>JAPEVW010000037.1:1000240-1564070 GCA_027921565.1 Artemia sinica
GAAAAAAAGTCACAATCAAAAACTTTGAAAAAAATACGAGCAAGCGTGTTTTAGAAGCCTTGTGATATAATATAGAAAACATACTTCTTATACTTCCTGATACTTTTTGAATATATATATATATATATATATATATATTATATATATATATATATATATATATATATATATATATATATATATAATATATATATATATATATATATATATATATATATATATATAATATATATATATATATATATATATATATATATATTATGTTAATGTCAAGAACCTACTTGGGAACAAATAAAAATACAAACATATGTTTATGAACACCATTCGAAAATAACCTGGAGTAACGGATTCTCACATTTGTCACAATATTACAATATTTAAGAAAATATAACAACAAAAATAGAAATATGTTGCAATATTATGTCGCAAAATTTAAGACAAAAATAGAACTATGTTGCAACATCATGTCGCAGAATATCTTTAAAAAAATAGAAGCATGTCGCAATATCTAGGAAATAAGTTCAGAATTAGGTACCAAATACAACCGAAGCTTTTTTCCATTGCTTAGTCGTGACATTGTACCTCAAAATGTTAAGCCAGGATCTGATTTACATTCATTTTGGGTATTCAATTATTTTTTTCTATAAAAATTTTACCCCTAAAAATAATCGAGTGCACCACCAGTAGTAGCATCCTACATATGCCAAGTTTTAGAACCTTGAATCAAAGGCCGATCCAGGAATTTTTCAGGGGGGGGGCGCAAGATAGGTTGATCCGATAAACTTGCGTTAGGAGCAAGTTTAATTAACGCAAACTTGCGTTAGTTAAGTAAATTACACTACTTTAGACTACGTTAGGAAGGGCGCGTGCCCCCTTGCCCCCTGGATCCTCCACTGCCTTGAATCTAGATGATCAACTTCTCATCAAACAGTTTGTGGTAACGAACTGTAAGTAAATAGCGACTCGGGTCAATAGTAAGTCAAACTCTAAAATAAGACATTTTGATAACAATTAAAAAATTTGCTTTTGATGCTGGTTTCAAATATATAAATTCTTTAAGTTTAAGATTCCCCATCAAAATCTATGAGCCATAGAAAACTTCCCCGTTTTTGGAAAAACGGGGGGAACACTACAAAGCAGTCAAGCGATATCAGAGGCAACGCTGTAGCGTTGCCTATAGTAAAGGCCACACGGCTCCAATGTTTTATTATTATTATTTATTTTTTTTCCCAGAGGCACTTCATATGGAAGGGGTCGTCGTAGAAGCTTCAAAGGGGGCTCATTCGATTGGAAATCAAGAGTTCTAGTGCCCTTTTCAATAGTCGAAAATGATTGGAGGGCAACTAGCCCCCCTCCCACGCCCATCATTCCCCCAAACACATCCAATCCAAATTTTGAGATGGCCATTTTGTTCAGCGTAGTTGGTTTCCAGATAGAAAAAATATTTTTGAGGAGGACACTCCCCCTAAAACCCTCAGGGCAAGGGTTTTAAGTTATGCCCTGGGGGCATATAAGGTTTTTTTAGAAGGCGTTGTCGTAGAAACTTCAAAACAGGCTCAATCAATTGGAAATTAAATGGCTAGTGCCCTTTTTAATAGTCAAAAGTGATTGGAGTGTAACTAGCCCCCCTGCCCCCCCCCCACACCCATCATTTCCCCAAACACATCCAATCAAAATTTTGAGATAGCCATTTGGTCAGCATAGTTGATTTCCAGATAGAAAATATATTTTTGAGGAGGACACTACCCCACAACCCTCAGGGCAAGGGTTTTAAGTTATACCCTGGGGGCATATAAGGTTTTTATAGAACGCGTTGTCGTAGAAACTTCAAAACAGGCTCAATCGATTGGAAATTAAAGGGCTAGCTCGCTTTTTACTAGTCGAAAGTGATTGGAGTGTAACTAGCCCCCTCCCCCCCCCAAGCCCATCATTTCCCCAAACACATCCAATCAAAATTTTGAGATAGCCATTTTGTTCAGTGTAGTTGATTTCCAGATAGAAAATATATTTTTGAGAAGGACACTCCCCCACAACCCTCAGGGCAAGGGTTTTAAGTTATACCCTGGGGGTATATAAGGTTTTTATAGAAGGTGTTGTCTTAGAAACCTCAAAAAAGGCTCATTCGATTGGAAATTAAAGGGCTAGTGCCCTTTTTAATAGTCGAAAGTGATTGAAGGGTAACTAGACCCCCCACGCCCATTATTCCCCCAAACACATCCAATCAAAATTTTGAGATAGCCATTTTGTTCAGCGTAGTTGATTTCCAGATAGAAAATATATTTTTTAGGAGGACACTCCCCTACAACCCTCAGGGCAAGGGTTTTAAGTTATGCCCTGGGGGTATATAAGGTTTTTATAGAAGGCGTTGTCGTAGAAACTTCAAAACAGGCTCATTCGATTGGAAATTAAAGGGCTAAGGCCCTTCTTAATAGTCGAAAGTGATATTT
Source organism: Artemia sinica (assembly GCA_027921565.1). Lineage (NCBI taxonomy): Eukaryota > Metazoa > Arthropoda > Branchiopoda > Anostraca > Artemiidae > Artemia > Artemia sinica. The sequence goes on from JAPEVW010000037.1 coordinate 1,002,688, forward strand.
GAGGGCAACTAACCCCCCTCTCACGCCCACCTTTTCCCCAAACACATCCAATCAAAATTTTGAGACAGCCATTTTATTAAACGTAGTTTTAAGTTCTGGAAATTAGGTGTTTGAGGATGACAACTCCCCCACAGCCCTCAGGGCAAGAGTTGTAATTTAAGGATTCATTTCCCCAAACACATCCAATCAAAATTTTGAGATTGCCATTTTGTTCAGCGTAGTTGATTTCCAGATAGAATATATTTTTGAGGAGGACACTCCCCCACAACCCTCAGGGGAAGGGTTTTAAGTTATACCCTGGGGGCATATAAGGTTTTTATAGAAGGCGTTGTCGTAGAAACTTCAAAAAAGGCTCATTCGATTGGAAATTCAAAAAGCTAGCGCCCTTTTTAATAGTCGAAAGTGATTGAAGGGTAACTAGCCCCCCACGCCCATTATTCCCCCAAACGCATCTAATCAAAATTTTGAGAGATCTATTTTGTTCAGCGTAGTTGATTCCAGATAGAAAATATATTTTTGAGGAGGACACTCCCCCCCAACCCTCAGGGCAAGGGTTTCAATTTATGCCCTGGGGGCATATAAGGTTCTTATAGAAGGAGTTGTCGTAGAAACTTCAAAACAGGCTCATTCGATTGGAAATTAAAGGGCTAGTGCCCTTTTAATAGTCGAAAGTGATTGGAGTAGAACTAGCCCCCCCCCACGCCAATCATTTCCCCAAACACACCCAATCAAAATTTTGAGATAGCCATTTTGTTCAGCGTAGTTGATTCCAGATTGAAAATACGTTTTTGAGGTGGATACTCCCCCCCCAACCCTCAGGGCAAGGGTTTCAAGATATGCCCTGGGGGCCTATAAGGTTTTTATAGAAGGAGTTGTCGTAGAAACTTCAAAACAGGCTCATTCGATTGGAAATGAAAGGGCTAGTGCCTTTTTTAATAGTCGAAAGTGATTGGAGTGCAACTAGCCCCCCCCCCCCCCGACGCCCATCATTCCTCCAAACACATCCAATCAAAATTTTGAGAGAGCCATTTTGTTCAGCGTAGTTGATTTCCAGATAGAAAATATGTTTTTGAGGAGGACACTCCCCGACAACCTTCAGGGCAAGGGCTTTAAGATATGACCTGGGGGCATATAAGGTTTTTTATAGAAGGCGTTGTCGTAGAAACTTCAAGAAAGGCTCATTCGATTGGAAATTCAAAGGGATAGTGCCCTTTTTAATAGTCGAAGTGATTGGAGGGCATCTAGCCCCCCCTCCCACGCCCATCATTCCCCCAAACACATCCAATCAAAATGTTGAGATAGCCATTTTGTTCAGCATAGTTGATTTCCAAATAGAAAATATATTTTGAGGAGGAAAATCCCCCAAAACCCTCAGGGCAAGGGTTTTAAGTTATACCCTGGGGGCATATGAGGTTTTTATAGAAGGCGGTGTCGTAAAAACTTCAAAAAAGGCTCATTCGATTGGAAATTCAAAGGGCTAGTGCCCTTTTTAATAGTCGAAAGTGATTGGAGGGCAACTAACCCCCCTCTCACGCCCACCTTTTCCCCAAACACATCCAATCAAAATTTTGAGACAGCCATTTTATTAAACGTAGTTTTAAGTTCTGGAAATTAGGTCTTTGAGGATGACAACTCCCCCACAGCCCTCAGGGCAAGTGTTGTAATTTAAGGATTCTCCGAATCATTCCCGTTATTTCTTATGGAAAGGATGGTTGTATAAACTTTGGAGAGGTCTCATTTGACTGAAAATTGAAATTTCTTGTTCACTTTTTAAGAGTCAAAAGAGATTGGAGGGTGACTAGCCCCCCCCCTCATCCACGCCCTAAATGCATCAGATAAAAATTTTGAGATTGACATTTTGTTAAAATAGTTCAAAGTTCTGATAACAAAAAACTCCGGTGTCGACACAGCCCACCAGGGCCCGGGGGTAGGCGTTGTAAGTTATGCCCTGGGGCATAACTTATTAAAGGGGGTTTTTAACTTATGGGAAGGGGTTTTGTATGGGAAGAATACATAGGGAATCTATTATAATTATCCAACTACAAGGTTAAAATACATACTCTGAGATAGATGTAAAATTGCTTTGGCACACAAAATCCTATTAAGGTCAATTCCAAACAGTCGTGATCCCTTTGTGTCAGCAAATGAAATGGTCTAAACCCCCTTATTGGAGCTATTTTTTCAATCCATTCATTGTTTTCAATCGCTGTCCATAAGTTATGCAAGCTGTCTATTGTTCATATATAAGGTTTTTATCAAAGAGGTAATCATATAGACTTTGAAAAAAGCCTCATTCGATTTAAATTGAAAGTTCTAGATCCGTTCTTTAAAGTCAAGAATAATCGGACAGTAAGCACCCCCCCCATGTCATAAAAACTTGAAACATTTTGCAATTAAAAACGAACAAAAATTAATTAAAAAAACTTACCAAATTTAAGTTTTTCAAGGAAAAGTAAAGGCCATTTTAAACTTAAGCTCAGGAGATACAATACCTGTTAAAATTCAAACTCAAAACGACCAGAAATTACTATTAAAGAATAAATGAAACCCAAAACGAACAGAAATTAAATAAACAATCATAGCAAAAAACATACAACAAGTAATAATAACAATGAATAAATAGATCTTAAAGCGAGTAATGCTTAGATTGAATATGAAAATCAAGCTTAAAACGAAAACAAATATTTTGCTATTAAAGTATAAATGAAACTTAAAACGAACAGAAATTAAATAACAATCAATGCGAACAAACATACAATATATATTAATGTAAATGAATAAATAAATTTTAAAACGAGTGAAACTTAAACTGAATATGCAAATCAAGTTTGAATCGAATAAAAATAACTACAAACAAGAGTTTGGGTATCGCCTCACTGCAAAAGCCTAAAACCTACTGCGTCATTGGCGCTTTACTGAAAACGAATTATATTACAAATGTTTTCTTTTGTACTTAATATTTAAAATAAACATTAAAATTACAGTAAAATTTTGAACTGATGAGCTTTTAGCAATTAATATCATTATGCATCAAATATTCAGTTTAATTTATTAGTTCTTTTCAAGATTGGTCAAGACAAATATAGTTTCACTACAAACAAAATTTGGATTTTGCCCCCTTCTTTAACTGTAAAAACCTAAAGCCTTCTGCGTCATTGGTGCTTTCAACAATTAATATCATTATATATCTAATATTCAATCTGGTTTTGTTTATACTTTCCAAGACTGTTCAAGACTCATATAGTTTTGCCATTTTTTTTAACTGTGCCATTTTTTCTAACTAATCATGTTGGTTTGTTATGAAAACATTCCATGGCTTCTAGGCATTTCTATTTGAGCGGAAAACTGCACCTCAAACTTTGTGGAACATGCATTTTCTTGCATGAAACACCAAAATATAATAAAATGTCAAGTTTCGGAGTGTTCCACCACTCGCAAGCAAGTGCCATTGGTATTTTTGAATCCGCATGGTCAATTTAGGGGGTGGAGGATAGGCTAATTCTCGTAGCAGCCCCATTCCGTCGTGGTATGATTCACACTTTCAACACCTGGCGTCCGGACTATCATATAATCTACCAAGCATACATTTACCCCAAATCAGTATCAATAAATAAATGAAACCCAAAACGAACAAATATTAAAATAAATATTAGAGTCAAACTCAAAACGAGCATAAATTAATATGAGTAGGGTTCAAAACCCCTATGCTTTCTAAAAGCCAAAATATAATTTGTGCTTCACTAAAAAAAAAATTCAAATGAGTTTACTGAAAAAAAATGTGCATTATCAATTTAATATACATATGCTGATATTTATTCCCTAAAATCTTAATTAATGAAAGGATTGTTTTCAGTAAAGCACCAATGACACAGTAGGTTTTAGGCTTCTGCAGTGAGGCGATACCCAAACTCTTGTTTGTAGTTATTTTTATTCGATTCAAACTTGATTTGCATATTCAATTTAAGTTTCACTCGTTTTAAGTTTTATTTATTCCAAGGGCGGATCCAGGAATTTTTTCGGGGGGGGGGGGGGTTTACTAATTTTTGAATTTTTTTTTTTGGGGGGGGGGGGTTTACTAATTTTTGACTCAGTTTTCGACTAATTTTACTGATTTTTACCTAGGTTTTACTAATTTTCGACTTATTTTCGACTCGGTCAAAAATTTCGGGGGGGGGGGGGTCAAACCGGGTAACCCCCCCCCCCCCCCTGAATACGGCCTTGATTTATTCATTTACATTAATATATATTGTATGTTTGTTCGCATTGATTGTTATTTAATTTCTGTTCGTTTCAAGTTTCATTTGTACTTTAATAGCAAAATATTTGTTTTCGTTTTAAGCTTGATTTTCATATTCAATCTAAGCATTACTCGCTTTAAGATCTATTTATTCATTTATATTATTACTTGTTGTATGTTTTTTGCTATGATTGTTTATTTAATTTCTGTTCGTTTTGGGTTTCATTTATTCTTTAATAGTAATTTTTGGTCGTTTTGAGTTTGAATTTTAACAGGTATTTGTATCTCCTGACCTTAAGTTTGAAATGGCCTTTACTTTTCTTTGAAAAAATTATTTTTCGGAAAGTTTTTTTTTAAATAATAAATGAAAATAACAATATCAGATTCAGCCTATCAGAAAGCCCTGATGTAGATGTTTCAAGCTCCTATTAATAAAGATATAAAATTTTGTTGTTTTTTCTCTCCAGAAGAGAGATCACGGATGAGTGTTTCTGACTATTTTTTTTTTTTAGGGATGATTGTTTTAAACCAATAATCCCAGAAGATCGAAAGAGGATTCATTAGAACGAAAATCAAAAGTTCTGTGCTCTTTTTGAGTGACCAAAAAGTTTGTGCCACGGGAAAGTGATGTTTTCTGCCATTTTGAGGCCCCCAACTACGACATCGCCTCAAAGACGACCAAGTTGCTATCGACTGAAAGATCTGAGACAGCCAATCAATTTGAAAGCATAAACTGTATATTGAGCTTCTCAGTTTCAGCAGAAGCAATGTCACAAGGTGGCACACTCTTTCCTCAAAAGTCACGTAGTCCATACAAGATAAATGGTTAATATGGACATTTATCAAAATGATTTATTTAACTAAGATTAATATAACTAGGAAATCATATGTAGTGATGCATAGTTGGGCATCAGCTTATATGAAGTGGGGACGGTGGGTCATTGCGTAGGCAGGTGAAGGACAGATGCCTAAAAGAGCACATTTCAATATTCAGAGTGTCTAACCCTCCATGAAATTTCAGATTAATATAGAAAAGGGTATGGGAGGAGGGTATAGGACTAAATGTTTTATCTCCCTTCATTTAGACTAAGCCTGAATAAGAAGCCGGAATAAATGAAACTCAAAACGAACAGAAATTAAATAAACAATCACAGTAAACAAAGATGCAACAGGTACTAATATAAATGAATAAATAAATTCTAAAACGATTGAAATCTAGAATGAATATTCAAATCAAACTTAACACAATAAAGAAACATTGCAAACACGGGTTTGGCTACTGCCTCCTTCGCTAACTTTAAAAGACTAAAGCCTACTGCGCCATTTGTGTTTTACTGAAATCTATGTGTGTCTGGCACATTTTTTGGAGATAACTAATAAGATTAAATTAAATATTTGAGATATAATGATATTAATTATTAAAAGTTCAGCAGTTCAAGATTTTATTTCACAATAATTTTCATTTTTGTTTTCAAATTTGTAAGTGAAAAATAAATAATTGTAATATAATTCATTTTCATTAACACACAAATGATGATGTACAGGCTTTGGACTTTTATAATTAGGGAGGGGGCAGCAGCCAAAATCTTGTTTGTCATGATTTTTGATCGTGTTAAGTTTGAGTTGAATATTCAACTTAAGTTTTACACGTTTTAAGATTTACTTATTCATTTATATTAGCACCTATTGAATATTTGTTTGGTATAATTGTTTATTTAATTTCTGTTCGTTTTTGGTTTCATTTATTCTTTAATAGTAATTTCTGGTCGTTTGAGTTTGAATTATTATAGAACTTTATTTCCACCGGTCTCAAGTTTTTTGTCGCTCTTAACTATTCTTCGAAAAACATTTTATAAAGTTTATAATTAATTTCTGTTTGATTTTGATTGTCAAAGTTTTTTGATTGTCATCATTTTTTTTTTTAAGATCAAAGTTCCATCAAAGTATCAAAACATCAAATTGATATATTTTTTTCTACATTAAAGTTTCGCAGCTCAAAATCCCCCAGCATTTCTTGAAAGAAGTCACAAACAAATTAAGTAGCAGATGCATGCAGTCGCAGTCATAGCTGCAAGTTGTCACAGTTAAAAGTAGTCCAAGTTGCAGTTACAACCAGTCTCATTTGCAGCCGCAATAGTAGCAGTAGAAGCAGTGGCGCTGAAAGTTTCAAGGTAATACCCTTACCTTTTCCTAAGATATTGCAGATAGGCCTTTTTGATAACTTAGATCATATCGCTTCTTTTGATTTAGCTCAACATGCTCTTCAACCTTTCCCGAAGTTTTGCCTCAATACGCTTAGCCTTTTTGGACACATCCAGGATCAAACAATCCCCTTTTCCTAATCGTAAATTCTGCATGTAAGAAATTGACAAATGGTATAATCTACAATCCTTGTCCCGGGGTGCGGGGGGGATGTCATCCCAAGAGGTTTAGGTATTAGATTTTGTGGCTATTTCGAATAAAATGTTTTTTTTTTTAATCTCTATCAGTTTTAAGGAAAGAATCTAAAGAGGCAAATGGAGAGCAGCTAAAAAGGGAATGGTAAGGGGACTGGTAAGGGGATGGTTGCTCTCCGACCACGCTTTAGCACCTTCCTCGACATACTCTGACAGTTTAAACTTAATACCCTCATCTGTTATTGCGATACTGCTGATACCCCTTTTTGATAAACAGGATGCACATAGTATCTTTAGATTTAGTTTAACATGCCTTTCAACATTCCCTAGAACTTTACCTTAAAACCCTTAGCCTTTTTGAACACACCTAGAATATAAAACAAATCCTACCTTTTCCTTATGATAGATACTGCATATAAAAATGGGTAAATTGCATAATTTACCATCCTTAACCTGGGGCTATGGGGGGGGGGGGGGTAATGCGTCCCAGAAGGCATAGTTAATAGATCTTTTGAACGTTTCGAAAAACATCGTCTTTCCGAAATTTTTTTTCTTGATTTCAAAAACAGACTCTCAATTCCTCTCAATTGTGTGCCTGTGGAACAAAAGAAGAGTAGTATACGTGCCATTTGAATTTTCGGTATACCTAGAGCCTAAACTTGAATTAAATCTGCACTTGAAATTCATTATTATCATATTCTTCCGGGTGTGACTACTATGTGATGTATACAAAATGTTTACAAATAATCTATGGATTCTATACAGAAAATTAAACGTTTTAATTCATAGTATTTTCTTATAAGAAGTTGATATGCCTTATAGTTGATGTATTCAGAGGTTTTTTTGGTGAGTTTAACTGATCAATAAATTCGTTTATTAAGAATTAGAGGCAGCCTTTTAGTGCTGGCTCTGAGCCATGCGCTTTTGATATAGAATTTCTTTTTCTCGGCCGCTTAGTGTGGAAAGGGTAGTATTAAACAATTGAAATGAGGCTCACTAGACTGGACTTCGAAAGTTTTAGCGCCCTCCTTTTCACTACCCTACACCCCTCTATAGACCTCAAGACACCTGGTCAAATTCTGAAATAGCCATTTCATTTAGAATAGTCCAACAGGCCAATGAATATACCTCTGAGGATGGGATGACCCCCCCCCCCGCACCTCCATGGGCAAAAACATAAATAATGCCAATTGTCAATCATTTAAGGGAAGGTTTTATATGCTTAACAGGTTTTATAAATGTAATCTCGGCTGTCTATTGGCTCAAAACTTTAAGAGATGGTGCTCCGAGTCACACACGCACAAACGAGTCAAAAAACTTTTTGATCTGTTAATATAATAATATAAATCTATAACAAGAAATTCATAAAATATTATATACATATAATACAATTGATATCCCTCTTTCACTTAAATGACGTAATTTTACCTCTTTATCGCCTAGGTTCATTCCAGTTGCGCCAATTGTAGGAGGGGTGCTGGGAAGGGCATTACTTTGTTTTGGTATTTTGGAATTTTCGAGCTAAAGGAGGTCTGTGGTTATAATAGGCCCGTTCTTTTGCACTAAGATCTTACATCTAAGATCTCACATCTTTCTGCAAAGATTTCCGTTCTTTTAACTCATCTTTGTTCTAAAATCTTACAGCTCTCTGATGTTAGCAAAAAGTGTGAAAGACGCCATCTTTCTGCCATATAGAGCAATGATGAGAGAACTTTGATGATATACTCATCATTGTCCTCAGACCACTGATAAGAGCAGAATGATGAAAGGCGTTTGTAAAAGAAAGACATAAGATATAAGATCTGAGCGCTAAGACTTCAATTTTAAGTGTTTTTTTGTCAAAAGATGTAAGATTTTAGCACATAAGTAGAGTGCTAACTTATACTTCTATAGAGGCCCTATGAATTACCATGCTATTCTATAGAGGCCATAGGAACCACGTTCTATAGAGGCCCTAGGAATCACATTGCTATTCTACGGGACCTCTACACCTTTTCAAAGAGAGTGAGTAGAACCTGTCAAAGAGTTTGATAACCTCTAGCTTAAAGGCATCTCATCGGGTTTGATTAAGAATGCATCATGTCTAGAATTGATTGGGCATATGGCTTTATATCATTTTGCGTAAAAGCTAACTCTAATTGCAAAAAAAGGGTATAGCATTTGCGGATTGGACTCTATGAACGATATTAATTGAATAATAGGGAAAAACAGAGCTAGATAAGATTTGCAAATTGGATTGTATGAAGGTGGTAAAAAAAGGGCTAAACTGATTATCAGTTAAGGTAACCCCTCGGGGTTGTTAACTCATAACTTATTTATTATAAATTTGGAATACCATCAATCTATGAAAATGGTTAACGATGATAAAATGGTCTTGTGACTTGATCTAGCTTTACTTCTTCGATGTGTTCTGTATAATACACAATTGGCGTTTGAACAGTGTTGTCAATTTAAAATAGGGCCTAACGTTATAGCATACTAAAAAGTTAATACTAAGAGAGATGTAGATGGCAAAAAAGAATTTTAATAATGAAATTCAGAACAACCCTTAGAAATCCTTACAAATCAAGTAGTGAGGTGTTTATTAGTACGAACCGTCAAGGATCATAAGCTCCAATGACCCTAACCACCAGGGACCTCAACCCCCAAAGGTCCCCTATCCCCAAACTCCAAGGGACCCTCCCTCCCGTCCAAATTTTTGGCCCCCTCCCCCATTTTTTTGAATTAATTTTTTTTAACAATTTTTTTCATATTTCAACATGGTATTTTTTTCAATTTTTTTTTTACATCTCTTAGATTGACATGTAACATACTTAAAACATAAGAAAATCACATTTAATATTTTCCAAATTCAAAATGAGAATGATATAAAAATGTTAGTCGTGACCTTTACTATTCGAAAAATAACGTTTGTAGTAGCACTTTTTTTTATTGGACTAAATTTTTTTTTTGGAGTTTTTTTTAACTTTTTTTTATTTTTTTTTTAACATGTTATATTTTTTCAACTTTTTTTATATCTCTTAGAATGACATGTAACATACTTAAAACAAAAAAAAAATCACATTTAATATTTTCCAAATTCAAAAAGAGAATGATATAGAAATGTTAGTCGTGACTTTTACTATTAGAAAAATGTTGTTTGTAGTAGCACTTTTTTTTATTGGACTAAATTTTTTTTGGACCGAAATTATTCAACTTTTTTACTATCTAAAATCACATGGAAGATAATTATGGCTATAACATTTGTACTCTATGCTTGCTCAGAGACACGATGCGGCTTTCCACTGGTACTTTATGGCGGGATTATCGACACTACCTAGTTTATTGCATGTATTAAATCAGTATTTTTTACGCAGTGGAACGATAAACACATAAGTCATATCTTTAAAAAAGTGAAGATGGAGCATTTTAAGAACGAGTGTTCACATGATAGTGTTATTGTAGCATTGAATGCTGACAAGGAGAGGTATTTAAACTATGAAATAAGTACAAGTGGTAGCACTATCGGAAACGTATGCTTGCATTGTCATGACAGTACGGAATTAAATTTCTTTGGAGTACCGAAACAATTCATCTCATATGTTGGTGGATATGCGAGATTGAGATCTCCAGAGATGATTGCACTCAAAGAGAATGCCAACAGAAAAATAATCGTTGATGATAGAGGACAACTCCTTGCCACAGTTGCAGGTAACACATTACCTACTGATACATCCTATCGTCAGCTTTCGGGTATTAGCATTCAACGGGAGGTCAAAAGAAGAAAGGCCTACTCTTCTACTAATATCATAAACCATATCTTGTCTACGTGCCGAAACTGTTACCTGTGTAACAATAATGTTGTAATACACAGTGAAATTGCCGGAAACATAAAAAGGGCATTGGTAGAAAATAACACTATGGAATATAAAGATGATCGATGAAAAACAAAGTGCCAGCAAATGTTACTACCATTGATCAAACAATCAATGAACCAAACAATACCAAAGACGAAACGCATATTGAACCTGTCGGTGACATACCAGTAAAAATTGTTTATGAGTCATAATGGAATAATGATTGTTCTACTGATTACGAACTAAGAGAAGACAATAGCTACAATATCAAGAGAGAACATGGTGAACTATTTTATTGAACAGATTCAAAATGTCCAAAGTTGATCACTGATATTAATAATGTATCATAATATATTTTTGTATTAATATTCTACATGGCATTATTTCATTACAAATATATTATGCATTACATTATTATGTGTTAATTATTTTTAGAGTATGGTAACATATCAAACGTTTAGAATGTCTATTAAAACATCGTAGATGTAAGAAAAGGAGTTTGCATACATCTATTGTCAGACACATGGGATAACATTGACAAAATCTAGGTATCAGAGTGAATAAATTTTTTCTATCAACATCTTTATTAGATACATTGGATAAAATTGACTAAATCCAAGTATCAGATTCAATAAATTCTTTATCAACATCCGTTGTTGGATATGTCATTATGAAAAAATTGTAAGTAAGTAAGTAACAAACTCTTTCTTGAATTCACCTCTTGGGATACACAATACAGAAATTTAATTAAGGAAATTATGAAAAAAAATTGTAAGTAAGAAAGAAACTCTTTCTTGAATTCACCTCTTGGATACACAAAACGGAAATTTAATTAAGGAAATTATAATTTCTTGAATGAAATTTCTGTATTGTGCATGCAAACGGCGAATTCAAGAAAGAGTTTGTTACTTACTTAGAATTTTGTCATAATTTCTTGAATGATATGTCTTTTTTTGAGTCATCCCAAGAGGTGAAATCAATAAAGAGTTTGTTACTTACTTATTTTGTCATAATTTCTTGAATGATATGTCCTTTTTGTGTATCCAAGAGGCATATTCAAGAAAGAGTTTGTTACTTATGTACAATTTTTTGTATAATTTCTTGAATGAAATTTCTGCATCGTGTATCTAAGACGTAAAAACAATAAAGAGTTTGTTACGTACTCAGAATTTTGTCATAATTTTTTGAATGAAATGTCTTTTTTGTTTATCCAGGTGGTGAATTCAATGAAGAATGTGTTACTTACTTACTTACTTACAATTTTTTCATAATTTCTTAAATGAAGTTTCTGCATTGTGTATCCAAGAGGTGACTTCAAGAAAGAGTTTGTTACTTACTTGCGATTTTTTCATAATTTCCTGAATGAAATATCTGTACTGTGTATCCAAGAGGAGAAAACAATAAAAAGTTTGTTACCTACTTACAATTTTTTCATAATTTCTTGAATGAAATATCTGTATTGTGTATCCAAGAGGTGAAATCAATAAAGAGTTACAAATATTTTCATAACTTCTTGAATGAAATTTCCATCGTGTGTATCCAGAGGGGACTTCAAGAAAGAGATTGTTACTTACTTAGAATTTTTCATAATTTCTTGAATGAAATTTCTGCATCGTGTATCCAAGACGTGAAAACAATAAAGAGTTTGTTACTTACTTAGAATTTTTTGTTTCATAATTTCTTGAATGAAATGTCTTTTTTGTTTATCAAGGATGCGAATTCAAGAATGAATTTGCTAATTACTTACAATTTTTTTCATAATTTCTTAAATGAAATTTCTGCATTGTGTATCCAAGAGGTGACTTCAAGAAAGAGTTTGTTACTTACTTACAATTTTTGTTTCATAATTTCTTGAAATAAATTTCTGTATTGTGCATCCAAACGGTGAATTCAAGAAAGAGTTTGTTACTTACTTACTTACATTTTTTTTGTTTCCAAATTTCTTAAATGAAGTTTCTGCATTGTGTATCCAAGAGGTGACTCCAAGAAAGAGTTTGTTACTTACTTACAAATATTTTCATAATTTCTTGGATGAAATTTCCGTATTGTTTATCCAAGAGGGGACTTCAAGAAAGTGACTGTTACTTACTTAGAATTTTTTCATAATTTCTTGAATGAAATTTCTGTATTGTGCATGCAAACGGCGAATTCAAGAGAGAGTTTGTTACTTACTTAGAATTTTGTCATAATTTCTTGAATGATATGTCTTTTTTATGTATCCAAGAGGTGAAATCAATAAAGAGTTTGTTACTTACTTACAAATATTTTCATAATTTCTTGGATGAAATTTCCGTATTGTTTATCCAAGAGGGGACTTCAAGAAAGAGATTGTTACTTACTTAGAATTTGTTCATAATTTCTTGAATGAAATTTCTGTATTGTGCATGCAAACGGCGAATTCAAGAAATAGTTTGTTACTTGTTTAGAATTTTGTCATAATTTGTTGAATGAAATGTCTTTTTGTTTATCCAGGAGGCAAGTTCATGAAAGAATTTGCTAGTTACTTGCGATTTTTTCATAATTTCTTGAATAAAATATCTGTATTGTGTATCCAAAAGGCGAATTCAAGAAAGAGTTTGTTACTTACTTAGAATTTTGTCATAATTTCTTGAATGATATGTCTTTTTTATGTATCCAGGATGCGAATTCAAGAAAAAATTTGCTACTTACTTACAAAATTTTCATAATTTCTTAAATGAACTTTCTGCATTGTGTATCCAAGAGGTGACTAAAAAAGAGTTTGTTACTTGCTTAAATTTTTTTTTCATAATTTCCTTAATTAAATTTCCGTATTGTGTATCCAAGAGGGGAATTCAAGAAAGAGTTTGTTACTTACTTACAATTTTTTTTCATAATTTCCTTAATTAAATTCCCGTATTGTGTATCCCAAGAGGTGAATTCAAGAAAGAGTTTGTTACTTACTTAGTTACAATTTTTTCATAATGACATATCCAACAAAGGATGTTGATAAAGAATTTATTGAATCTGATACTTAGATTTAGTCAATTTTATTCAATGTATCTAATAAAGATGTTGATAGAAAAAATTTATTCACTCTGATACCTAGATTTTGTCAATGTTATCCCATGTGTCTGACAATAGATGTATGCAAATTCCTTTTCTTACATCTCCGATGTTTTAATAGACATTCTAAACGTTTGATATGTTAGCACACTCTAAAAATAATGAACAAATTACAATGTAATGTATAATATATTTTTAATGAAATAATGCCATGTAGAATATTAATACAAAAATATATTATGATATATTATTAATATCAATGATCAACTTTGGACATTTTGAATCTGTTCCATAAAATAGTTCACCATGTTCTCTCTTGATATTGTAGCTATTGTCTTCTCTTAGCTCGTAATCAGTAGAATAATCATTATTCCATTTTGACTCATACACAATTTTTACTGGTATGTCACCGACAGGTTCAATATGCGTTTCGTCTTTGGTATTATTTGGTTAATTGACTGTTTGATCAATGGTAGTAACATTTGCTGGGACTTTGTTTTTTTCATCGATTCATCTTTATATTCCATAGTGATATTTTCTACCAAGGCCCTTTTTATTTTTCCGGCAATTTCACTGTGTATTACAACATTATTTTTACACAGGTAACAGTTTCGGCACGTAGACAAGATATAGTTTATGATATTAGTAGAAGAGTAGGCCTTTCTTCTTTTGACCTTCCGTTGAATGCTAATACCCGAAAGTTGACGATAGGATGTATCAGTAGGTAATGTGTTACCTGCAACAGTAGCAAGGAGATGTCCTCTATCATCAACGATTATTTTTATGTTGGCATTCTCTTTGAGTGCAATCATCTCTGGTTATCTCAATTCTCGCATATCCACCAACATATGAGATGAATTTTTTCGGTACTCCAAAGAAATTTAATTCCTTACTGTCATGACAATGCACGCATACGTTTCAGATAGTGCTACCACTTGTACTTATTTCTTAGTTTAAATACTTCTCCATGTCAGCAGTCAATGCTACAATAGCACTATCATTTGAACACACTTTCTTAAAATGCTCCATCTTCACTTTTTTAAAGATATAATTTATGTGTTTATCGTTCCACTGCGAAAAAAAATACTGATTTAATACATGCCATAAACTAGGTAGTGTCGATAATCCCGCCATAAAGTACCAGTGGGAAAGCCGCATCGTGTCGCTGAGCAAGCATAGAGTACAAATGTTATAGCCATAAGTTTATTTCATGTCATTTTAAGATACGTAAAAAAAAGTTGAATAATTTCGAAGTCCAAAAAAAATTTAGTCCAATAAAAAAAGTGCTACTACAAACAATATTTTTCTAATAATAAAAGTCACGACTAACATTTCTATATCATTTTCATTTTGAAGTTGGTAAATATTAAATGTGATTTTTTTGTTTTAAGTATGTTACATGTAATTGTAAGAGATATAAAAAAAAGTTGAAAAAGTTTAACATGTTAAAAGAAAAAAAAAGTTAAAAAAACTTCAAAAAAAAGTTGAATAATTTCGAAGTCCAAAAAAAATTTAGTCCAATAAAAAAAAGTGCTACTACAAACATTATTTTTCTAATAGTAAAGGTCACGACTAACATTGTTATATCATTCTCATTTTGAATTTGGAAAATATTAAACGTGATTTCTATGTTTTAAGTATGGTAAATGTCATTCTAAGAGATATAAAAAAAATTGAAAAAAAATACCATGTTAAAAATAAAAAAATAGTTAAAAAAATTAATTTAAAAAAAATGGGGGTTGGGGGCTAAAAAATTCGAGGGGAGGGGGCCCCCTTGGAGTTTGGGGATAGGGAACCTTTGGGGGTTGAGGTCCCTGGTGGTTAGGGTCATTGGTGCTTATGATTCTTGACGGTTCGTACTCATAAACACCTCACTACTTGATTTGTAAGGATTTCTAAGGGTTGTTCTGAATTTCATTATTGAAATTCTTTTTTTGCCATCTACATCTCTCTTAGTATCAACTTTTTAGTATACTATAACGTTAGGCCCTATTTTAAATTGACAACACTGTTCAAACGCCACTTGTGTATTATACAGAATACATCGAAGAAGTAAAGCTAGGTCAAGTCACAAGACCATTATATCATCGTTAACCATTTTCATAGACTGATGATATTCCAAATTTATATTAAATAAGCTGTGAGTTAACAACCCCGAGGGGTTACCTTAACTGATAATCACTTTAGCCCTTTTTTTTACCACCATCATACAATCCAATTCGCAAATGTTATCTAGCTCTGTTTTTCCCTATTATTTAATTAATATCGTTCATAGAGTCCAATTCGCAAATGCTATACCCTTTTTTGCAATTAGAGTTAGCTTTTACACAAAATGATATAAAACCATATGCCCAATCAATTCTAGACATGATGCATTCTTAATCAAACCCGATGAGATGCCTTTAAGCTAGAGGTTATCAAACTCTTTGACAGGTTCTACTCACTCTCTTTGAAAAGGTGTAGAGGTCCCATAGAATAGCACTGTGATTCCTAGGGCCTCTATAGAACGTGGTTCCTATGGCCTCTATAGAATAGCATGGTAATTCCTAGGGCCTCTATAGAAGTATAAGTTAGCACTCTACTCACATAGATGAGTAAAAGAACATCCCTAATGTTTGTTTTAATTTGGGCTTGGGTAGTGATGAAAATAAGTAGTAAACGTCAGGGAGGGATAATTCGTAAGCACTTGGAAAAAGAAGAAAATATTTAGGGAGGGTAAGAGTGATGGCTGGTCCTTACTCAGGCCCCGTGTGTGAAGATGGTGCGGATCTGCTGCATTTCTTGGCCCTTCGTCCCGATTTGCCAGATTTCTGGGCAGATTTATTTTCAAGTATAGTAGAGTTAAGTGAGTGGATGATTTCTGAGATAGGCTTGAAAGATTTTGGGGCTATTGAAAACATCACAAAACATGTCAAATAGGGAATTAAAACAGAGAAAATATTTTACAGGGAGACAGAAGAGGCGAGGGCTAAAACGTTGGTGTATGTGTGTTAGTTGTTTTTTTTTTCTTGCTGTTATTTTTCTATTTTATTTTGTATGCGTTGTTGTATTGTCGTTATGAGTTGGTTTTTTATTGTTGCCATGACCCTGCGGCTTTTTTTGCAATAAATATCTATCTATCTATCTATACAAGTGCACGCGCAGGAGATCTTGAAAATTCTGAATTTCTTCATAATAATTAATAAATAAAATTACCGTCTAGCCTTAAACTGTCCCAAAGTGTGCCATCAGTTAGCTGCTCACCCCTTCCCCCCTAAATAAATTGCTGAAAACTGAGCATTCTGTAAGCAGGCAGAATTATGAGAAGATAATGGGATCAAAGGCGAAATCGAGAGATTTCAGTAGTGCACTTTCGTGTTAAAGAGCGGGCTTTAATTTCATTGGTTTATTTTTGTTTGGTCAGTCAATCACAGCATTTCTTAAGCTTATATGGGAAAGGAAAAAAAACCCTTTTTTACCTGCTATCTACGGTTATTGCTGCATTAAATTTAAAACCAGTCAAAAGAATGCAAAACCTGGTGGGTTCTGCTGCATGAAACTTTAAGTCAAAAGAATAAAAAGTATCTCAATCACTATATTTCTTACAAGTAAACTTTTCTTTACATAATAACCCTATTTATTCAAGAAACGAATTCATGCTAAGTTAAATTGACTTGAACAGTGCTATCAACAGTTCGTTGTAATGAATTGTAAGCGAGGAGCGACTCGGCCCAATGGTAACCAAAACTGCAAAAAACAGAACTCTATATAAAAACAGACTCAATAATAATAGATAAAATACATTTTTTTTTTAGCTGATTCCAAATGTATAGAATTTATTAACCCTTTCATTCCGTAGGTAACCATATGGTAACCGTTTCTTCCACTTACCTAGTTTTTTTTATAGTTCAGATACTGCTATCGAATTTAATACCGTCAGAAAACAAAAGTTCGGCCCTCCGTATTGCGATACTTTTTATTCTCCTAGATGGCTCCGTAAGTCGTCAGCTGATCAGGGAAAACAGTAGTTTTTTGCCATGCCTAAAAAGCGAAAATTAGCTGATTTTGACGGCGATGATGAAAATGATGCAGGTGAGTTTTTTTTAGTTTTTATTATCTTGTTTTGTTCCTTAAAGTCTTTACTTTTAGCCTGTATTTCATACGAATTTTATTTAGTTTTATAATCACTCCCCATTTCTGTGTTTATTTTTACGGTTACCATACGGTAACTTTAGGTTTTGAGACGGGTAGTTTTTGAAGATACTTCTCATATACTATTTTGTTTTTACTTGTTGATTGTGCTCTATATTCTTTCTTTTGCTTCACTTTTTTTTGTTCGTGAAGCACTTCATTCTGATTGTTCTAATTTTACGAAGCAGAAGCACCCATGCACCGTTAGTCTGATCACAATTTTCTCTTCCAGAGACAACGAGCCTCTCTTATTCCGGTGAAAACTCCAAACCAAGAAAATAGTAAGAAAATGTTTTCAAGGAGAGGAGCAAACGTGTAAGAGAGAAGCTCACCCATGAGCAAGCTGCAGAGATGGTTCTGCTACCAGACAGCGAATCTGAGATGGAAATCATGTCTGATGATGACGACGAGTGTGATCCGTTATGGAATCCAACCCCTGGTGCCAGTTTCACATATGCCACCCTACAGCCTGTTCAGCCGGTTGACGATCCTACAGAAGACTTACCTCTCAGTATGTTGAACTATTTCGAAATTTTGACGGATGTAGATGTCCAATTTGATGCTGGAGAAGCCACTACATTCCCCACTGCTGAAGCTCAACCGTCTCCCATTCAATCAACAAGCTCGTCACCTGTTTCTTCTACAAGCATCCCCACCACATCAATGAAAAACCAAGATGCAACAAAAGAATACAAGTGGCTAAGAAAAGAAATTGAGCCCCGTGATATCACATGGAAAGCTTCCCTCCCGAAAGCAACAGAAATTCACTTACCCATTGATTTATTAAGAACCTTCATTACGGATAACATCGTTGCTGGATTAGTTGACCAAACCAATCTGCACGCAACGAGGAAAACAAACGCTAGGATTGCCCTAAAGCTGACCCAGCATGAGATGAGTCTGTTCCTTGGAGTACAGATATTGATGAGTATTGTAAAGCTACCAGCTATGAGAATGTACTTGGAGCGCACTTTTTGATACACTCCAATCGCAGAGGCTATGAGCCGTGACATATTTTTCATGATTCGGCAATTTTTTCATATCAATGACGATAGCTTAGCAGTGCCATCTGATCAAACTGGTCATGATAAGCTGCACAAAATCAGACCAATGTATGACGAGCTCAGAGAAAATCTAAAAAGCATACCGCCAGAAGAGAGACAAAGTGTAGACGAACAAATGATTCCCTTCAAGGGTCGGCAAAGTTTCAAACAGTACTTGAAGACAAGCCTCATTAATGGGGTTTCAAAGTGTTTACGAGAGCGAACGTGAGTGGAATTGTCTATGACCTAGAAATCTACACAGGAAAAGGCTCAGTTCCGGTTAGTCCTTTGGGGCTGGGTGCTGACGTTGTCCTTAGACTGATCGACAATGTGCCACGGGGAATGAATTTCAAGCTGTACTTCGACAATTTTTACACATATATTAACCTTGTTCATGCTTTACGCACTAATCACGGGATTGAATCATGTGGGACGATAAGGAGTAATCGAGTGAAAGGTGTAATTTTGAAAAGTGATGCATCATTGAAAAAGAAAGGGCGTGGAAGCTATGATGATAGAATTGAGAGGCACACAGAAGTCTCCATTGTGAAGTGGTTTGACAATAAACCAGTGCATATGGCCGCATTGTTCTATGCCGAAGCTCCAGTAGACCAGTGTCAAAGGTGGGATGGAGGTACTCGTAGCCATGTCGTGGTAGATCACCCATGTGTAGTCCGTGAGTACAACAAGTCAATGGGTGGCGTATATTTGTCTGATATGCTTCTGGATCTCTACCGCACTGACATACGGTCCAAGAATTGGTACATGCGGATAGTGTATTATTTCCTTGACTTAGCTGTGAATAATGCTTGGCTTCTACATAGGCGAGAGTGTGAAGACCTGGGTAGGCACCATATGTCCTTGATCCACTTCAAGATGGAAATTTGCAGATCCTTGATAGTGTCAGGAGTTGTCAATAGTCCTCGTGCTGGTAGACCCTCTGTCAGTGCTCCTACAAAGCGAAAAACAAAAACTACAGAAGCAGGTATGCCGTCAGAATCGGTGCGATAAGACACTGCTGGCCATCTACCCGACATAGTCGAAAAGGGACGTTGCCGGTACGAAAAATGTGCAAGAGGTGCAACTAGCCGAATTCTCTGCGTTAAATATAAGGTTCGGTTGGGTTTGAATCGAGACAGAAACTGTTTTATGAACTTGCATATTAAGTGTAATGAATCTTTTTTATCCTAAGGTGACCATATGGTAACCATTTCCATTTCAGTTTGTGAATGAAATAAATAATTGAAGTTGAAATTAAGTTGAAACGAAGCTTAAGTTGATTATTATTGCAAGGTTTCAGAATTTTTCAAGCGCTCCTTCGATGTTCAGGTCTGAAAGGGTTAAGTGCTCATCAAAAGCCTGAACAACCAGTCGCCGAAAAGGGGATTTCTTATCAAAAGCATGCTCATCATTGAGCCAGAGAAAGTGTGCCTGATTTAAAAAAAAGGGGGGAAACAACCCCGAAAGGTTAAGGATCTTAATGTAAATTGCACCATCAGATTAAGCGTAGCAGAGAACCCCTCTGTAGGCTGTAGAGTTCAAGCGCCCATCTGTGAAAAATGTGGAATTTTGTATTTTATACTGGAAGAAACATCACCGATGCAAGTTCAATTCTTGCCTTTTTTTTTCGTTTTCTCCAGAGATGATCTTATCGAACCAATGGTCCCAAAAGATTGGAAAATCTTATCGAAAGATCAAAAGATCTGATCGAAACAATTGTCCCAAAAGATTGGAAGATCTTATCGAAAGATGAAAAGATATTATCGAACCAATGGTCCCAAAAGTTTGGAAGAGGGTTCAGTCGATTGTAAATTAAAAGTTATAGTGCTCTTTTTAAGTGACCAAAAAGATCGGAGGGCAACTAGCCCCCTACCACGCCCTCTTTTTCCCAAAAGTTGCCCAATCAAAATATCGAGATAGTTGTTTTGTTCAGCATGGTTAAATGGTCCAAGAACTATAAGTCTGGGGATGATTCAACCCCCCCCCCC
This sequence comes from Artemia sinica, assembly GCA_027921565.1. Classification (NCBI taxonomy): domain Eukaryota; kingdom Metazoa; phylum Arthropoda; class Branchiopoda; order Anostraca; family Artemiidae; genus Artemia; species Artemia sinica. The sequence continues at coordinate 1,023,382 of JAPEVW010000037.1, forward strand.
CTTCCCATAACCCCAAGGGAAAAAGCTGTAAATCATGAAATCTGGCCATTGTTTACATATAGTGTTTGGTATTGGCAAGTATGCAGATATATTTTTTTCTTGGGGGAGGGGTAGGAATTTTCTGGGGGGGGGGGATTTTACACGGCGAAAATTTTTTGTTGGGAGGAAAGTTTTCGACGTGAACATCCGAGGGTAAACTTTACACAGGGAATTTGCCATAATTCCTGTACAAAATCCTTTTCATTTATTTTAGTTTCTCTTTGGCGACACGGTTTTGCATGTGGCGATGTTTCGGGTTAATTAACCGGGGAAATTTTCAGAGGCGTTGGAATTGTCTGGGCATTCTTCCGTTGGACTAGGATTTTTCGACAGGAGAATTTCTCTGTGGGAGAATTTTCCGGGGTAGGGACTTTCTATTGGGTGGGGGGTCCCTGGGAAAAATTTTTCAGGGAGGGGGATTTCTGGCATGATTTAAAAAACTATCAGAAATCGAAAACGTTTCTTAAATGAAGTAGACTAAGGAAACTTCCCAGGCTGAATTGTAACCAGAAAATTTTTTTTCTTTTTGGGGGGGGGGGGAATTTTCAGTGCGGATTGAATTTCCCAGTGATTTTTTTTTTGGGGGGGGGGAGGGGGAAGACTTACGTGGGAGAAAATTTCCTGGAGGAATTTTTGTAGGGGGGGGTTTCCATGAAGATGGGAGGCGGAGATCCTTTCATTATTTGAAAAACGACCAGAAATTAAATAAAAAAAAAAATTACAACTGAAAGTAAGGAGCAGCATTGAAACTAATAACGAGCAGAAATTGTTCCGTTTGCGAGGGGGGAAGCCCACTCCTCAATACCTTGCTCTTTATGCTAAAGTTTGACAATTTTTTATAAGTGGTTCAAAGTATTATATATGATCTCAGCATTTGATGGACACAAAAATTTAAGTTGAGAAAAAAGAATTTTGTTTTGAAAGCTAAAGATCGTATATCAGTCAGTGAAAGAGACAGCAGCATTTCTCCAAGTTTCTATTACAATACGTCTAAGAATTTCCAGGACGAATATCACAGAGGTTAGGGGGTAATAAATCAAAGGGAATAGCACAGTGCTAAGTCAATTATAATTTCCATTATCTATTGTGCGTCTTCTTGACAAAAAGCATGCGTTCTTAATAAATTAAAATTCATATGTCTGGGCCGTTTTCTTTCAAGTTAGAAGGACCTTTTATCGCAGCTATTTTGGTCTCAGGAGGCTTGGTTCTACGATGGATTGTCAGCAGTGGTAGCAGCACTTTGATCTTCCTTTTTAGAGAAGCAGTGAATTCTTATGATTATTTTTCAGAGTGAAATCATCCATATACATATTATTTCTTTTTATGGAACTTCCAACGGGTCTCTAACCCCGTGCCATTGGGATATCTTATGCCAGGTCTTGCTAAAACACGAGCCAGCAGCAGTCCCACTGCTTAGTAAGGTTTCCGATTGCCCTGGGCCATATTATCTTCCAGGAATGTACGTCCTATTTTGCTCTTTTCGAACAAGTGAGGGCAAGTGAACTTGAAAAATTGGTTTGCTATACTCTCTTTCCTGTCTCTCTCTGTCCCTCAATCTCTCTCTCACCGCCTCTCTATCTCTAAGGATTTCCCAGTTCTTATGATTTTGTGCTAAGTCTAATGATTGACATCTAGCAGTCTAGCTACGTAAGAAATCCAGAAGTTTTAAGCATCAATTTTTTTAAGTCTAATTTATCCTAAGTAGACCCCGGCGCCGCGCCGGCAGATCGACCGAACGCCGCCGACAAGAGGCCCGGTCGAACGCTACCGGAGTGTCGCAATGCCGCTGGTGCGCCGCAGGCGTGCTGCCGCCGGCAAAGGCGGCGACGTTCGGTCGACTTTAAATTAATTTTGCGGAAATTTTTCATTGCGTCAACTGCAAAGTCGGAGCTTTTCCTTCTCGTGTGGTTTAGTATGTCGATTTTCCTGATTAGAAATCAAGCAGGCCCTGCGCTATCCCCGAATTTTCGAGTATTTCCACGAAAATCTATGCGTCACCCCGAAAAACATTTGGTTCCCCGAATCCCCGAAAATCACGCAATCACGGTGCCACCCCTAGCGATTTATCACCAGTGACTTTCCCTGCCAAATATTACTTTGCGTACGATAATTCTTCACTACTCTCTTGTTCGTTAATTTTCGTCTCTTGTTACTTTGCATAAAAACCAGACAGATGCAATATGTAATTGCATTGCAAATACTGCAATATACACAGTTCTTCATATGTTGACAAAAAAAAGCATCGTCTTTATGAAATGAGTTTAAATCATTTCGAATCCAGTTTCCCACTTGGAATTCCTTACATCACTCGTAGACAAGAATTTTATTTTCAAGTTGAATAGAATTATAGAACGCAACATTCACTGCAGTTTGATTTTGAAATTGATAGCAGAAAGAACGTTTCTACAGCTTAATTGTAAGTTTACAGAATTTTTTTTTTGCTGTTTTTAGATAAGATTTTTCTTAATTTTTAATACCCAATTGTTGAACGCCTGATAGATTAAAGAAAATATAATCTTCTGTCTGAAAGTATTTTACCCCCCCCCCCCCCCCAAAAAAAAAAACTTCTATTGAGACAAAATTTAGCTATAGACTAAGCTATGTACAAGGTTGGGGAATTAAAAATTGATGAAACGGAAGTTACCCCAAAAATATGATTCATAAAAAAATTCTAATGATTGCCTTTAGGGGGGGGGATAGGGGGCTATCATTTTTAAATGATAATACCTCATTTTTTATATTGAAAGTAGGGATGCCAAAAAATACTATCAAATCCCATGGGAAACCATTGAAATATTTTGATAGACCCAGGCCCCCCATTGGGACTTGCTCATTGTCTTGGGTATTTTGCGATTTCTCATAGGCTACTGGCCTAATTTGGCTTTTGTGTGTACTCCCTTTTAATTAGATTCTTTGGATCTTATTGAATGCCACGGCGAATCTATGACTCAGTTTTCCAATAGTTTGAGGTATATCTGAATAATTTCGCCTTTTTTGTTGTTGTCTTCGTACCCCTTTACTCATACCCTCAATTTTTTTCTCAAGGAAAACTAAGCTGTTTAGCGTTATTTCGCGTGTTTGTTTGAACCATATATTGACCTAGTTAATTATTAAATAAATTCATTTTTTTAATTTAAAGCAGAGACGGCATCCTATCAAGGTGGTATCCAGAGGAGGGGGGGGGGGCTGGGAGCTATCATATTTATAATGATAATACCTCGAATTTTTTTGGACAGCAGGGACGCCAATAAGTTAATTATTTTTTTTATTTAAAGCAGAGACGGTATCCTATCAAGATGATGGTATCCATTGGGGGGGGGGCATAGGGAGTTATTATATTTAAGTGATAGTACCTTGATATTTTTTATTGAAAGCAGGGATGCCAAAAAGTTAATTTTTTTGTAATTAAAGTGGAGACGGTAATCTATCAAGGTGGTATCCAGAGGGGGGATAGGAGATATTATATTTAAATGATAGTATATCAAATTTATTTATTTTTTAAAGCAGGGATGCCAAAAAGTTATTTTTTTTTAATTTAAAGCAGAGAAGGTACCCTATCAAGTTGCATGGTATCCAGGGATGGGGGGGGGGTTTAGGGAAGTATTATATTTAAATGATAATATCTTGAAATTTTTTTATTGAAAGCAGGGATGCCAAAAAGTATTTTTTTTTAATTTAAAGCAGAGACGCTATCCTATCAAGATGGCATCCAGAGGGGGGGGGGCATAGGGAGTTATTATATTTAAGTGATAGTACTTTGATTTTTTTTTTTTTTTTTATCGAAAGCAGGGATGCCAAAAAGTTATTTTTTTAATTTAAAGCAGAGACGGTATCCTATCAAAGTGGTGTCCAGAGGGGAGGGGGGTAGGGAATTATTATATTCAAATAATTATATCTTGAATTTTCTTATTGAAAGCAGCCTCAGTACACACAAAGTGGATAAGTTGATTTTTATTCATGACAATTATAGCCACATCCCGCAAGTTTGACTGAAGGAATTTTTTTCGACCAGTTGTCTCCTAGATTTTTTGTCCCTCCACACTATTTTGAGAAATATCTTTTTTTACACATAATAATATTTGGACTTTCATTAGTATACCAGCTTACCCGTCACCTGTTGCCACGATCTTAAAAGAAAGGAAATTCATTGAGAATATCCCTAAGGAAAATTTCTAAACGTTCACTGTCTTAGTTAAAAGTTTCTAACGTCATAATGTTTTCATTTTAGTTTAATTATAATTGAGAAACATATTCGAATCATACAAGATTACGTTGAATTGCAATGCATGCTCTTCAAAAAGCTGTTCAATTTTCTGATATCGTCCATTATATAAATTCATTTAAGTTTGACCAAGCTAATTGGTTGAGACTAACACATTGATTGGAAACTTCCATTTTCCTTCCAGTACTGAGGTGGGTCATCCACATTTCGTCATTGGGAACTGATGCTTGATTATTTTTTAAGGTGAAATTTTAAGTTATCCTATTCAAAATGATTGTGGAAAAAATTGGTAGGACAGGTTGAAGTATTTTTGTGTTTTAGATATATTTCTGCTTGCAATTGTATGTTCTTTTGTGTGTTGTAAATATTGTTTTATGTTTTATGTAGGGTATATATCGATAGTTGGATAATGTTTTGAAATATGAATCAACACATGTAAATTAAAGAAGGAAGAAGCTAAGAAAAAATTCTCCGTACAACATCTTTGCCCAATCCCTATGATAATTTAAAAATTAACAAGACATTCGTGAGTTATACTTGATGTATTTTTTAAAAAAATTGTTATTAAGACCCATTTTTAATACGAGAAAGGCTTTTTAGGAATCTAAAAGAGCCAAAAAAACGATCAATATCAAAGTCGCCCATTTCAACTGTTTTTAAAGGTGACAAAGCAGATATTGGCAAAGGGCATTATGAAAAAATTAAGCTTCTAAGTTCAAACTTACATTCAAAGTTTTTACCCAGATAACTGACGAATTTTGTGATACGGTATTTGAAGTTTTGTATGCAGTAATGCTCGATGAAAAAAACTACTAATTTTGATAATTATTCATGTTAAGAATACATAGCTAACAGAAACTTCAACTATTATGCAAGGGTTCTGAAACGCCACAGCCATTTCGTTTCTATCAGATTTCTACTTCTCTTGATGAATAACAAAGAAGACCAGTTTCCAGCCAGCGACTTGTGAAGTTTTGAACTCATGAATAGGCTCGAATCTGTTGTAAATTTAAGCTCTGATTTGAGAAAGACTGATGAAAACATTAATGTTTGCGGTCAACATTAATCGCGCCGATGGCGCGCCGCCGACGTCTTACCGGCGGTGCGGCGCGCTGTTTTTTGCCCCGCCGCCGCCGGTCTTGCCTCATCGGCGCGGCGCCTGGGTCTATTCCTAAGGATTACGTTCCATGTGCAAGTGTCGGTATGTTGTTTTTCTGCTCTGCTACAGTTTCAACAAGACATAATGAACAAAATTGTGAAGAATAAAACTGGCAAATTACTAGTGAAAAAAGGAAATATTCGGTAAAGTCCTCTTTTCGACCGTTGTCAGTGCACAAAAATGAATAAAGAGTAAATAAAGTGTATTGAATTTATGAAAAAAACAAAGAGAAAAGACAAGTTAAAAAAGGAATAAAAGAAAAAAGGAAAGATGGTACTACCCTATTTACAGTATACCCTGTCCCAGGGTATGATAACGCGATCGAGTGGTCAAATGACCACTTTCTAAAGCCAAGTGTACCCGCCTTGGGTTACCACTAAAATCTCTAACTCTCTCCTTGGAGGTAACAAACCCCCCTGTCAATATAATAATGACGGTATCTCGTAACTCTATTCCTACCCTGCCTGGGTTCCGGGAAAATTAGTAGACAGTTTGTAGAAAATACCTTACTTGTATTCTTCCAATGGTCACTTATAATAACAAAAAATATGCTTCCCCGAACGGGTCTAAATGCAGACTAACTCAAAAATAATATTTTGTACACAACTGTTCATTGGGGTGGACCTTCACTTGGCACAGTCAATCCTCTCAATCCCCATTCAAAACCAATTCTACTTTCTTAGCTTTATTATTGAATGACTCAAACCAGGAAGTTCAAAATAGAATTTACTTCAAAGCTTACTTATTGCAAAACAACTATAGCTTAGCAACGAGACTTTTAAATTGTCATAGAAAATTATACTATAGGCAAATCGAAGCAAACGTAATTACGGAACGAAAACAGGTCATTTATCTGAATAGAAAAGAAATAGGGGTGGAACCCCAACACCTCCCCCCGTAAGATAAATGACCACCCACGCGCTACCTTGGTCCAACTTTACAAACATAACACATAACTTCAACTTTACAAAATACATTTGCCTTCTCTCTTCCACCAGTGTCTGTCCTAATTCTTCCGCCGCTTGGCTCTGGATCGGTCGTCATCAACACATTTCTACTGTAGAACTACCATGGTTTCGATCGTAGAGTATCCGCATTAGGTTTTGAAAGTTGAAGTCCCCAAGATTAGTAGAAAATGATTGTGCGCAGCACAATCAAAAACTAAATTTTCTTGCTCTCACGAATTTACATTTGAGAGGAGCAGAGAATCAGTTTCTGGCACATTTGATGATGCCAGCCATCATGAAAAGTTGGCTGCACTAGCCTCTTAATTTCTATCTGTCGAAACAACCCCACATCTCAATAAAAAAGTAAATTGCCCCTTGGCATAATTTCAAATAATCTAAGGCCGAAAATGCAAAGGCCTGTGAAAACGATAAGGATACTGGGAATGAAGCAAAATTTTGAGTGAACCATGAATCGCCTTTTTTTCTAGGTTCCCTCCCCAGGGATAATCAAATGCAGAATATGCGTTGATGCTAATTGAAGATGAAACTTGGATACTGAATATGGTTTGCCGGAAATAATTGTCCATTCCCATGAAGAATAACAACTATGGATTGGGTTACTGGACAAAGGTTTGGGTGAAATGTGAAGTGACTGGGAGAGAGTATCCCCCAAGGACTCCAGATCAGAGAGGCAAAATCTCGGTAAAGGGATCACAACTTGTCCGCCAGTTGTGCATTGAGAAAAGATCTATCTTTCGCGACTTCCCGCAGGGGATCTTCCCCAAGGGATTCCTCCGCTTCATAAACGATCGACATATCTTTTGAGTTGATAATACTAATCTCAGATTCCTTTCCAAGTTTTTTCAAATCCGACTCGACATTCAATATCTCCCAACTTTCCCCCAACCCGTTGTAGGTCATTCATTTCTATTTTTTAACCATCTTGTTTTATTCCCCATGGGTCTTGGGCTTCTTTTTCCCTCTATTATTTATGTTATCAAGGCACATCCCATCCATCATTTTTTTTTATCTTTCGCCACTTCAGGCTGAGTCTCCAAATTTTGTCTCTTCTTTGCATTTATTTGTTCTTTTTCACTTTTCTCAATTTTGTCATTCGCACAAAATAATAAATCATCGTTAAATCTGATTTGGACTCCAGTGTTCACCATCTTTGACTGTATTACTTCATTGTAGCTCGTTTAATATCTCTTTTCTCTCTTTTACTTCTCTTTACTTTTACCGCAGAAACAAATATTTCGTTATCAAATTGGAACTGAATTTCGACATTTAGTTTTTCATATTGTACTAAAATTTCCCGAACTTTGCGAGGAAAAGCGCGTACAATAAATTTCGTCTCCTTTTTCTCTGGTACAATCAGTGTTTCATTCTGGCTTGTACTTGTTAGCGTCTCATATTCATTAAAAATGTTCTCAAGTTTTCTATTTTCTGCAAATTTTCCTGAAAAATCATTTTCGCGCGTCTTATTTTCAATATTATGTCGTCTTTTTACTTCTGCATCCCATTTTTGTGGATTATCAATATTTCGAACACGCGTATCAAGTATTTCGCTTTTCCGACAGGGTGGCACAGCCTCCCAATTTGTTTTATGGGCCGGTCCACCTCCCCACCTTGTCAACGAAGTAGCATGATTTTGCGTTTTAACATTTAATGTGTAATAAATGTCTGATAATCTCTCACTCATTCACATTCCCTTACGGGCTTCAATTTTTTCCATACGAGCCTGATGAAGTATTTCATTGGCTTGTCTATCTTTTTAAATTTTGTCCATACGGGCCTGATGAAGTATTTTATTGGCTTGACTATCTTTTCAATTTTGTCCATACGGGCCTGATGAAGTATTTTATTGGCTTGACTATCTTTTTCAATTTTGTCCATACGGGCCTGATGAAGTATTTCATTGGCTTGACTACCTTTTTCAATTTTGTCCATACGGGCCTGATGACGTATTTCATTAGCTTGACTATCTTTTTAAATTTTGTCCATACGGGCCTGATGAAGCATTTCATTGGCTTGACTATCGTTTTCAATTTGATCTACCTCATCCTGTAATTTTTTCATATACTCTAGGTACTTTATCTCAAAGGCCTCCATATTAGCCTTTCTTTCTATTCTCCTACTTTTTTATGGGCTTCACTCGCCCTTTTCGGTCTTGAGTTAATCTCATCTCTGTCCGACATTATTTCAAAATTCCGTTAACTTCAAAATACCTCTTCAGTCTAAATGAAAATTCTTTTATCCATGTAACTTCCGGTCTCTCGCGAAAAATTGCTGCGTGTCAATAAGTCTTATATTTTTGCACACTAATTAGTTTTGCGATATATTGATTGGTAAATTTTTCTATTATGATCCAACAAGGCACAGCCCATAATAGATCTTCGTAATTCTATTAATTGATTCCGTATTTTTTCTCTTTATATATAATCACAATAGGCTACTCTGTAGGCTAAATTATTTTATTTCTTCGAAAACTCGGAATTCTTTTACTATCAGGTTTACTTATAGGACCTTTTCTTGCTACCAACAATGTTCGTGTTGATAGCCACCAATATTATATCGGTAGGCCACAAAGCAACCAGTATTGGCGTGGTAATATACGGGTGTTACCACTTACTGGAGAGGAAAGCCCCGGCCCAAATTATAAAGTGATGCCCACGTCTACCACACCGGTTCTGCAAATATGGGGTTTGGTACTACCCTATTTACAGTATACCCTGTCCCAGGGTATGATAACGCGATCGAGTGGTCAAACGGCCACTTTCTAAAGCCAATTGTACCCGCCTTGGGTCACCACTAAAATCTCTAACTCTCTCCTTGGAGGTAACAAACCCCCCTGTCAATATAATAATGACGGTATCTCGTAACTCTATTCCTACCCTGCCTGGGTTCCGGGAAAATTAGGAGACAGTTTGTAGAAAATACCTTATTTGTATTCTTCCAACGGTCACGTATAGTAACAAAAAATATGCTTCCCCGAACGGGGACTAAATGCAGACTAACTCAAAAATAATATTCTGTACACAACTGTTCATAGGGGTGGAACTTCACTTGGCCTAGCCAATCCTCTCAATCCCCATTCAAAACCAATTCTACTTTCTTAGCTTTATTATTCAATGACTCAAACCAGGAAGTCCAAAATAGAATTTAGTTCAAAGCTTACTTATTGCAAAACAACTATAGCTTAGCAACGAGACTTTTAAATTGTCATTGAAAATTATACTATAGGCAAATCTAAGCAAATGTAATTACGGAACGAAAACAGGTCATTTATCTGAAAAGAAAAGAAACAGGGGTGGAACCCCAACAAGAAGATTTCTGGACTCTTTAATCTACTTATATTCTTAACATTGAAGACACAGACCAGTCGAATTTGAAACACGTTCATTTGTAACCTGCTCGCTAATAGATTCACCCCCCAGGGTTATTTATTCGTTGATTGTATTAAGAGTATGTTGACTGAATACTTGATCGGGAGATAATGCCAATAAGGTGTATAGCTCTAATTGGCCCTCAAATATTGACAAGCTCCTGATTTTTTTTTGGGGGGGGGGGGCTTTAGTTGGTAACACGATTGTGCAAACCTCTTTTGACGTCATTGCTGTAGTGATTGTGCAAACCTCTTTTGAAGTCATTGCTGTAGCAACAAAAGAATAGGTAATGCAACGATTTATTACCCATGGTCACTAACGTGACAAGAAACTTTAGAAACACAAACTTGAGAAAAAAACTTAGAAGTACAGAAAATAGACGTCAAAAATTACCCGGTTCAGGAGATATCTTCGACTCCCTCGAGCTGTGTCTAGAAGAAGTATTTGATTCGAAAGAACTTGTATCAGTTGTACTATCAACTGTTTCAACTCCCGGAAAAGGTAAATATAATAATACAAAAGGCGTCATTGCCCGAAGCAGCCTTATCTTATATTGGAAACTGTATAGCAAAACTTTGGATCTCTCAGTCGTATCTAGAAATAGTTAGCTTACTGCAATCCAACCAAGTATAGATACAGAAAGATAATACATAAATAACATTATAGATAATAACGGTACAGGTACATTATGCGGTCCTACCGCTATAGACAGTATCAAGGAAACCAGTCACAAATCCCGTCAAACGGGCTTTTTGCAAGAGACCGCTATTTTTAAATGATTGCAAAGCCGTGGTTTCTCAATGAGTTACAATATTTAAACGATTGTTCATTGGGGTTTAGGGGGGAAAAAGGTACCTAGGTTAGGTTACGTATTTAATATATGCTATGCTTTACCCCCCCCCCCCCACCCCAATATGAATTTGTTTCTAAACTATTATATATTTATCCTATTTTATTTTATTTCATTAGCATTAACCGAACTTGATTTCTTCCCGGTGCCCGCATAATGCACCAGTACCATAATAACATAATGGATAGATAATAATCGATAGATAGTTTATAAATAGATAAACAAGTAAATTTTTGTATGAAATGACTATTTGAATACACAATAACAACCACTGTACGACTCAGCCTTACAATTTTCAGTAATTGTGTTGCACTGTGCTATTGCACTGTATGTTCAGTGTATTACTTGTGTTTTTAGTACAGTAATTTACACTAATGATTCAAATAAGTAAATTAAGTGTAACAAATACTTGTCCCAGGGACTGCGAACACAAGGTGGAATTAAATACCCGAGGCCATTGGCATAGCTTCATGGCTTTGTCGATTGTTGATTTGAGCTCCTCTCTCCTAATTGTTAATGAGTCCTCCTAATATAGAAACAATCGCGAGAACATGCGTTTTTACGCACACAAGTAGTCAAAATGAGGCTAGTTTTATCCTTCCCGGGGTTATAATTTATAAAACCAAAGGTCTGACAGTTTTGACTCTACCTTGACTCACCACGTGTATGTTAACCCTCACCATTTCATTTTATCCGATAACACTCCCATTATTGTCCTCGCTAAAGGTCCCATGCAAGTTTTCAGGCAGGCAGTTGAAATTAAGAAGCATATACACAAAAAATTCGTCCTTAATAAAGATACCTGTGGAACTTGTCTCAACCCCTTTTATATTTATATAAATTTCGATCTTTCATATGATTTTTTATTCACAACCGATTTATGATAATAAGCGATCAGCGCTCAAAAAAGTCTTATACAAAATAACTTCCCAGGTTTAAATGACCATTCGGTGTTTGATGCTTTTACTTAGTTGCCCTTTCAACGTTGCTTCAGAAGGGCCTCTTGTATTTTATTATTTGTTTTTATTTTGTTCTTGGGACTCTTATCCGGGGTGCTACTGTTTCGACTAACCGTCAGAATCACTAACCGTCATAACATCGACAAAAAAATTATAACTTTATATAATGGTAATAAGTATATAATAGTAGAATGCTAATATTGAATTCTACGGGCCCTATGTACCAAACAGGTTTTTCTAGTAGTCCTATTCTACAGGGCATTACACCTTTGCCAAGAGATTTACGCAATTTCTAGTTCAAGGTATATACATGTCTTTTTTTAGTGATAAACCTGTATTTTAAAACCAGCGTGTCTTGTTTCGCTGTTATTCAATTATTTTTTGTATATATTCAGGTTTCAAATTAGGTTTTTCATCAGTTTTGAATAGTTCATTCAACTTAACACTACTGGCAATTTTTTTGTGAACATTTACATAGAAATGGAAAATTCTAAGCAACTTCTGGTGAGTAAAATTTTCTCATTATTATAATGAAAAGAAATTGTCTCGTCATTAAGTTAAGGAAGAAATTCTTTCCTTACACTGTGTGGTTGCCTCTTTTAAAAAGCTTCCTTCATCATTAAATATTAAATGATCCATGTATTTCAATTTTAGTAAATATTCAAAAAAGAGAGGCATGTTCACTTTGATTTTGGTTCATTGTATATGAAAAATTAATAAATTGCATATTAGTTTCGGCAGATATGAAAGGTCGCCTCCCTCCTCAATATCTTGCTCTTTACACTAAAGTTCGAATTTCGTTCAAATCCCAAAGGTTGGTCTTCCTTTTTTTTCTGTGATTTTAAGTATTTCGTAATTTAGGTATATAACTTTTAAAAGCTTTGCATATAATTGTCGACTTTTTTTGTGTTTCGATACTATGGAATTGAAGATCCTATGCCCCCCTGTTAATATTTTGAATAAGTAAGAATTGAGCTAGCTAAGTATAGGGTGAGATATAGGCTAGAGGGCGAACCCTTTATATACTTAATAAATTTTTTAGTTAAGGCTATGTCCAGGAGTCTTTTTCTTCCTTTTTCTGTGATTTTAAGTATTTCGTAATTTAGGTATATAACTTTTAAAAGCTTTGCATATAATTGTCGACTTTTTTGTGTTTCAATACTATGGAATTGAAGATCCTATGCCCCCCTGTTAATATTTTGAATAAGTAAGAATTGAGCTAGCTAAGTATAGGGTGAGATATAGGCTAGAGGGCGAACCCTTTATATACTTAATAATTTTTTAGTTTAAGCTATGTCCAGGAGTCTTTTTCTTCCTTTTTCTGTGATTTTAAGTATTTCGTAATTTAGGTATATAACTTTTAAAAGCTTTGCATATAATTGTCGACTTTTTTTGTGTTTCAATACTATGGAATTGAAGATCCTATGCCCCCTGTTAATATTTTGAATAAGTAAGAATTGAGCTAGCTAAGTATAGGGTGAGATATAGGCTAGAGGGCGAACCCTTTATATACTTAATAACTTTTTAGTTTAAGCTATGTCCAGGAGTCTTTTTCTTCCTTTTTCTGTGATTTTAAGTATTTCGTAATTTAGGTATATAAGTTTTAAAAGCTTTGCATATAATTGTCGACTTTTTTTGTGTTTCGATACTATGGAATTGAAGATCCTATGCCCCCCTGTTAATATTTTGAATAAGTAAGAATTGAGCTAGCTAATTAAATTACATCAGATGTTTTTTTTTTTTTGACTTTTCGGAGTTGGATTTCTTAGTCTTTCATAGGTATGTGTTGTCTGAAACCTATGATTTGGGATGGGTGGTTTGCTATTTTTGACTTTTCTGAGCTGGATTTCTTACCCTTTCATAGGTGGGTGTTGTCAGAAAATTATGATTTGGGATGTGTAGTTTGCTAGTTGGACTTTTCAGAGCTAGATTTCTTAGTCTTTCGTTGGTGTGTGTTGTCTGAAATCTATGATTTGGGATGTGTGGGTTGCTATTTTTTACTTTTCTGTGCTGGATTTCTTAGCCTTTCATAGGTGTGTATGATATTTTCTTGATAAAACATAGCAGTGACTACATCAGATGGTTTTGTAGTGCAGTGAGTTGTTACTAGTAGTAGTATTTTCGTGTTTTTTGCAGGCCATTCATACTATACCTTAAATACATTCAGATATTTTCTTGATAAAACATAGCCGTGGCTACATCAGATGGTTTTGTAGTGCAGTGAGTTGTTACTAGTAGTAGTATCTTCGTGTTTTTTTTTGCAAATCATTCATACTATACCTTAAATGCATTCAGATATTTGCTTGATAAAACATAGCCGTGACTACATCAGATGGTTTTGTAGTGCAGTGAGTTGTTACTAGTAGTAGTATTTTCCTGTTTTTTGCAAGCCATTCATACTATACCTTAAATGCATTCATATATTTTCTTGATACTACATCAGATGGTTTTGTAGTGCAGTGAGTTGTTACTAGTAGTAGTATTTTCGTGTTTTTTGCAGGCCATTCATACTATACCTTAAATGCATTCAGATATTTTCTTGATAAAACATAGCCGTGGCTACATCAGATGGTTTTGTAGTGCAGTGAGTTGTTACTAGTAGTAGTATCTTCGTGTTTTTTTTTGCAAGCCATTCATACTATACCTTAAATGCATTCAGATATTTGCTTGATAAAACATAGCCGTGACTACATCAGATGGTTTTGTAGTGCAGTGAGTTGTTACTAGTAGTAGTATTTTCCTGTTTTTTTGCAAGCCATTCATACTATACCTTAAATGCATTCAGATATTTTCTTGATACTACATCAGATGGTTTTGTAGTTCAGTGAGTTGTTACTAGTAGTAGTATTTTCGTGTTTTTTGCAGGCCATTCATACTATACCTTAAATGCATTCAGATATTTTCTTGATAAAACATAGCCGTGGCTACATCAGATGGTTTTGTAGTGCAGTGAGTTGTTACTAGTAGTAGTATCTTCGTGTTTTTTTTGCAAGCCATTCATACTATACCTTAAATGCATTCAGATATTTGCTTGATAAAACATAGCCGTGACTACATCAGATGGTTTTGTAGTGCAGTGAGTTGTTACTAGTAGTAGTATTTTCCTGTTTTTTGCAAGCCATTCATACTATACCTTGAATGCATTCAGATATTTTCTTGATAAAACATAGCCGTGACTACATCAGATGGTTTTGTAGTGCAGTGAGTTGTTACTAGTAGTAGTATATTCGTGTTTTTTGCAAGCCATTCATGCTACACCTTAAATGCATTCAGATATTTTCTTGATCAAACATAGCCGTGACTACATCAGATGGTTTTGTAGTGCAGTGAGTTGTTACTAGTAGCAGTATTTTCGTGTTTTTTGACATAATCGTGATCACATCAGATGGTTTTGTAGTGAAGTGTGTTGTTACTAGTAGTAGTATTTTCGTGTTTTTTTTTGCAAGCCATTCATACTATGCCTTAAATGCATTCAGATATTTTCTTGATCAAACATAGCCGTGACTACATCAGATGGTTTTGTAGTGCAGTGAGTTGTTTTTCGTTGGTGTGTGTTGTCTGAAATCTATGATTTGGGATGTGTGGGTTGCTATTTTTTACTTTTCTGTGCTGGATTTCTTAGCCTTTCATAGGTGTGTATGATATTTTCTTGATAAAACATAGCAGTGACTACATCAGATGGTTTTGTAGTGCAGTGAGTTGTTACTAGTAGTAGTATTTTCGTGTTTTTTGCAGGCCATTCATGCTATACCTTAAATGCATTCAGATATTTTCTTGATAAAACATAGCCGTGGCTACATCAGATGGTTTTGTAGTGTAGTGAGTTGTTACTAGTAGTAGTATCTTCGTGTTTTTTTTTTTTGCAAGCCATTCATACTATACCTTAAATGCATTCAGATATTTGCTTGATAAAACATAGCCGTGACTACATCAGATGGTTTTGTAGTGCAGTGAGTTGTTACTAGCAGTAATATTTTCCTGTTTTTTGCAAGCCATTCATACTATACCTTAAATGCATTCAGATATTTTCTTGATTCTACATCAGATGGTTTTGTAGTGCAGTGAGTTGTTACTAGTAGTAGTATTTTCGTGTTTTTTGCAGGCCATTCATACTATACCTTAAATGCATTCAGATATTTTCTTGATAAAACATAGCCGTGGCTACATCAGATGGTTTTGTAGTGCAGTGAGTTGTTACTAGTAGTAGTATCTTCGTGTTTTTTTTTGCAAGCCATTCATACTATACCTTAAACGCATTCAGATATTTGCTTGATAAAACATAGCCGTGACTACATCAGATGGTTTTGTAGTGCAGTGAGTTGTTACTAGTAGTAGTATTTTCCTGTTTTTTGCAAGCCATTCATACTATACCTTAAATGCATTCAGATATTTTCTTGATCAAACATAGCCGTGACTACATCAGATGGTTTTGTAGTGCAGTGAGTTGTTACTAGTAGTAGTATTTTTCGTGTTTTTTGACATAATCGTGATCACATCAGATGGTTTTGTAGTGAAGTGAGTTGTTACTAGTAGTAGTATTTTCGTGTTTTTTTTTGCAAGCCATTCGTACTATGCCTTAAATGCATTCAGATATTTTCTTGATCAAACATAGCCGTGACTACATCAGATGGTTTTGTAGTGCAGTGAGTTGTTACTAGTAGTAGTATTTTCGTGTTTTTTGCAAGCCATTCATACTATACCTTAAATGCATTCAGATATTTTCTTGATCAAACATAGCCGTGACTACATCAGATGGTTTTGTTCTCAAAGAGATGACAAAATACTACTCCCCACAACGAAATCAGATGGTTTTAGGTAGCTAAGTGAAAATTGTTGTGATAAAGAGAAAAAAAATCAAAACTTAAACGGTCAGAAATAGAGGCTGGGCTGTTTCCAAAGATTTAGCTAAAAAACCAGTCTGGTTTAAAGCGTGGAGTTTTCGTACTGCCCACTTTTTTGCAATGTGTAGGAAGCGGTGGGGGAATCCCCGTCGTGTTTTTTGCAAGCCATTCATACTATACCTTAAATGCATTCAGATATTTTCTTGATCAAACATAGCCGTGACTACATCAGATGGTTTTGTTCTCAAAGAGATGACAAAATACTACTCCCCACAACGAAATCAGATGGTTTTAGGTAGCTAAGTGAAAATTGTTGTGATAAAGAGAAAAAAAAATCAAAACTTAAACGGTCAGAAATAGAGGCTGGGCTGTTTCCAAAGATTTAGCTAAAAAACCAGTCTGGTTTAAAGCGTGGAGTTTTCGTACTGCCCACTTTTCACTTTTTTGCAATGTGTAGGAAGCGGTGGGGGAATCCCCGTTCATTTGGAAAGGTGCCAAGCGAGAAAGGTCGGAATTGAATTTAAGAAAATTTAGAATTAAAGTGAAACTTTTTATCTTCATGGAAAATAATCACAATCATAGTATAACTTAACTCCACGTTTTCAACCAGACTGGTTTTTTTAGGGGCCAATCAGGAGAGACATGCAAAGTCGACATAGCTTTATTTCATTTTTTAAGGTTAATTTAGACGAGGTTACGTGTTGTCTGAAATCTATGATTTGGGATGTGTGGGTTGCTATTTTTTACTTTTCTGTGCTGGATTTCTTAGCCTTTCATAGGTGTGTATGATATTTTCTTGATAAAACATAGCAGTGACTACATCAGATGGTTTTGTAGTGCAGTGAGTTGTTAGTAGTAGTAGTATTTTCGTGTTTTTTGCAGGCCATTCATACTATACCTTAAATGCATTCAGATATTTTCTTGATAAAACATAGCCGTGGCTACATCAGATGGTTTTGTAGTGCAGTGAGTTGTTACTAGTAGTAGTATCTTCGTGTTTTTTTTTGCAAGCCATTCATACTATGCCTTAAATGCATTCAGATATTTGCTTGATAAAACATAGCCGTGACTACATCAGATGGTTTTTTAGTGCAGTGAGTTGTTACTAGTAGTAGTATTTTCCTGTTTTTTGCAAGCCATTCATACTATACCTTAAATGCATTCAGATATTTTCTTGATGAAACATAGCCGTGACTACATCAGATGGTTTTGTAGTGCAGTGAGTTGTTACTAGTAGTAGTATATTCGTGTTTTTTGCAAGCCATTCATGCTATACCTTAAATGCATTCAGATATTTTCTTGATCAAACATAGCCCTGACTACATCAGATGGTTTTGTAGTGCAGTGAGTTGTTACTAGTAGTAGTATTTTCGTGTTTTTTGACATAATCGTGATCACATAAGATGGTTTTGTAGTGAAGTGAGTTGTTACTAGTAGTAGTATTTTCGTGTTTTTTTTGCAAGCCATTCATACTATGCCTTAAATGCATTCAGATATTTTCTTGATAAAACATAGCCGTGACTACATCAGATGGTTTTGTAGGGCAGTGAGTTGTTACTAGTAGTAGTATTTTCGTGTTTTTTGCAAGCCATTCATACTATACCTCAAATGCATTCAGATATTTTCTTGATCAAACATAGCCGTGACTACATCAGATGGTTTTGTTCTCAAAGAGATGACAAAATACTACTCCCCACAACGAAATCAGATGGTTTTAGGTAGCTAAGTGAAAATTGTTTGTGATAAAGAGAAAAAAAAAATCAAAACTTAAACGGTCAGAAATAGAGGCTGGGCTGTTTCCAAAGATTTAGCTAAAAAACCAGTGAAAACGAGGATTTCTGTTAAATAAATAATTGTTATACCTTTTAAAATAGCTTTACGGTTTTTGAGGGGCTCTGTCGTTTTATTCCGTGTGATTTTTTCTTTACACGGTGTTCGTTCAAAAAGCGAGGATTTCTGTTAAATAAATAGTTCTTATATTTTTTTCCGTTCAATTGAAAGCGAGGATTTCTGTTAAATAAATAATTGTTATACCCTTTAAAATTGCTTTACGGGGTTTGAGGGATTCTGTCGTTAGTTAGGTTCTTCGCACAGTGGATACCTAAGAACATACCTGATCGTGATAAATCCATAAGACATGGTAAAAACTATTCTATATCATGAGACCATCGTTTGTGGATGTTTAAGAGTGAACTCTAAGTACTATTTTTTATGTAAACATTTGTTGTTGTGTTTTTTTTTCTCAAAAAAAAATCTGTTAATACGTTTAAGCAATAAATATCTTTAAGCTTAACCCGTCTTTATTCTTTAGAATAGTTCTATTCTTTTCATTAAATTGTGAAGAAATTGTAAGTAACAATCGCTTTCTTGAATTCGCTTCCTGGACACAATACAGATATTTAATTCGAGAAATCATGATAAAATCGCAAGTAAGTAATAAACTCTTTATTGTTTTGATATTTAATTCGAGAAATCCCATGAGTTGAATTCAAGAAAGAGTTTGCTACTTACGATACTTTGATTTTGTCAATGCTATCCCAAGTATCTGTCAATAGATGTCGATAGAGAATTTATTCATTCTTATACCTAGATTTTCTCTATGTTAACCTATCTATCCAATATATGATGTATGTAAATCCTTTTCTTACATCTCCGATGTTTTAATAGACATTCTAAACGTTCGATATGCTAGCTTACTCTAAAAATAATGAACACATAACAATGTAAGGTATAATATATTTTTAATGAAATAATGCCATGTAGAATTGAACAACTTTGGACATTTTGAATCTGTTCCATAAAATGCTTCACCATGAACTCTCTTGATAGTATAGCTATTGTCTTCTCTTAGTTCGTAATCAGTAGAATAATCATTATTCCATTTTGACTCATACACAATTTTTATAGGTGTGTCATCGACATCGCAAGTAAGTAATAAACTCTTTATTGTTTTGATATTTAATTCGATAAATCCCATGAGTTGAATTCAAGAAAGAGTTTGCTACTTACGATACTTTGATTTTGTCAATGCTATCCCAAGTATCTGTCAATAGATGTCGATAGAGAATTTATTCATTTTTATACCTAGATTTTCTCTATGTTAACCTATCTATCCAATATATGATGTATGTAAATTCCTTTTCTTACATCTCCGATGTTTTAATAGACATTCTAAACGTTCGATATGCTAGCTTACTCTAAAAATAATGAATACATAACAATGTAAGGTATAATATGTTTTTAATGAAATAATGTCATGTAGAATTGAACAACTTTGGACATTTTGAATCTGTCCCATAAAATGCTTCACCATGTACTCTCTTGATAGTATAGCTATTGTCTTCTCTTAGTTCGTAATCAGTAGAATAATCATTATTCCATTTTGACTCATACACAATTTTTATAGGTGTGTCATCGACAGGGTCAATATGCTTTTCGTCTTTGGTACTATTTGATTCATTGACTGTTTGATCAATGGCAGTAACGTTTGCTGGTACTTTGTTTATCATCGATTCATCTTTATATTCCTTAGTGATATTTTCTGCCAATGCCCTTTTTATTTTTCTAGCAATTTCACTGTCTATTATCACACTATTTTTACACAGGTAACAGTTCCAGCACGTAGACAGGATATGGTTTATGATATTAGTAGAAGAGTAGGCCTTTCTTTTCGTCTTTGCTTTCGTTTGAATGCTAATACCCGAAAGCTGACGATATGGTTTAACACTGGGTAACATGTTACCACAAGCACTAGCAAGAAGATGCCCCTCTTTATCAACTATTATTTTTATGTTGGCATTCTCTTTGAGTGTAATCATCTCCGGAGATCTCAATCTCGCATATCCACCATCATAAGAGTTGAATTTTTTTTGGTACTTCAAAGAAATTCAATTCCTTACTGTCATGACAACGCACGCATACGTTTCCGATAGTACTACCACTTGTACTTATTTCATAGTTTAAATACTTCTCCTTGTCAGCATTCAATGCTACAATAACACTGTCATGTGAACACACTTTCTTAAAATGCTTCGTCTTCACTTT
Source organism: Artemia sinica (assembly GCA_027921565.1). Taxonomy (NCBI): domain Eukaryota; kingdom Metazoa; phylum Arthropoda; class Branchiopoda; order Anostraca; family Artemiidae; genus Artemia; species Artemia sinica. The sequence goes on from JAPEVW010000037.1 coordinate 1,043,829, forward strand.
TTTAGAGATATTAGTTATGTGTTTATCGTTCCACTGTGTAAAAAATACTGATTTAATACATACAATAAACTAGGTAGTGTCGATAACCGGGCATAGAGCAATAGTGGGAAAGCCACATCGTGTCTCAGGGACAAGCATAGAGTACAATTGTTAGAGCCATAAAAATATCTGTCGAGGAGGTATCATTAGCAATAACATGTAGAAATTAAATTCAAGAAATTATGAAAAAATTCTCAGTAAGTAACCATTTCTTTCTTGAAGTCAACTCTTGGATACACAATACGGAAATTTCATTCAAGAAATTATGAGAACATTTGTAAGTAAGTAACAAGCTCTTTATTGATTTATCCTCTTGGATATACAGTACAGATACTTCATTCAAGAAATTATGAAAAAATCGCAAGTAAGTAACTTTTTTCTCTATATCACACACAATTTTCACCTAGCTCCACGATGTAGAAATTTAATTCAAGAAATTATGAAAAAATTCTCAGTAAGTAACAATTTCTTTCTTGAAGTCAACTCTTGGATACACAATACGGAAATTTCATTCAAGAAATTATAAAAATATTTGTAAGAAAGTAACAAGCTCTTTATTGATTTCACCTCTTGAATATACAGTACAGATACTTCATTCAAGAAACGTGATTAAACACGTTTTGAAACTACATGTGAAAACTCAACATTTTCAGCCAGACTTGTTTTTTAGACAACACCCATTTTTAGGGACCAATCAGAGACAGCGGAGGTTGCTCAATATACAATAACCATGCAAAGTCGACATAGCTTTATTTCACTTTTTTAAGGTTAATTTAGACGAGGTTACGTGCGCGCACGTAACCTCGTGCGCGCACGAGGTTACGGCCTACTCTTCTACTAATATCATAAACAATATCCTGTCTACGTGCTGGAACTGTTACCTGTGTGCACTACAAAACCATCTGATGTAGTCACGGCTATGTTTGATCAAGAAAATATCTGAATGCATTTAAGGCATAGTATGAATGGCTTGCAAAAAACACGAATATACTACTACTAGTAACAACTCACTGCACTACAAAACCATCTGATGTAATCACGATTATGTCAAAAAACACGAAAATACTACTACTAGTAACAACTCACTGCACTACAAAACCATCTGATGTAGTGACGGCTATGTTTGATCAAGAAAATATCTGAATGCATTTAAGGTGTAGTATGAATGGCTTGCAAAAAACACGAATATACTACTACTAGTAACAACTCACTGCACTACAAAACCATCTGATGTAGTCACGGCTATGTTTTATCAAGAAAATATCTGAATGCATTTAAGGTATAGTATGAATGGCTTGCAAAAAACACGAAAATACTACTACTAGTAACAACTCACTGCACTACAAAACCATCTGATGTAGTCACGGCTATGTTTTATCAAGCAAATATCTGAATGCATTTAAGGTATAGTATGAATGGCTTGCAAAAAAAACGCGAAGATACTACTACTAGTAACAACTCACTGCACTACAAAACCGTCTGATGTAGCCACGGCTATGTTTTATCAAGGAAATATCTGAATGCATTTAAGGTATAGTATGAATGGCCTGCAAAAAACACGAAAATACTACTACTAGTAACAACTCACTGCACTACAAAACCATCTGATGTAGTATCAAGAAAATATCTGAATGCATTTAAGGTATAGTATGAATGGCTTGCAGAAAACAGGAAAATACTACTACTAGTAACAACTCACTGCACTACAAAACCATCTGATGTAGTCACGGCTATGTTTTATCAAGCAAATATCTGAATGCATTTAAGGTATAGTATGAATGGCTTGCAAAAAAAAAAACACGAAGATACTACTACTAGTAACAACTCACTGCACTACAAAACCATCTGATGTAGCCATGGCTATGTTTTATCAAGAAAATATCTGAATGAATTTAAGGTATAGTATGAATGGCCTGCAAAAACACGAAAATACTACTACTAGTAACAACCCACTGCACTACAAAACCATCTGATGTAGTCACTGCTATGTTTTATCAAGAAAATATCATACACACCTATGAAAGGCTAAGAAATCCAGCACAGAAAAGTAAAAAAATAGCAACCCACACATCCCAAATCATAGATTTCAGACAACACACACCAACGAAAAACAACTCATTGCACTACAAAACCATCTGATGTAGTCACGGCTATGTTTGATCAAGAAAATATCTGAATGCATTTAAGGCATAGTATGAATGGCTTGCAAAAAAAAACACACGAAAATACTACTACTAGTAACAACTCACTTCACTACAAAACCATCTGATGTGATCACGATTATGTCAAAAAACACGAAAATACTACTACTAGTAACAACTCACTGCACTACAAAACCATCTGATGTAGTCACGGCTATGTTTGATCAAGAAAATATCTGAATGCATTTAAGGTGTAGAATGAATGGCTTGCAAAAAACACGAATATACTACTACTAGTAACAACTCACTGCACTACAAAACCATCTGATGTAGTCACGGCTATGTTTTATCAAGAAAATATCTGAATGCATTTAAGGTATAGTATGAATGGCTTGCAAAAAACAGGAAAATACTACTACTAGTAACAACTCACTGCACTACAAAACCATCTGATGTAGTCACGGCTATGTTTTATCAAGCAAATATCTGAATGCATTTAAGGTATAGTATGAATGGCTTGCAAAAAAAAACACGACGATACTACTACTAGTAACAACTCACTGCACTACAAAACCATCTGATGTAGCCACGGCTATGTTTTATCAAGAAAATATCTGAATGCATTTAAGGTATAGTATGAATGGCCTGCAAAAAACACGAAAATACTACTACTAGTAACAACTCACTGCACTACAAAACCATCTGATGTAGTATTAAGAAAATATCTGAATGCATTTAATGTATAGTATGAATGGCTTGCAAAAAACAGGAAAATACTACTACTAGTAACAACTCATTGCACTACAAAACCATCTGATGTAGTCACGGCTATGTTTTATCAAGCAAATATCTGAATGCATTTAAGGTATAGTATGAATGGTTTGCAAAAAAAAAAACACGAAGATACTACTACTAGTAACAACTCACTGCACTACAAAACCATCTGATGTAGCCACGGCTATGTTTTATCAAGAAAATATCTGAATGCATTTAAGGTATAGTATGAATGGCCTGCAAAAAACACGAAAATACTACTACTAGTAACAACTCACTGCACTACAAAACCATCTGATGTAGTCACTGCTATGTTTTATCAAGAAAATATCGTACACACCTATGAAAGGCTAAGAAATCCAGCACAGAAAAGTAAAAAAATAGCAACCCACACATCCCAAATCATAGATTTCAGACAACACACACCAACGAAAGACTAAGAAATCTAGCTCTGAAAAGTCCAACTAGCAAACTACACATCCCAAATCATAATTTTCTGACAACACCCACCTATGAAAGGGTAAGAAATCCAGCTCAGAAAAGTCAAAAATAGCAAACCACCCATCCCAAATCATAGGTTTCAGACAACACATACCTATGAAAGACTAAGAAATCCAACTCCGAAAAGTCAAAAAAAAAAAAAAACATCTGATGTAATTTAATTAGCTAGCTCAGTTCTTACTTATTCAGAATATAAACAGGGGGGGCATAGGATCTTCAATTCCATAGTATCGAAACACAAAAAAAGTCGACAATTATATGCAAAGCTTTTAAAAGTTATATACCTAAATTACGAAATACTTAAAATCACAGAAAAAGGAAGAAAAAGACTCCTGGACATAGCCTAAACTAAAAAATTATTAAGTATATAAAGGGTTCGCCCTCTAGCCTATATCTCACCCTATACTTAGCTAGCTCAATTCTTACTTATTCAAAATATTAACAGGGGGGCATAGGATCTTCAATTCCATAGTATCGAAACACAAAAAAAGTCGACAATTATATGCAAAGCTTTTAAAACTTATATACCTAAATTACGAAATACTTAAAATCACAGAAAAAGGAAGAAAAAGACTCCTGGACATAGCCTAAACTAAAAAATTATTAAGTATATAAAGGGTTCGCCCTCTAGCCTATATCTCACCCTATACTTAGCTAGCTCAATTCTTACTTATTCAAAATATTAACAGGGGGGCATAGGATCTTCAATTCCATAGTATCGAAACACAAAAAAGTCGACAGTTATATGCAAAGCTTTTAAAAGTTATATACCTAAATTACGAAATACTTAAAATCACAGAAAAAAAGGAAGACCAACCTTTGGGATTTGAACGAAATTCGAACTTTAGTGTAAAGAGCAAGATATTGAGGAGGGAGGCGACCTTTCATATCTGCCGAAACTAATATGCAATTTATTAATTTTTCATATACAATGAACCAAAATCAAAGTGAACATGCCTCTCTTTTTTGAATATTTACTAAAATTGAAATACATGGATCATTTAATATTTAATGATGAAGGAAGCTTTTTAAAAGAGGCAACCACACAGTGTAAGGAAAGAATTTCTTCCTTAACTTAATGACGAGACAATTTCTTTTTATTATAATAATGAGAAAATTTTACTCACCAGAAGTTGCTTAGAATTTTCCATTTCTATGTAAATGTTCACAAACAAAATGCCAGTAGTGTTAAGTTGAATGAACTATTCAAAACTGATGAAAAACCTAATTTGAAACCTGAATATATACAAAAAATAATTGAATAACAGCGAAACAAGACACGCTGGTTTTAAAATACAGGTTTATCACTAAAAAAAGACATGTATATACCTTGAACTAGAAATTGCGTAAATCTCTTGGCAAAGGTGTAATGCCCTGTAGAATAGAACTACTAGAAAAACCTGTTTGGTACATAGGGCCCGTAGAATTCAATATTAGCATTCTACTTATAATAGTTTAGAAATACATTTCGGCTATATATTTGCACATCAGGGGTGGGGGGTGGGGGTAAAATTAGCATTTAGTAGATACGTAACCTAACCTAACTTAGGTACCTTTTCCCCCCTAGACCCCAAAAAACTATCGTTTTAAAATTTTAGATGTTATGACGGTTAGTCGTTCTGACGGATTTTTATTGTATATGTTGTGACGAATTTTGTCGATGTCCAGACGTTAGTGCTCGTGACGGTTAGATGTTATGATGCCTTCCCCTCTTATCCGTATATTTTTAAAACTCTATTTACTTTTGTGTACTGAGGACGGTCGAGTGGAGGTCTGGGTCGAATGGATAATAATAATACATACGAATACATATAACATGCATATTTACATTTACTTTTTTCACTTGCTGGAACTATCCTCTTTTTTTTTTGTCTTCACAAAATTCTTTTCATTTTGTCATGCAAAGCCGGTATGGTCTTACAAATTATTTTAGCTTAAACCTATTAAAATTTCGGTATGACTCCACAGCTGAGATTGAGTTCTATCTATCAAATCAGAATTTTAGATTTGTTGTACAGAATATTTTAGACAAAAAATATGTAGAACATTGGTCGAAAGTCAATGAAAAAAGGACAATTTTCTTATTTTTAAAGCAAGTTTGGATTTTTCTCTAAGAAAAATTCGAAGCAACATCAAAATTCTGGCTGGGTGAATGGATAATTACAAGACTAAGAAACCCAAGAATAAAAGTGTCTAAGTGTCTTGTACTTTTGGTGCAAGTTACAGCTGAAGGCTCGTCACAAAATCGCTAGTTTCAGAGGGAACTTGTACCTTAAGGGTCCTCATACCGTTTTATTGACCCTAATGGGGCCTATCTAAAACTTTATTATTTAAAGAGGACCGAAAATAGGAAATATACTGAGTGTACAAAATTAAATAATTGCGTCATATACCCGTTGTATAAAGTTCTCAGAACTCTTTTCACATCTGAAGATTAACGATTGTTTGAGAGTTACCGACATAACCAATTATATTATACCGACATAACCTAAGAGATATTAATTTAACATCGAACGCGACTATTATTGAGAGCTGTATTGTTAGTGAATAGGATTGTGACACCTGTTTTTGACACAATCAAGAAAGAGGTACGCAACTGTCTTACCAAATGTTTGAAGAAACTGGCACACTGATTGCACTTCCGACACTTTCCACTAACAAACTTATCATCTTGAGAAGAGGCATTTACTCTGTAAACTCCGTAGCATTCTTAATTAAATCTTGTTTATTATTTACTTTGATTAACTCTTAAACGGTGCTTGCGATAGCTTCTTTCGGAACTGTTCATGATGATTAGCGGTAAGTAAACAGTGGCCATTGTCAAAACCTAAAATCTAACAATTGGAATTGTTTGGGGAAAATGGAATAAAAAAGAAAATGGAAGATTGAAGTATATTCTTTTTTATGTTGATTTAAAAAGAATTACCGGTTTAATAGTTTTCAGCATTCTAAAACTTGTGTATCTGTAAAAGAAAGGGGGAATAACCTCCAAAACGGGTGTGATTTTAATGGGAACTGAGACGTATTCTTTGCCAAGACTGAGATCCTACAGCTGAGGTTTCAAGCCCTTGTTTAGAAAAGTAAAAAGCGTTCTGTTCGTTTTTTTTCTAATTTCTTACCGTTTAAAAATAATACCAGGAAATCTGCCTACTCCTCCACGGAAAAATCCCTCCTCCCCAAGGATTTATTCTCTAGCTAGACAACTCAATCCTGTCGAAAATTTACCTCGGACAATTACCCTTAACTTATCCCCGTGTAAAATCGAGAGGGAAAAGAGAAAATAAAACATAAGAAGAATTTCGTATAAGAAATTCCCCCAGTCTAAAATTCTCCTGAATAATTCTCCCCCTGGAAACTTTCCTCCCTGTGTAAAGTTATTCCTGAGGAAAATCCCACCAGCAGAAAATTCCCCCTACCCCGAAAAATGTATGCATACTTCTCAATAACGAATACTATACGTAAACAATAGGCAAATTTTATAACTTAAAGAAATATCCCCAGGGTTGTGGAAGGGTCATGATATCCCCAAAGGTATAGATATTCGGTCTTTTAACAATGCTGAACAAGTTGGCTATCTCAAAATTTTTTTCGGACCATTTTGAGAAAAAAGGAGGCGTAGGAGGGGGCCTAGTTACCCTCAAATTATTTTGGTCACTCAAAAAGGGCACTAGAACTTTTATTTTACGTTCAAATGACCCCTCTTACGATATTTTAGCACTACTGGGTAGAAACGATCATCTGTGAGAAAAAAAATAAACAAATAAACAGGCAAGTAGTATTCCCTCCATGGTTTTAAAGGTTAACATGTCCCAGATTTTAAAGACACACATATCCCATCATTTTAAAGACATCCATAATCCTGCTTTTAAAGGGTGCCCTATCCTGTTTTTCCATGATATCCAGGAGGTGCATGTTACGAAACAGGGAATATTTTTTTCTAGATACAAGTAATCTGTTACACCATAAGGAATGTTTTCTAAGAGATGCAGCGGTGTTACGCGATAGAGAATAGTTTCTAAGAGATACAGGCGCATGTTACATCATAGGGAATATTTTCTAAGAGATGCAGGTGTCCATTATGTAATAGGGAATGTTTTCTAAGAGATGCAGGTGCATGTTACCTAATAGGGAGAGTTTATTTTGGTTGTTATGTCATAGGTTTTTTATTGTTACGTGAGGACATCTTAGAGTTCACTAGTACAGCGGGAGATTTTTATTAAGACATTTCTCTTCAAGACGTTTTTTCAAGACGTCTCAAGCCATTTCAAGACATTTTGAAAGACATTTTTCTTCAAGACATTTTTCAAGACGTTTCAAGACATTTCAAAACGTTCTTAAGACGTTTTTACTTCAACACGTTTTTCAAGACGTTCTAAGAAGTTTCAAGATGTTTTTCTTCAAGACATTTTTTCTTCATGATTTCTTTAGTTCTTACGTAATAGGGAATCTTTACCAGTGCATTCTAACTTCACTTGTTTCTTCAGGCTTCGTTGGAAATCCCCGCTTGTAATTGAGGAGGACACACACATGGGATGTTACATAATGCTTTAAGAGATTTCATTTTCTTTCATAGCGTTTTATCTTTAAAGCATATTTTTTTCTTTTTTGAGATTTCATTTTCTTTCAAGACGTTGTTGTCAGGGGCCTTTTATATTACCATTAGGATTTGAAAGAGGTTCTGACTCAATGGAATGAAGTGCTAACCAGCTGGACTATCAAAGCCTTTCTAATATTTTGATTCGGGTAACTATTTCTACGTTATATTCTATTGCACGCAAGGAGAATCCCCTGTTCCTCTTATTAAAATGATAAATGGGCTTGCGTGTTTCCTAACCATTGTCCCCGAGTCGCGTAACTATCCACCAAAGCTATTGATATTTCCTTCGTCAGATGCAGCTGCCAGTTACATTTTATTAATGTTCTAACGCAGCGTAGACAATGCTTTGTTTTATGAAAGTTATTTGCTTACGATAGCTTATTGGGTGATAAATCTCAGTCCCCCTTCTCCTGAAAATCCCTGTAACACCTCCTACCTTAACTTTAAGCTCTTTTATGGAAGGTATTTATTTAAAATAGCTTATTGAGTGTTACATTTCAGTCCCCTTCCGCCGGCAAAATTCCTGTAACACCTTCCAGCTTAACTTTAAGCTCTTTTGTGGAAGTTATTTATTTACGATAGCTTCTTGGGTGTTAGATTTCAGCTCCCCTCCGCCGAAAAAATTCCTGTAAGACTTCTAACCTTAATTTTAAGCTGTTTTATGGAAGTTATTTATTTACGATAACTTATTAGGTGTTGGATTTCAGTCCCCCTCCCCTTGGCATTTTTTGGGTATTTTCCTGCAAAAATATTCGTTTACACTAGAATCGATTGTTTAAACTTAATGAAAAAATCCCCATTAGTGTTTCAACTGATGACTCCTAGCAAATGACGCCATCGTGGCACGATGTATCATCCTCGCCGACACCCTATGGGAGCAAATTATCAAACCAAAGGGTTTTTCAACCTTTATCTCTCAAAAACAAATTTACAAACTAAAACAATGACCATTGTTCATATTTGAACAGGGGAAACTTGCCACTTCATTGCTAAATTGCTATGTTCCATGGCAATTCAAAGACACTGAATTGGCTGATACCTGACATCTTTTAGCAATCAATATCACAAATGTGACATTATTCATGTATCTTCCCGTAAAAATATTCGTTTAAACTAGAATCCATCGTTTAAACTTAATGAAAACATCCCCATTTTCGTTTCTTCTGATGACTCCTAGCAAATGAGGCCAGCTTGGCACGATGTACCATCCCCGATGACACCCTCTGGGGACGCATTATCATACCTAAGGATTTTTCAACCTCTTTTTCTCAAAAATAAAATTATAAACTAAAAACTGACCACTGTTTATTATTTGAAAAGTAGAAACTTGTCATTTCAGTGCTAGATTGCGATGTTCCATGGCAATTCCCAGCCAGTGGAACTTATTGCGTGCTAATTTTTTTCATGAAACTTTTTGTACATTTATTTTTCTATTCATGAAACTTGTACATCCATTTTTCTCCTCGTAAAACTGATTTTTTTTTTTCTTGGAATATGAAACTTGTGATGGAATTGATAAGTGCTGATTTTTGTTCGTTGAACTTGCTGCGTGGTGATTATTGTTCATGAAACTTGTTGCATGCTGATTTTTGTTCGTGAAACTTGTTGTATGTTGATTTTTCTCTTCGTGAAATTGTAAATTGATTTTTCTCCTTGTGAAATTAATTTTGTTCGTGGAACTTGTTGCGTGCTGTTTTTTCTTCATGAAACTTGTTGCATGACGATTTTTTCATCGTGAAATTTGTGCATTCATTTTTCTCGTCGTGAAACTGATTTTGTTCACTGAGCTTGTTGCGGGCTGATATTTGTTCCTGGAGCTTGTTTTGCGCTCATTTTTGTTCTTTAAACTTATCGCTTGTTGATTTTTCTCTTCGTGAAACTTCTATATTGATTTTTATCCTCGCGAGACTGCATTTTTTTTATAGAACTTGCTGCGTACTGATTTTTGTTCGTGAAACTTGTTGCGTGCTGATTTGTGTTTCTGAAACTTGTTGCCTATTGATTTTTCTCTTCGTGAACTTTTACATACATTTTTCTCCACGTGAAACTAATTTTGTTCATGGAAATTTTTCCGTGCTGATTTTTGTTCCTGGAACTTGTTGCGTGCTCATTATTGCTCGTTAAACTTGTCACTTGTTGATGTTTCTCTTCGTGAAACTTATGCATTGATTTTCTCCTCATGAAACTGATTTTATTCACGGAACTTGTTGCGTGCTGATTTTTGCCCGTGGAACTTGTTGCGTGCTGATTTTTGTTCCTGAAACTTGTTGCATGTTGATTTTTCTCTTCGTGGAACGTTTGCATTGATTTTTCTCCATGTGAAACTGATTTCTTTCACGGAACTTTTTCCGTGCTGATTTGTGTTCCTGGAACTTGTTGCGTGCTCATTTTTGTTTGTTAAACTTGTCGCTTGAAAAATTTTTCTCTTCGTGAAACTTATGCATTGATTTTCTCCCCGTGAAACTGATTTTATTCACAGAGCTTGTTGCGTGCTGATTTTTGCTCGTGAAACTTGTTGCATGTTGTTTTTTCTCTTGTTGAAACTTTGTTATCGTTTTTTCTCCTCCTGAAACTTATTTTGTTCATTGAACTTGTTTCGTGCTAATTTTTGTTCGTGGAACTCATTGCGTGCTGATTATTGTTTGTGGAACTTGTTGCATGTTGATTTTTCTCTTCGAGAAACTTGTGCTTTGATTTTTCTCCTAGTAAAGCTGATTTTGTGTATGGAACTTCTTGCGTGCTAATGTTTGGTCGTGGAACTCATTGCGTGCTTACTTTTGTTCGTGAAACTTGTTACATGCTTATTTTTCTCTTCGTAGAACTTTTACATTGAATTTTCTCCTAGTGAAACTAATTTTGTTCATGGTACTTACTGCGTGCTGATTTTTGTTCGTGGAACTTGTTGAGTGCTGGTTTTACGTGAAACTTAATGCATTTTAATTTTTCTCTTCTTGAAACGTGTACATTGATTTTTTGTTCATGGAACTTGTTACGTTCTGATTTTTGTTCATGGAACTTGTTGCTTGCTGATTTTGGTTCGTGAAACTTTTTGCAAATCGATTTTTCTCTTCGTGAAACTTGCACATTGATTTTTCTCCTCGTGAAACTGATTTTGTTCATGGAGCTTGCTGCGTGCTGATTTTTGTTCCTGAAACTTGTTGAGTGCTTATTTTTGTTTCGGAAGATTTTGTATGTTGATTTTTCTCTACGTGAAACTTGTAAATTGATATTTCTCCTCAAAAAACTGATTTTGTTCATTGAACATGCTGCCTGCTGATTTATATTCGTGGAACTTGTTGCTTGCTGATTTTTTGTCCATGAAACTTTTTGCATGTTGTGATTTTTCTCTTCGTAAATCTTTTAAGTTGATTTTGCTCCTCGTGAAACTGATTTTGTTCATGGAACTTGTTGTTAGCTGATTATTGTTTGCGGAACTTGTTGCGTGCTGATTTTTCTCTTCCTGAAACTTGTACATTGATTTTTTCCTCGTGAAACTAATTTTATTCATGGAAATTGTTGTTTGATGATTTTGGTGTGTGGAATAAAATCAGTTTCACAAGGTGAAAAACTAATATACAAGTTTTACGTAGAGAAAAATCAACATGCAACAAGTTTCACGAACAAAAATTAGCACAAAAACTTCCGCGAACAAAAATAAGCACGTAACAAGTTCCCTGAATCAAATCAGTTTCATGGGGAGAAAAATCAATGTAAAAATTTCACCCGGAGTATAATCAACATGCAACACGTTTGACGAGAAAAAATCAGCACTCAACAAGTCGAAAATAAGCACGCAAGAAGTGCCATGAAAAATCAGTTTCAAGAGGAGGAAAAATCAATATAGACGTTTCAAGAAGAGAAAAATCAGCATGCAAGAAGTTTCACGAACAAAAATCAGCGCGCAACAAGTTCAATGAATAAAATCAGTTCCACGAGGAAAAAAGTCAATGTACAAGCTTCACGAAGAAAAATCAACATACAACAAGTTTCACGAACAAAAGTCAGCACGCAACAAGTTCCATGAGCAAAATCAGTTTCATGAGCAGAAAAATCAATGTACAAGTTCTATGGAGAGAAAAAAATCAAAATGAGACAAGTTTCTCGAAGAAAAATCAGCACGCAACAGGTTCCATGAACAAAATCAGTTTCATGAGGAGATAAACAATTTACAAGTTTCACGAAGAGAACAATCAACATGGAACAAGTTTCACAAACAAAAAATCAGCACGCAACAAGTTCCACGAACCAAAATCAGCACGCAACAAGTTCCATGAGCAAAATCAGTTCCACGAGGAGGAAAATCAATGCACAAGTTTCACAAACCATGCAACAATTTCACAAACAAAAATCAGCACACAAAGTTCCACAAACACAAATCAGCACGCACCAAGTTCCTGAACCAAATCAGTTTTACGAGGATAAAAATCAATTTACAACTTCCACAAAGATAAAAATCAACATCTAACAAATTCAAAGAACAAAAAATCAGCACGCAATAAGTTCCACGAACCAAAATCAGCACACAGCAAGATCCACGAGCAAAATCAGTAAATAGGCTAACACCTAGTTGGCTATTGTAAATAAATAACTTCCATAAAGCAGCTTAAAGTTAAGGTGGGAGGTCTTACAGGATTTTTTCCGGTGGAGGGGGACTGAAATCTAACACCCAATAAGCAATCGTAAATAAATAACTTCCATATAACGAAGCATTGTCTAGGTTGCATTTTAACATTAATAGAATGTAACAGGCAGCTGCATCTAATAGAACAAAAATCAACAGCTTTGGTGGATAGTTACACGGCTCGGGGACAATGATTAGGAAACACGCAAGCCCATTTGATCGTTCTAGTATGCTGAACAGGGGATTTCTTTTTGCTTGCAATGTGTTATAGCATAGAAAGTATTACCTGAATCCAAATATTAAAAAGGCTTTAATATTTCAAATGGTTAGCGCTCCATTCTATTGAGGGAGAATCGCTTTCGAATCCTAATGCTGACATAAAATCTCGGGAATATAAAGGTCCCCTGAGAAAAACGTCTTGAAAGAAAATGAAATCTCAAAAAGGAAAAAGTTGCCTTGAAACAAAACAAAAACGCATTGAAAGAAAATGAAATCTCTTTAAGTATTATGTAACATCCAAAGTGTGTGCCCTCCTCAGTTACAAGTGGGGATTTCCAACGAAGCCTGAAGAAACAAGTGACGTTAAAATGCACCGGTAAGGATTCCCTATTACGTAAGAGCTAAATATTTCATGAAAAAAAATTCTTGAAGAAAAAGGTCTTAAAAAACGTCTTGAAACGTCTTGAAAAAAGTCTTGAAGAAAAATGTCTTTTAAAAAAAGTCTTGAAATGTCTTGAAACGTCTTGAAAAATGTCTTGAAGGGAAATGTCTTTAAAAATGTCTTGAAACGTCGTGAAAAAATGTCTTGAAGAAAAATGTCTTAATAAAACTTCCTCGCTTGACTAGTGGACTCTAAAACGTCTGAATGCGTAACAATAAAAAAAACTCTGATATAACAACCAAAGTAAACCCTAACTGTTAGATAACATGCACCTGCATCTCTTAGAAAATATTCATTATTACGTAACAGACACCTGTATCTCATAGAAAACATTCCTTATGACGTAACATGCACCTATATCTCTTAGAAAAAATTCCCTATTACGTAACAGAAACCTACATCTCTTATAAAACATTCCCTATGATGTAAGAGACATGTGTCTCGAAGAAAAATTTCTTATTACGTAACATGCACACATGCTGAATGTCATAAAATGACAGGATAGGGCACAATTGAAAATTAGGGAAAGAGATGTCTTTAAAAGCATGGCATATGTGTGTCATTAAAATTATGGATACATGTGTCTTTAAAACCCTGGAGGGGATACTACTCACGCATCCTTGATCTTTCTTCTGGCAAAAAAATACAAAATTTCACATTTTTTCAGATAGGTGCTTGAAACTTCTACAGTATAGTTATCTGATAAGCTGAATCTGATGGTGTGATTTTCATTAAGATTCTATGACTTTTATGGAGTGTTTTCCTCTTTTTTCAAAAATCAGGTAAATTTTCTCAGGCTCATAACCTTTGATGGGTAAGATTAAACTTATTGAAGCTCATATATTTGAAACCAGCTTAAAACCCTGATTCTTTATATATATATATATATATATAATAATATATATATATATAATAATATATAAATATATATAATATAATATATATATATAAATATATATATATATATATATATATATATATAATATATATATATAATATATATATATATATATATAATATATATATATATAATAGAATATAATATATATAAGATATATATATAATAATAATATATATATAATATAATATATATATATATAATAATATATAGATATATATATATATATAATATACTATATATATATATATATATATATCTATATATATATATATATATATATATAATATATATAATATATATATAGTATATATATTATATATATATATATATATTTTATATATATATATATTAATATATATAATATCTATATATATATATATAATATATATATATATATATATAGATATATATATTGGTATCAGAATACCGTTTTCTAGAATTTGGTTACTATTGAGCCAGGTCGCTCCTTACTTACAGTTCGTTACCACGAACTGTTTGATAAGACTGATATAGATTTGGTTCAACCAGAAGAATAACAAAAATCAACCAATAATACGATCACAAATCCCCACAAAGGCTCTTTTCCCTAGGAAGCACTAAGAAGCAGGGGGTAGATAAAAGAAGAGGGGTTACACATAGATATAAATACATAGATGAAAAATGTAAATCATTTTTGAACTTTCCCTGAAAGGTCTTCAGGATCAATATTGGTGGGGGATATTTACACTCCAGATTCTTGCGATTTGGAGGAAAATACTTGGACTTTATGTGTAATTAATTAAAAAAAACTTTCCGAAAAATAAGTTTTTCAAAGAAAAGTAAAGGGCATTTTAAACTTAAGCTCAGCAGATACAAATACCTGTTAAAATTAAATCTCAAAACGACCAGAAATTACTATTAAAGAATAAATGAAACTCAAAACGAACAGAAATTAAATAAACAATCATAGCAAAAAATATACAACAAGTAATAATATAAATGAAGAAATAGATCTTAAAGCGAGTAATGCTTAGACTGAATTTGAAAATCAAGCTTAAAACAAAAAAATTGTTATTAAAGTATAAATGAAACTTAGAACGAACAGAAATTAATTAAACAATCAATGCGAACAAACATACAATAGATATTAATGTAAATGAATAAATAAATCTTAAAACGAGTTAACCTTAAATTGAATATGCAAATCAAGCTTGAATCGACAAAAATCACCACAAACAAGAGTTTTGGTATCGCCTCACTGCAGAAGCCTAGAATCTACTGCGTCATTGGTGCTTTACTGAAAACTATATGAGTCTTGAACAGTCTTGGAAATTATGAAAAAAATCAAATTGAATATTAGATATATAATGATATTAATTGTTGAAAGATCTATCAGTTTAAGATTTTTTTCACTGTAATTTTTATTTTCACTTTCAATGCTGTAAGAACTGGAAAAGAATAAATTTGTAATATATGAGTAATTCGTTCTTATTGAAGCGCCAATGACGCAGAAGGCGTTAGGTTTTTACAGTTATGGAAGGGGGTATTATCCAAATTTTGTTAGTAGTGAAACTATATTTGTCTTGAATAATCTTGGAAAGAACTAATTAATTAAACTGAATATTTAATGTATAATGAAATTAATTACTGAAAGCTCATCAGTTCAAAATTTTACTGCAATTTTAATATTTATTTTCAATATTAAGTACAAAAGAAAACATTTGTAATATAGTTAATTTTCAGTAAAGCGCCAATGACGCAGTAGGTTTTAGGCTTCTGCAGTGATACGATACCCAAACTCTTGTTTGTAGTTATTTTTATTCGATTAAATTTTGATTTGCATATTCAATTTAAGTTTCAGTCGTTTTAATATTTATTTATTCGGTTACATTAATATCTATTGTATGTTTGTTCGCATTGATTTTTTATTTAATTTCTGTTCGTTTTAAGTTTCATTTATACTTTAATAGCAAAATATTTTTTTTCGTTTTAAGCTTGATTTTCATATTCAATCTAAGCATTACTCGCTTTAAGATCTATTTATTCATTTATATTATTACTTGTTGTAAATTTTTCGCTATGATTGTTTATTTAATTTCTGTTCGTTTTGGGTTTCATTTATTCTTTAATAGTAATTTCTGGTCGTTTTGAGTTTGAATTTTAACAGGTATTTGTATCTGCTGAGCTTAAGTTAAAAATGGCCTTTACTTTTCTTTGGAAAACTTTTGATTGCAAAAAGTTTCAAGTTTTAATGGCATGGGGGGAGCGGTTGCCTACTATTCGATTATTCTTGACTTTAAAAAACGGATCTAGAATTTTCAGTTTAAATTGAATGGGGCTTTTTTCAAAGTCTATGCGATTACCTCTTTGATAAAAACCTTATATATGAACAATAGACAGCTTGCATAACTTGTGGACAGCGATTGACAACAATGAATGGATTGAAAAAATAGCTTCAACAAGGGTGTTCAGACCATTTCACTTGCTGACACAGAGAGATAACGACTGTTTGGAATTGACCTTAATAGGATTTTGTTTGCCAAAACAATTTTGCATCTATCGCAGAGTATGTATTTTAACCTTATAATTGGATGATTATAATAGATTTACTATGTTTTCTTCCCATACAAAACTTTGCATTATTAAAGTCTTTGGGGTGGGGGCAGCGTAGTTAGCATAAAGAAGAAAACTTTAGCGTAGACAGTAGGAGAGGGGGAGGGTGAGGTTGGAGACTCATCCAATACGGGGCGGAACTTCACTTATCTCCTCCGTTCCCGATTTAGGAGATTATACAAACTCATTGGACTGTAGAATGTTGGACCGTTTGAGTTGTGGAAGAAGCTAAAATACTCAAAAATACTTTATATTTTTAGTTATTGCAGGACTGATTTCATAGATTGTGCAATGGTGAGCCCCCTGGCCCATGATTTGGGTGAGCCTCAACTTATAATATGCAATTTTGATTAATTGCTCCGTGCTATGTGCATATATTATTCTATATAGGTTATTTTGAGTTATCCCCACATTGGTGGGGGAAGTCTCCCCCCTAACATGCTTAATTGAACAGCCACAGAGAAAGTAATACAAATGAAAATAATCTGTCTTTTGAAAATGTTTTTTTTTTCAAAAGACACGAACAAAATCGTCTAAAGGAACCCGAAGTGCTGTCTCTGACATTTCCATTGATTCTTTATTCCCGTTACTTTCAAATTTAAAGTTTAGAATATTATCGAATGGGTTTAGTCGTCACCTCCCTGAGTAATTCACATTTGGAACACCCACCTCCTGGGAAATTCCACCCCCCAAGAACATTTTTTTCCTGCTGATAATTCCCCCGCGTTAAATTCCACCCAGCAGAAATATCCCAGCAGTGGAATATAATCCCCTAAACAAATTTCCCTCAGATAATTTCGGATATTCATAAAAATAGAAGCTGAAATTTCTACTCAACTTTTTAGGTAGTTGAACTAGAACTTTCAATTTCCAACCAAATGAGTCCCCTCTGAAGTTTATACGAGCCTCCCGGCCATAAGAACCATATATGCCAGTAGGAGGGGGGTCACCATTCGTGACGGGCACCACTGCTGCCATCTATAACCAATCTAACTGTACAAGATCACATGTCTCTTTCTTGGCCTGTTTGATGGTTATATTGTTTGTTGGTTATGTGGTTTGATGTTTTTTCCATGGTTATGCTGTTTGATGTTTCTATGTCTATCCAATCCAAACAGAAGTTTACATCATTGCCAGATAAGTGCGTCTAACGGGACAGGATCATTGACACTTATTTCTAGGCTTGTTTGATGGTTATATTGTCTCATGGTTCTGTTATGGTTGTTGGTTATGTGGTTTGATGTCGTTTCTTAGTTCTGTTCTGTTTATTGATGGTTATGTGGTTTGTTGATGTTTCATAGATGTTTCTATGCCTATTGAATACAGACAGAAGTTTACATCATTGCCAGATAAAAGCGAGTCTAACGGGACAGGACATGTGTCTCTTTCTAGGCCAATCAGGGAGTCGAAAATACGAACGGAACAAGAGCATTGACACCTATTTCTAGGTCAATTCATTTACGTAAGGTTTCTCTTACATCGCAATTCAGCCTTGAAAATTTGTTTATAATGAACACGCTTTGTGGTTAAAGTAACATATTATTTCAAGACACAATGAAGCAAACAACGAATACTGTGGATTTATAAGTTTTAGCTACAGAAATTTATAATGTGAGTCCTTTTTAGTAAATTTTCTTTGGTTTTCCAAATAAAATCATTTTTGTTGTAGTTCCCCCAATATATTCATATTCAGGGTATACCCCCCCCCCCAAAAAAAATCTTTACACTTTGTTTCAAAATATACTCTTTTTTCCATGTAACCCCCCCCCCCCCCCCCACCCCCCCACCATTTGATAACAATAAATTCTTTCAATTGAAGTTATTCTTTTACTAAAAAAAGGTGACTCTTCCCCCGTGCATTGAAAGCACTAAACTATTAAATTTGACGGGTCTCTTGCGATCCGAACAAACACATCTGTTATTATCAAAAGGGGAAGGAACTGCCTTGCTGCCAATTAATATACCATATTGTGTTGTTCTATTTTCAAACGGCTTTGATGAAGGCAAACACTTCATTTATGATGTGAAATAGCGGCTTTAGTTAAATCTCTACGTAAAATAATTATGTAGAAAATCGTGTGATATTTAAAATAGATGCAGAGTTTGGAGACGAGACGATTTTTCTATATGGTAAAAACATGAACATTATGTATCGCTCCCTCCCCCTTTAGGGTCACATGCAATCCTAGGCTGTAGACTAATTATTGTCTATAATTTTTTCTTTGAGTGCGCAATTTTTTATAAAAAATTTGCTTACTTTAGGTACTTTTTTCATGTTGAAATGTTTTAGGTTGAGGGAAAATTTGACCTATTTTACAGTTTATTTTCGGACTATTAAAGTTTGATTTACTCGTTTTCTAGTGCATTAGAACATTCCTCACTTTACTATTGTTTATTATAGGGTGGATAGAATATTCCCTTTTTTATCGTACTCGAGTTATTAGTTGATTCTCTACCATTATTCCTAGGTGGAGGGGTTCTATCTAGAACCTAGACGATACCTTAAGTGAGTTTTATAGTAAAACTCTTACTTCTTGCTTTTTATAAAAAAAAAATTCTAGTTTTGCTTTCCAGAAAAGGAGGGAGGGACCAATTTATCTATTCTTTAGATAAATAATAGTATTTTTTAAAAGCTTAAAATATAAAAAAAGGTTAAGCAAGAGAGGGATGGTTTCAGACAATGATAAAGAACGGTGTGTTTTAAACACACTTGTATAAACATTTATATGTATATTATGGTAAAAAAGCGTTCTATGAAGTTCACCACTCCAAATTGTTCAATCTTACTATGATTATGACAGTTCCTTTTAGGGCAAAGGAGTTTCGCATCGAATTTTGAAATCGGGCACTTTTTTCCTATGTATGGGACCCCTCCATTAAGATTGGTAGAGTTATTCTATAAAAAACTAAACTTTCTTTCTTTTTAAGGACAATATTGAGTAATGTCCCCCACCCGATAAGAGGGCAAGAACCACTTTTAAAAACCCTGTGAGAGCATCAGTTGTCCAGTATGGCCGTTGGCCAGGACCTTCAGCTCAGTGTACCCCGCATATACATGGTTGTGGCGTTGATGCTCCGTCCACCGCCTATCAAGCGCTGTCGGGGTCTTCAAGACCTGTGCTCCATGCCATTGAAGTTGCTGTGGCCCCTACAGTCCTCAACATGCAAGCTGCAAATCTAAATTTAAGTTTTAAATTTTATTTCCGCTAATGATTTTTCTCCCAAGTCAATTTGAAGGACAGAGATTAAACCTTTTATCATTTACACATATGGATTATAATTTTTGTAATATTGTTGACAAATTGCGTTATAAAGGCTTCGATAAGAGATGCGAGACTTAAGGGTCCCCTTTTTATCGTATGTTCCGGAAAACCTTGAAAATAACAGACTTGCATTAACGGATGTAATTCTAAGGTCAAAGTAGATTGGTTTTTACAAATGGAAAATAAGCTATTTTCAGGAGATGATCTGAAGGAATTAGACTACCCCTTTCAAACCAAGTAAAGACCCCTGTTTTTTCTAAAGCAGATAAAGTGTATTAATGTGAAATTTTTGGGGTTGTTTGAAAAAAATCAAAATCTACTATGTCTCGTTTAGATTGTAAAATGTTATATCAATATTGCATATAGGGTGGCTATTAAATTGGAACTTTCAGGATATATAGAGTGGGGAACAGTGAATTAACCAAATGGTAATATGTGCACACAGATAGTGATATTCATACTGCTACTTCTAAGAACCGTGTTTTTTAAGCACATGTTTTAAATGATATGAAAATAATAATCCAATTTTAAAAATAGGGTGATTTAGACACTTTGAAAATAAGCTATTTTCTTTATAGGCGACATCGGATTCACACATACTGCCTTCTCACCCATCTGAAGAAACAAGTCACGAAATATGTGTTCGCATTGACGTGCCAATGGAGTTTCTTGACAATCAGGTCACTAAAATACCAGGTATCGACGAACAGGATCTCGAACGATAATCGTAAATTCTTACGTTATGGTGATGGTAGTTTTAATTTAGACGATATACCTTCTGACATTGACAATTTATTGAATAATTATTTCAGTGTAGACGCTAATGCAGTTGAACAAGGCAATGCAGTTAGTTCAGAGGGCGATTTACCATGGTTAAGACCGAATACAATGCAAATTTTCGATAATTTTACCAGAGAGTTAAATGAGAACCCCCCCCCCACTGATTTAATGAATATAGTCCCTAATCGATCAAATTTAATTGAAAATCAAATGGCTTTGACAGCTTTTAGTGCACAGACTAGCCCTATTATTGAAAAAAGTGGGGGAGGGGATGGTGATGATAATATACAAGAGGGGGAGGGTTTAGCTAATGATGATGATATACAAGGGGGAGGGGGAATGATATACATTTCTCATCGCTACCAGAATTTCAACAAACAAATTCCATATTGAATACAATAGTCGTTGTTACTGAAAAATTTGGGGATCCGTTTAATACACTTATGGGGGAAATTTTATAACTGACCCCATTTATATCGTTCATGAATATGTAGAAAAAATTCATGCACTTCTAGAAAACCAGATTCAGGTGTGGGGAGGTCGGGGCTCCATTGAGGCCTCGATTGTTTTAAAAATATTTTATCTAAATGAGAGTCATAGTGGTGTGTATGATCATTATGTACACACCAAGATGTTGGTGTTGCACTCTCATTTGAAGAATTACGAGACTATTTTTATTCAATGGATTGACAATATTATAATTCATCTCGAAAATTATAATGTGAGTGGGAATGTGAGTGGTTCCGTAGTTTTATTTATTGAAAATTTAATTGTAACTATATGTAAATTTAAAAAATATTTTATTTTCAGAGGGGGGAGGGGTGGGAAGAGGATACAGTTTGAAAATATAATCCCGATTTAGAAGGATGCAAGGGCGTTCAACGAATCTGCTTCGAAACAGGTCAAAAATGTTTCTTTTACGCTTTCCTCATATCAGCTTTTGAACCTCTAGCACGTGCCGCTACAATGAAAAATTTGGACTACTGGGCCGTGCATGGGAAGGAGGGGTCTGATTTTTCCCAGTAGATTTCTTTTGTTTAGCGGATAAATTTCCGTTAACACTCAAAGGAATTGATATTTTTGAACTGGCCAACGCCCATTTAAGTATCGGTGTTACTGTGCTCCAATACGAAACAGAATTTTAAGAGGGTATGCGTTCTAATAAAAAGGGTGTAATATTCCCAGTAAGGGGCCCGTCGATTGAATCGGTGAAACATTGGGTTTGGTTGCTGTACACACCGCCTAGTGAACCCAACTCAATTGGCCATTTCAATCCTATTACAGATATCACTAGAGTTCTGGGAGAGGTAAGATGATGGGGGTGTGTTATTACTGTCCAACATCAATGTCTAGAGTTCATAGGGATTTAAAGTTACAAATCACATAAAGAATTGCAGGCGTCATGGCTATTAATTGGTGGATACTGTTTCGGGTGACCGTGCAGTTTTATGTTTTAAAAAATTCCAGAATACGCTCCTGCAAAGCAATAAAATAAGTTTAGATTGTGAAGCTAAACTGGTGGTTGTGAACGACCCACAATTTCCGAATCGTATCAAAGAACATCAAGCCATAGCAGTTTCCTATGCCCAGGCACAAAGAGACAGCTCTAACACTATGCAGTTGTTAGAAATAGTTGAAAAAATGGACAAGAATGAGTGCATGATCAAAGCATTGACTAAATTAATTGTCAATGCAAATGGAGCTATTTCCCGATTGATATATACCCACTACCTGATGTTATTGTCAGCAGAGGATGGCCTGGCTATTAAAAATCAGAAAATATGCTGGCTTTGTAAGGGGGAATTTGAAGAGGGGGCTAAGGGGAAAAAGACTAGCGGGAAAAAGACTAGAGGGGGGAAGGGGAAAGTCAGGGATCATAATCACTTGTGGCAGGGAATATCTTCAGGGGGTAGTAATTTTCGACGTGTGGCACACCAATCGTGCAATGTGAATGTAAGCCCGCAGTTTTTATACCGGTTTTCATTCACAATTCAAATTATGATTTGAAATTTATTTTACCGGCTTTGGAACGTTTGCACAGAGAGGGAGGGGGAGTAGATAGTCCATGGATAAACAACTCATTTACCTACAATATTATCCCCAAATCTGCTGAGAAGCTGGTGCTTTTAGAGTTGAAATGGCAGGCAGTGGATAATTGGCATACGTGTTGGAATAAAATACGTTTTTTAGACTCTTTCAGTTTCTTCCCCAAGGCTTTCAGTCAACTCCTTCAAGTGCAGAAAAGTGACAATTTTGATAGTTTCCCTCTGCTTAAACAGCGCTTTCCAGACAGTGAAATGTGTGACTTACTGACCTGTAAAGGCATATATGCATATGACTATTACTGCTCTGGCGCACGGTTAAGTGAGGAGAAACTCCCTTCCATTGATGCATTCTATAATTCACTTACAAATAGTGAATGCACTGACGAGGACTATGAATTTTCCAAGAGGGTATGGGCTATAGGGGAAAGGGACTAGGGGGAAAAGAGGGGCGAAGGGGAAAGGCAGGGATCATTATCACTTGTGGCGGGAAGTATCGTCAGGGGGTAGTAATTTTCGTGGAGGGGCCCATCAATTGTGCATGTAAACCAACAGTTTTTCATACCGGTTTTAATTCACAATTCAAATTATGATTTGAATTTATTTTACCGGCTTTGGCACGTAGGGAGGGAGGGGGAGTAGATAATCCATGGGTAAACAACTCATTTACCTACAATATTATCCCCAAATCTTCTGAGAAGCTAGTGCTTTTAGAGTTGAAATGGCAAGCAGTGGATCATGGACGTACGTGCTGGAATAGAATCCGTTTTTTAGACTCTTTCAGTTTCTTCCTCAATGCTCTCAGACAACTCATTCAAGTGCAGAAAGTGACAATTTTGATAGTTTCCCTCTGCTTAAACAGCGCTTTCCAGACAGTGAATTATGTGACTTACTGACCTGTAAAGGCATATATGCATATGACTATTACTGCTCTGGCACACGGTTAAGTGAGGAAAAACTACCACCCATTGATGCATTCCATAATTCACTTACCAATAGTGAATGCACTGACGAGGACTATGAATTTGTTAAGAGGGTATGGGCTAGGGGTAATTGTAAAAATGGTTGGGATTATGGTAGAATGTACTTGGCCAGTGATGTGTTAACTCTTTTAGACATTGTCTGCAAAAACACAGATCAAATTTATTCAGAGTTTGGGCTAGACATTGGCTGTTATTTTTCAACACCACACCTCGTAATGGACTTAATTTTAAAAATTAGTAGGGAGGAAATAGGGTTGATCACCGATGTGGATCAACAACTTTTTGTAGAAAGATCGATGAGGGGTGGGTATATTTTTCATGGGGATCGCGTCCTAACAACGGATCAAACAGGACAAGACACCGGTGTAAAGTCTAATGCTGTTTTTCTTGACATGAACTCATTGTGCCCCTTGGCGATGTCTCACTACTGTTTACCATGTGACAATTACAAATGGCTTGAAAATCCTTGTGATATCCCCGACATTCACAATGTCGAGGAAAATGGTCCACAAGGATGGTTCTTTGAAATTGACGGACACATACAAGTGGAACTTAACGACACAGTGAAAAATTTTGTATTTCCCTGCGTGAATAGACCTGTGACCAAGGATTGATTGATCCCATACAATCGGTCTTTGGTCAAGGATATGGGCATGCACTGGACCCCCTCCAAGCATAAATTAATTGCCGATCTGGACCCGACACAGAATATTGTTGTTCACCACATCCTATTGAGCAATGGTTTCAGGGTCACAAAAATACACAGGGCTCTGCAATTTGATGAGAAACCCTACATGAAGACGTTTATTGACACCTTTGTCAGTAAACGCTCACAGGCAAAAAGTAAAGTCGAAAAAGACATGTACAAACTTGTTTTTAATTCTGCTTTTGGAGAAATTTGTGAAAGCGTAAGAAACAAATCACGTTGTGACGTCGTAACATGTCCCAAAGATTGTGTACGAATTATTGCCGATCCCAATTTTCCAACATTCATGAGCATAGACCCGAATTTGGTTCTTCTACACAGAAAAGAGAGAAATGTTGTTCTGAATAAGAATATAGCGGGGGGTAGTTCAGTACTTGAAATTTCCAAAAAATTCATGTTGTCGTTCTTTTAAAATGTGTGCAAGGTACAATGGCCAAGGGAGGGGGAGGTTCTAGTTTACTATGGGGACACAGATTATCTGTTGTTAAAAGTTAAAACCGGGGATTTATTAAATTATTTGGAAAATGGGGTGAAGATCAGCTTACGGATTGACTACACCAACTGGAATGAGTCCCTCTATCCCGACTTGGTGAAACGCCTGGCCCCCAATCAACTATTAATGTTAAAATCAGAGACGGGGGTGATTTAAAATCCAAAGGGGTGTTCCCAAGTCCTAAAGTTTACTGCATGGAAACACACGGCAAGGATATAAAATAAGCGTACAAAGGGGTGCCTACACACTTTGCAAAAATAATTTCGATATGAGTGTCTGCGGAAACTGTGTAGATAGTTGTCTATTGCCAAGAGCAAAAGTGCCAACAATTCGCTCTCTACAGTGTAGAAACTATACTGTTAGAGTGGAAAAAAAATGCCATGTTGGCCATATCTGACAAGTACTATGTGCTTGAAAATGATGTAAAAGTACTCCCCCACGGCTAATATCGAACTTCAGATCGAGTTGAATGTGTGGACTATCGAAACCAACTCGGTCTGGATAAGTTAACTTTAATTCAAATAGTACTTGGTGGGTGGTGGGAACAACATCATTTTGCAGCAGCGGCTATTGTATACAGAGTTTGTTTTTCCACGCAACCCCGGGAGACTCCCACCCGAGGCAGCCAGCCTTCAGCCCCGGAGGGGGGAATAGGGGTGGCCCTTGGGGGGTATTCTCATTCTCTCTTCTTAGTCTAGAAATTTGTTCAACTGTGCTGCTATTGCTGTATTTTAAGTTGTTTTTTGTCAATAAGTGAAAAATATTGTTGCTATTGTTGTACAAAAAGTGTGTGCTATTTTAAGTTGTTTTTTGGTAATAAATGAAAAATATTGCTATTCGTGCTGTATTTTAAGTTGTTTTTGTCAATAAAGGAAAAAAATGTTTTTCTTGTTCTTGTTAACGTACTAAGTAGGTCTATGGGAAAATTATTATTTATTCATTAGACAAGTATGGTTTACAGTTAGTTGTAGTCCGACTGTTGTCAACAGCAGCAGCAGTATGTATCAGTTCAAATCACCATTCAGGTCGTTTCTGTTTGTCCCGTTAATGTCAGGCAAAACGACACTTTTAGCTAAAATAATTAAAAATTATAATAAAATGTTTTTGGAAAAACCAAAGAAAATTTGCCAAGAATCCTACGATCAAATAAAAGCTACTGCCACTGCCACGTCCATACCAATGCAATTCATACGGGGACTTGGTGTTTTCAATAGTATTGAGTCAAACTCATGGCTGATTATTGATGATTTAGCTGAATCAATTGAACAGTTCTCACAGGAAATGCTACAACTGTTTACCGTTCACTCTCATCATGAACACATTTCCATAACCAAAGTTATACACAACCTGTTTCATCAGAGCAAGTGCATTAGAACCCTTGCTTTGTATTGCACCATCTATATTATCTACTGAGTTGTTGGTGATTCAAGTTTTCTAATAACTCTCAATAAGAAAATACATCCAGGTGTTCCCAAATTTGTACTTTCAGCGTACAGTCAGGCGACAAATAAGCCTTATGGGTACATTTCGCTAGATCTTAATCAGAATACACCCAAGGATATACGTGTAGCCATAGATATTTTCGTAAAAGAAATTACTGTATATCTTCCAGTGAACAGTAGAAAAGGCTATTAGTTGCAATCATGGTATTGAAGAAACAACACGAAAATAGACATTTATTTTCCGTTCTAAGCACTTCAAAACCCCCACTCAGGAAGGCCATACTCAAACATGGTATTGACAAAAAATTTATTAATCTAATATCTGAACTTTGTTTAAATTTAACTGAGGGCAATGTACACTTGCCAGAAGGTTAGACAACAGACAAAGCAACATCGTTCCACTGTACGCGTCTTGCAAAAACAAAAGAAAATTTTTCAAAAGAAAACGTCTCCTTCAAGCGCGCGGTAGCTTTATTACACTTTTACTGCCAATAATTGCAGGACTTGTAACAGTTTTCTCTAGATGACTAAACCCTATAAATTGACTCCAATAGAACTTGTCCTCTCACCTGTGAAACACTTTGAAGACAATCTAAGGAAATTTATTAATGATGAAAATATTGCCTATGATAAAAGTCAGTTTTACTTCAAGATGCAATTTGTCGTGTGGACAAACATAGACTTATCGTGAGAGATCCACCACCCTCACATATCCCCCCAAACAGGAGACATCTCCTCAAGATTCAGCAGCAGCACAATCGAAGGAGAAGGAATTGAATTCCATAGTGACATCAATTGGAAACCTATTGCCAGTAACTTATCGATAACAGAGTAGAAGAGTATTAACATATCTCATGTTGAAAAGTGGTGATGACTATCAAGTTCAAGTTGATAACACAGAGAAACAAATTATAATTCAGGGAAAAAGTTATAATCTACTTGATTTAATTTGTGATATGGTTACAAATCGTACAGGTCTTTTATCATTTGACAATAATCTATAAACCTTTCTAAATGCATCAATCTTCCCCAAAAGTCTTATTGGCAATAGGCAAATTCTAAAGAATTTAAGAGAATATAGTAGAGATGTTAGTCCTCTAACAACAACACCATTTAAAAAAGAAGAAGAAGATGAAGATTTTAAATCAATCTTGGAAAATGCTAGCACTCCTAGTAGCAGCAGCAATGATTTGATAGCACCAGTGACGGCTAGACCAAAGCGAAGACGTATTGATTTCAACTCAACTTCACAAGCACCACCCTCCAGTGTGCAAAAGGGGAGTGGACATTATACTACGTATTTGCATTCAAAATGGATGAAGTTTTAAAACATGACTATGAAAACATTGGTGGAGTGGGAAGCCTAAGTTCCCCCACAATGCTTTCTAAAGTTGCCTCTGACATAGGTGGCAGCACATTAAAAATGCAAAAGTGTATCTAGAAAATGAACCGAGTTACACTCTGCATCGGAATCGTAGGTTTTGCGGCAAACAATATCGACAAACTAAAGCCTTTTCCCTTTGCATATAATGCAAACTGATCTTTTAACTCCAGACGTGATTCAACAGCGTCACAGTACACCCCACTAATATATTTTAGTGTCAATCAGTGTCTTTAGTCGCTATGCAAATGCCATTCCATTGCGAACAAAGAGAGGTGTTGAAGTTGCTCTTGACCAAGATTGTTATAGAAAAATTCAATCGGATTGCGGTAGCGAATTTTTTAATCGTCATGTGCAAAAGGTTCTATTTAAATATAACACAAAGATCTACCATAGTCACAGTCCGATAAGGGCTGCATTGGCTGAAGGATTGATAAGAACGATTCGTACATTAATTTCAAGATATTGCACGCTGAAAAATACTTCTGCTTTTATTCATGATTTAGATAAAATCATACAAATATATAACCAACGACCACATCGATCCCTTTCCAACACTAGCCCTCGGGAAGTTCATTGCAGTGAAAATACATTTGATGCTTTTCTAAAGCAATATCCATTGAAAAAAAAAATTGTGGAGAAGAAATTCAATGTTGGCGATACTGTTCGAATTAATAGAACCACCAATATTTTCGAAAAGGGGAATTATTTATGGAGAACTGAACTTTTAAAAGTTTCCAAAATCCTAGACACTGAACCCACGACATAGCAGCTACGAGACACCAAATATGATGAGATTCTCGATGGTTTTTATTTAAATGAATTACAAAAAGTTCGAAACAATAGTGAAATTTATCAAATTGAAAAGATATTAAAGAGTCGTACTCGCAGGGGCAAGAGAAAGTTGCTTGTTCGTTGGCTAGGATACAACTCTGATTTTGATTCTTGGGATGCAATTGAACACATTAACAATGCCCAATTATTTCTATGTGACATTCATGTCCAATGTTTCCGATCCTCTCTACAATGATTTGAATAGAACAAGTGATTTTTGGACGAAACTCTCCCCCACCATCAAATTCCTTGGCGCTTATAAAGTGGCTCTTGTCGACTGTATTCTCAAAAATGAATATGACATCTTGAGAAAAGATCGCAAATATGATATAAAAATTAGACCCTATGATTGGCCGCCACCCCAAGGTGATCAAGAACAAATTCAAAAGATCAATTGGATGAACTATCCATATATTGAATTACCCTACGAAGAACTCACCTGTATGAATGATTTATGTCGTTCTATCAATAAAAGAACTTCTGCTCGTAAAAAAGGAGCCTTTCATTCCAACCATTCAAAAGAAGAGGGCAAGATCTTCATTAGTTATCCCATTGCCGATGAACAGGTTATTCTCAACGATAATCTAAAAGATGTTCTTGGCTTTAAGCTCAATATAATCAATGGTAAAAGTGCTGGAAACACTAATTTTATTTTTGCTGACTACCCGCCTGCCTTCTCCATAGACACTTGTATATTTCTCTACGCTTCATTTGTTGAAACATCCAGAGTTGGCAATAGCAATGTCCCCCTCCTACAAGTTCTTGAACCAAAAACCAATCAAGAAAATATTCATCATAACAATATAAAGCATCTTCAGTATATCCCCGTAAACACTTCCTATTTGGAACTCTGTCAGTTAACACTAAAAACTTAATTAGGTGATCCCCTGGCAATATCAAAAGGTTGTGCTGTGATTACATGCCATTTTCGACCCATTCAGCAAAAACAACAAGATGTCTAATAGAAAAGTGGTATTCATTTGTCCTGATATTGACTGCTATGTTAATACTCTTGGCCCAAGACAAGTGGGCAATGGAATGGACTATTACAAAGGTCGCTCATCAATGTCTGGATATTGTCTTGGCAGTTGGTTTGCTAAGCTGTTTCGCTCTGCACTACCTCTGGCTAGAAAATATATTGTACCGGCTGCGACAGATTTTGCATCCTCTACACTAAACGATTGGAGCTCTGGCAAGGAATTTAAAAAAGGGCTTCGAAAAATCTTAGGTCCAGTGCGCGAACCCTTGGGGAACAATTGATATCTCATCAAAATGGAAAAGGTTTAAAAATGTCGAGAAACAGTGCGCCACTCATCAGTCTCTACTCAGGTCAGAAACGAAAGACATCACCTTTGTCAAAGAAAAGAAGGAAAAAGACAACACACACAGTAAACAGAAGAAGAAGCCCCAGGAAGAGAATTGTTAGATCGAAACTTGATTTCTTTTCATTAATGGCATATCTACCGCACAATGATTCCCAACCTTCAATCACTTCCTCTTTAAATCTATTCAATGCAGAAAATGTTGAAATGAGTGTAAAACATGGATACTATGAACAATTTTATCCACAACAACCCCTCTCCGATAATATCCAATTTCAAATTTATTCCAATGAAGACTACTTTATGGATATGTCTTCGACATTCATAGAATTACGATGGAAAGTCCAGAGATCCGACAATATATTGCCAGTTCATGCAGATGAAATATCCTATGAAAATTGTATATTACATAATTTATTTCGTCAAATCAGTGTCTACATAAACGGCACTTTGGTGAGCACAACCAACAATCTCTCGAATTATACAAGCAATATGCAGTTCATGTTGATGACACCCAAGTCATACAAGGAATCGAGAGGCACCTCCAATGGATATGAATATATTACTGATACTGATAGTGAATTACATCTAGTTGGAAAAATATATCATAAAATATTCAATATACCCCAATGGCTACCACCCAATATTAAGGTTGATATAAAATTGACGCTTGCTCCATCCAATTTCATTTTACGAAAAGAACTTGCTGCCAATCCTGATGTAAATCACTCCCTCACCTCGGCAATACTACATGTATGAAAACAGCAGGTTATGGGTTCTGTTGCTTTGGCAGTGGAAAAACTGAGAGCCAGTGGAAATAATATTAAACTACTTATTCCTTGTACAATAACCAATCAACGTCATATAGCCACAGGCTCGCGTACCTTCATCGACTCATCATTTATCAGTGGTGAAATTCCATCAAAATAAGCATTGGCATTTGTAAAAAGCGCTAGTGCAATAAGATCGTGGACTGGATGCCCAAATAAATTTGAGATGTTTGGGCTTTCATCTCTTGTCTGCAAAGTAAATGGTATCCCACTCTACAATCTATCTTTTGATAAATCCTATAGGACATTGTATGAGTTGACAATGCAAACGCTAGATCATGATTCACAACTATTTGAAAATGGTATAACCGAAGAAATGTTCGCTAAAACACATGGTATCAGTTGTACTAGACCTGTCTGACACCCAGGATATGAGTATAGTACGAACGGGGAATGTGCGTTTAGAGTGTACATTTGCCGACCCATTACCTGAGAGTATTGCACTAATCTCACTAAATCAATTTGAAACCTATTGGGAAATCACTCCCGAAGGCAGTTTTATACTAGACTTGGCACCATGAACACCAGTCAAATAATCAGCGTATTTAATATGGACCCCTACATGTCCAAATACAGATCCTATTGTCTGCCCTCGGGCTGTCTTGGAAAAATTCAAAGTGCAAACAAAACCCTAATTATTGTCAATAGCAGTCCGTCGACTGTGAATACCGGCCATTGGCTGTGCATCTTTCAAACAATGAAGACGATTGATTTTTTTGATCCTCTCGGCCTACCCTATACATTCTACACTCCATATATCAGCAACTGTATTTTGAGCAGTGGGAAAACTATTATTCAAAATTGGAAGAGAGTACAGGATCTGACGACTAAAAGCTCTGGTTTTCATGAGCTACTATATTTCGTGTTCAGATGTCGCGGCTATACTTACAAGCAGTTTCTCAACATTTATGTAGACAACCCACGCCTGAACGACTTTATGGTGGAAAATATCCTCCCAGACCTGTATAATATTGATTTTAGTGCCCTACGAGTGAAGTGCTTAAAAAATGTATGTGAATTTGTTTATTAATAAAGAAAAAATGTATACAACAATGTCTTTATTCTACACTTTAAATTTCTTCTTCGGTGTATAGGCAACTGTCGAGAACCACTAATGCTGGTAGATCATTTGAATTCACTGTATATTGGTCTTGATTGGCTGCAAAATCAGGGTCACATTTTCTACAGTACAATGTAACCTTTGACATTGATTTTCCTGAGATTCCTGAGTCACTTCTCAGGTGCTTCCCCCAAGCAACTCAGGCGCGTCCCCGGGTGGCGGATAGGGGAACATCCTTCAGATATGGAGGATACCCTCGAATATTAAATAATAGGGCGCGGACGAAGGGGGGACCCAGTCTCTGGGGGTCTTAAATAGCCGGTGCACCCTTGGCTGGGGGATATAAATACGGACAGAGGAGGAGGTGATCCCCTCTGATAGCGATCTTGCTGGGCCCACCGGCGCGTGGATATGTCCCGAAGACGTTAAACTCACCCCCAGTAATGGGATAAATTGCTTGGTGACGTCGTGATGCCAAGTGGGATGATCTTCCCAGCGAGGACAACTGCGAAGAGCGGAAGACACACTCGAGGGTGTCAACGGTCCCGGCTAGAAGCAGAGAGGATTGGCTTGCCGTTGCTTCAAAAGCTAGCCAAGAAACTTTTCCTCTTTATGATTTATGACTAGGCAATCAATGAGAACACGAAATAGGGCTACCGCGTCCGGGGAAACCGACGGACAAGCTACCGCGTCCGGGGAAACCGACGGACAAGCTACCGCATCCGGGGCAACCAATGTATTGACAGCCAACAGCGTTGGAAACGAATCAAGGCAACGTTTGACAAGTCCGTCACAAACGGACGCTAGACCGGTTTTATCTACAAAAAGCACCACCAGAATCGGCATGTTAAATCTTCGGACACTTTCGACACCAGGAAAGAAAGACATGTTCCTCCGTGAAGCAAACCGCTACAATTGGGACATCATCGGCCTCTCAGAGACTCATCTACCAGGTATCAGCGAAGAACAGATAGGAGACGCAACCCTCCTGCTTTCTGGAAGACAAGACGGAACACAAAGACAAGGAGTCGGCTTTTTGCTGACAAAAGCAGCAAGGAAATCTCTTCTATCAGTGGTGTCTGTCTCGGAGAGATTAATGATGATCCGACTCAAAAGCAAGCTCAAAACCCTCTCCGTGGTACAGGTCTATGCTCCGGATTCATCAAGGTCGGACGAAGAGTCGGAAGATTTCTACTCTCAGCTCCAGAGCCTTGTCGACACCATTCCGAAGAAAGACATCGTGTTAGTCCTCGGGGACTTCAATGCCATCGTGGGGAGTAACAATAGCGGAAACGAAGATGTCATGGGCAAGTTCGGGATCGGAAAGATCAACGGCAGAGGAGAACGACTCACTGAATTCTGCCGAGATAACGAGCTTTTTATCACAAACACAATGTTCAAGCACAGACGAAAGAGAAAAGTCACGTGGTGGTCCCCCGATGGAAGGACTGCCAACATGATAGATTATATACTGGTATCCAGCCGATGGAAATCTTCATTCACAGACACAGTGACGCTAGGAGGTGGGGACTTTGATAGTGATCACAATCTCCTCATGTCATCACTTCGCCTAAGATTAAAGGCCGTTACAAAAAGTTCCAAGATTCCGGATAGAAGCCCTTAAAGACCTTAAGACGAGACAAGAGTACAGAATGCAGCTCAACGAACGACTGTCAAAGACCTTGCAAGAAACACCTGATCTGCTGAGTCCAGCCGACATCGATCTACTTGTTTTGCAAAGCAGCCTGGCCGTATGCGAGACAGCTGAGCTCGTCCTCGGCCGTAAATCTGCAGAAGACAAGCCATGGATTACCAGGAGATTATTGATATGTGTACCGACAAACGGACTCTCCAAAACAAGCAAGATCGAGAAAGCAAGGATAGATTCAAAAACCTTAAACGTCAAATTGAGAAGAAAACCCGCCAAGCACTAAAAGACATGATTACTGAAAAATGTCGGCAGTGTGAGGAGGACTCCCGTAGGGGTAACTCACACCTCATGTTCAAACGTGCTAGAGAGCTGACAAACCGCAAAGAAGCGAAGTGCCTCGATCTCTTAGATAAAAATGGACACAAAATCACTACTTGTGCCGGAATCCGAGATCGCTGGAAAGAACACTTCCAGGAAAAGCTTAATCTCACAGTAAACCCAGATCCTGAAGTGCTTCGAAAGTTCCGAGCACACAGAGATGAGGAACCACCCCCACCACCCTTAAGGTCAGAAGTAGAAGCCGCACTCAAATCCCTCAAGTCAAATAAGGCACCCGGTATAGACGGTATACAGGCAGAACTGCTAAAAGTGGAATCTGATATCGTCGTTGATCTGTACCACAAAATAGTAACAGCTGTATGGGAAATAAAATACTTCCCCGAGTCTTGGTCGAAATCTGTCATAGTGCCCTTGCACAAGAAAGGATCTAAAAGTAACTGCGAAAACTACAGACCCATATCGCTTACTTGCCAAGCTAAAATCCTTACGAAAATTCTTCTTGATCGGATCAGAAACCTGACAAGACATGTAATCCCTGAATATCAAGCTGGCTTCCGTCAAAACCGATCCACCATAGACCAAATTTTTGTGATCAGACAGATTATGGAAAGATACCTGGAATTCGGGAAAGAGCTATACCAGCTGTTTATCGATTTCAAACAAGCTTTCGATCTAATTTGGCGAGATGGCCTATGGCACATCCTGGCACACTATGGTATTCCCACTGACATTATGGACATTATCAAGAGCATGTACGAGAAGTCGAGAAGCATGGTGCAGACCAGCGAAGGCTTTACTGAAGAATTCTCAACCTCTTCAGGAGTGCTGCAAGGATGCCTACTCTCCCCCACTCTGTTCTGCCTATTCCTGAATGCTGTACTGGCACTGGTGCCCAATGACACGGGAGCACTCATGAGTGGACACCTCTTTGACTTGCTTGCATACGCCGATGACATTAATCGCCTAAAGGAACAACTAGAGGAACTGCAATCAAGCGCTAACGATATTGATCATGCAGCTAGTTCCTTTGGGATGAAAATCAATGCTAACAAGACAAAAGCCATGAAGGTAACGCGGCATACAGATACAGGCCTTCAACCCAGCAAAATTATGATCCAGGGGGAAGAGATTGAGTGGGTTGACCGTTTCGTTTACCTAGGAAGTGAGCTGACGTCCACAAACGACTCCTAAAAGACATTAAACGACGCCTCGCCCTTGCCTCAGCATGCTTCAAGTTGTTGCGATCGATCTGGAAAAACATACATCTGTCGCTGAAACTAAAAACACGCCTTTTTCGAGCTCTTGTGGTTCCAGTAGCAACGTACGGAGCAGAGACATGGACCTTGAAAGCAGAAGACAAACGCCGGTTGGCAGCCTTTGAAACCAAATCCCTCAGGAAGCTTGCTGGCATCACCTACCTTGACCGAATATCAAACGAACGACTATTGTCTTCGCTCAACTATTCCCAGACCATCATGCAGACCATCCAGCTTTTAACAGCTTCGATGGTTAGGCCACGTTCAGCGGATGTCCCCAGGCCAGCTTCCAAAAATTGCGTTCGAAGGAAGGATTGATGCCTCCCGCCCAAATGGACGACCTCCCAAGCGCTGGAGGGAAAACTTTCCCAGCCATCCCCTGTCGGTACTCCTTCGGACTGCAGCGAACAGGGAATCGTATAAGAAGCTTTGCCATAGTTCAGTCAGAGGAGAAGCCCCGAGTCGGCCAATCCGGCCGAATGGGAGTTAAGTAAGTAAGTAATGTAACTTCACTCTTGTCGTATCTCTTTGTACAATCAATGATACTATTTACATTCATATTGTGAAATTGACGTGTTTCAATTTGTCTATTTGAAGCAATGTCACATACAGTTTTTTCAAATGGTGAATCACATTCGGTAACTGCCAAATAAAAATCACTAGTTTTATAGTCATAATAGGCAGTGCCGTCACAACGATGACGTAGAAACCGAATTTTCTTGTTACCCCAACAGTTGAATCGTAGACCTGATTCTTGCTCCCAAAATGATTTAAAACCACGACGATACCAATATCGTAGAAACAAACTAAAATCACGTTTGGGGTTGTTTCCAATCTTACCGGGATAAGTATTCTCCCACTGATCATATTTGTCACAGTGGCAATTGGAGCAAAGGTGTGCTCTAGGGTGAGAGTCACAAATCTCTTCAAGACATAAATTACAGCCTTTAATTTGTACTGCATAGCCTCTATGCAATTTAAATGGATTGCATAATTTGCAGTTTTCATTATAGTCATCAATAATTGTACAATTCTCACATGATGACCAGTTGCCAAGATTGTACATACAAATTGGACATGTATTGAACATTTTGGTTTCCGATGTCAAATCTCTCACAGCTAAAAAGAAACTGATCCACATTTGATAAATTCAAAGGGGGATTTGAGAGGAATAACTCTGTGGCGCTACATAACCTCTTTCGAAGGGTGAGCCCTCTACATAGAATCCATGGCAATGTTTTCAAAAGTACATCCAAGATATTATTCTGCTTTTTTCAACTAATATATCAATAAATTGAGTAAAAGAATTTGAGTCACGTCGTAAAAGCTTCATGCAATAGTCCAATGGAGGAGAATCATTCCCCATTATATTGTCAAGTGTTCCCTGTGAGAATATCTTCCGTTGAAGTGATAACTCGAGAAAATCGTCATCCAAAACCAAATGTTTTTCGATAATTACAAGATTCGATCTAATTCTCTCTTTCTCAAATTTATTAATTTTTTTAATCTTAACACTCTCACTGCAGACTCTAGACTAACCACGATTCGTTCTACTTTAAGAATATTCGATAACCTACAATCTAACAAAAAGAAAGGAGATATTTTCGATTTCGAAACAATTTTATTGAGCGTGATCATACAACAATAATATATATTGTACATATACAATTATCGATATAACTTATTATCCTCTATATACTTCACTATTGCATTTAAAGCACTTTGAAGTCTATTCACATGTGCTATATCAACTTTTGAAGCAAAGCATAATTGATTCTCCATTTTAAATCTTCTCAAAGATAATACATATCTTGCATATGCTTCATCCCATTCAAAACAAAGCCGTGATCCTCTCGTGATTTCTACCGCAATGTTGGTGCTCTTGTGTTATAGCTGCTACCAACTCCACTATCAACTTCTAATAGTGTAAACATTCCATTCATTGTTGCAAATATATCTCAATGAATAAAGTCAAACTGTTCTCACTCCTTGAATTCTATTCTCACACTAATAACAACTGTAGCAAAAATCCTTCCTTGTATTCACTGCGATCTTATCCCGTTCGGATTTCTGACTCCCTGATTGGCCTAGAAAGAGACACGCGATCCTGTCCCGTTAGACTCGCTCTTATCTGCCAATGATGTAAACTTCTGTTTGAATTCAATAGGCATAGAAACATTTATGAAACATCAAACCACATAACCATCAACGAACAGAACAGAACTAAGAAACAACATCAAACCACATAACCAACAACCATAACAGAACCATGAAACAATGTAACCATCAAACAAAACTAGAAATGGGTGTCAATTATCCTGTCCGTTAGACGCTCTTATCTGGCAATGATGTAAACTTCTGTTCGGATTGGATAGGCATAGATACAACATAACCATGAAACAACATCAAACCGCATAACCAACAAACAATATAACCATCAAACAGGCCTAGAAAGAGACACTTGATCGTGTACAGTTAGATTGGTTATAGATAGCAGCAGTGGTGCCCATCACGAATGGTGACCCCCCTCCTACTTATGCCCCCAGGGCATAACTTATAACCCTTGCCCCTGAAGACTGTGCGGGGAGTGTCCTGCTCAAACATACAATTTCCAGAACTTTCAACTACGTTGAACAAAATGGCTATATCAAAATTTTTATTAGATTTGTTTGGGGAAATGGTGGGCGTGGAAGGGGTGCCAGTTGGCTTAGAATCACTTTCGACTATGAAAAATGGAATTAGCCATATAAATTTCCAATTTTATGAGCCCTATTCTGAAGTTTTTACGACAACGTTGTCCATACAAAACCTTATATGCCCCCAGGGCATAACTTACAACCCTTGCCCTGAGGGATGTGGGGGATTTGTCATCCTCAAATGCCTAATTTTCATAATTTAAAACTACGTGTAATAAAATGGCTATATCAAAATTTTGATTGGATGTGTTTGGGGAAAAGGTGGGCGTGAGAGGGGGGTTAGTTGCCCTCCAATCACTTTTGACTATTAAAAAGGGCAATAGCCCTTTGAATTTTCAATCGAATGAGCCTTTTTTGAAGTTTCTAAGACACCATCTTCTATAAAAACCTTATATGCCCCCAGGGCATAACTTAAAACCCTTGCCCTGAGGGTTGTGGGGGAGTGTCCTCCTCAAAAACATATTTTCTGTCTGGAAATCAACCACGCTGAACAAAATTGCTATCTCAAAATTTTGATTGGATGTGTTTGGGGGAATGATGGGTGGGGGGGGGGGCTAGTTGCCCTCCAATCACTTTCGATTATTAAAAAAGCCACTAGCCCTTTGAATTTCCGATTGAATGAGCCTTTTTTGAAGTTTCTAAGACAACGCCTTCTATAAAAACCTTATATGCCCCCAGGGCATAACTTAAAACCCTTGCCCTGAAGGTTTTGGGGGAGTGTACTCCTCAAAAACATATTTTCTATCCGGAAATCAACTACGCTGAACAAAATGGCTATCTCAAAGTTTTGATTGGATGTGTTTGGGGGAATGATGGGCCTGGGATGGGGCTAGTTGCCCTCCAACCACTTTTGACTATTAAAAAGGGCACTAACCCTTTGAATTTCCAATTGAATGAGTCCTTTTTGAAGTTTCTACGACAACGCTTTCTAGAAAAACCTTATATGCCCCCAGGGCATAACTTACAACCCTTGCCCTGAGGGCTGTGGGGGATTTGTCATCCTCAACTACTTAATTTCCAGAATTTAAAACTACGTTTAATAAAATGGCTATCTCAAAATTTTGATTGGATGTGTTTGGGCGTGAGAGGGGGGTTAGTTGCCCTCTAATCACTTTTGACTATTAGAAACGGCACTAGCCCTTTGAATTTTCAATCGAATGAGCCTTTTTTGAAGTTTATACGACACCATCTTCTATGAAAACCTTATATGCCCCCAGGGCATAACTTAAAACCCTTGCCCTGAGGGTTGTGGGGGAGTGTCCTCCTCAAAAACATATTTTCTATCTGGAAATCAACTACGCTGAACAAAATGGCTATCTCAAAATTTTGACTGGATGTGTTTGGGCGAATGATGGGCGTGGGGGGGGGGGCTAGTTGCCCTCTAATCACTTTCGACTATTAAAAAGGGACCTAGCCCTTTGAATTTCCAATCGAATGAGCCTTTTTTGAAGTTTCTAAGACAACGCCTTCTATAAAAACCTTGTATGCCCCCAGGGCATAACTTAAAACCCTTGCCCTGAGGGTTGTGGGGGAGTGTCCTCCTCACAAATATGTTTTCTATCTGGAAATCAACTATGCTAAACAAAATGGCTATCTCAAAATTTTGATTGGATGTGTTTGGGGGAATGATGGGCTCGAGGGGGGGGGGGCTAGTTGCCCTCCAATCACTTTTGACTATTAAAAAAACCACTAGCCCTTTGAATTTCCAATTGAATGAGCTTTTTTTGAAGTTTCTACGACAACGCCTTCTATAAAAACCTAATATGCCCCCAGGGCATAACTTAAAACCCTTGCCCTGAAGGTTTTCGGGAGTGTACTCCTCAAAAACATATGTTCTATCTGGAAATCAACTACGCTGAACAAAATGGCTATCTCAAAGTTTTGATTGGATGTATTTGGGGGAATGATGGGACTGGGAGGGGGAAAGTTGCCCTCCAATCACTTTTGACCCTTAAAAAGGGCACTAGAACTCTCGATTTCCGTTCAAATGAGCCCCCTTTGAAGTTTCTACAACGACCCCTTCCATATGAAGTGCCTCTGGGAAAAAAAAATAATAATAAAACATTGGAACCGTATGGCCTTTACTATAGGCAACGCTATAGCGTTGCGTTGGTATATTTCATTGCAACTTCATACAGGTGTTTTTGAGACCTAATAACACGAGACTTCCACCACTTGAGTGGACAAGCTTCTCTTGAAACTGTAGGGTCCCTATTAAAAGTTTGTAGATCCATGATATACTCGGTTGCTGTCGAAGCCTGTCCTGCATCAACTATAAGGATGTCATCGTGTGAACCCTACAAACTGCCTTGATTCTGATATGACTGCATCGCTGGGGCTGCGACTGTACTTATATCTTCTGATCAAGATTCAGCAGCTAGCAAGGCCAAATCTATCTCGTTTGCAATTCTGCTCTCAACTTGTAGAAGATCGTGAGGTGAAATGTACATTTTCTTGAAACGCCGGTCAAGATATGTGGCAATTGCGACAGGAGTGACTTGACCAAGACTTATAAACCTACAATGCATTTTATTCAGCAAAGCCTTTCAAAGCTCATCAGTCATATCTGAGAATCCACCAAAATTTAAATGAACAAGGTGGCGTCTCAAAATCTTACACAAAGGTAGGACTTTCGAGCTGAAGGATAGCTTTTAGAAGTGAGCTGAATAGCTGCCTCTTCAAAGGGTGTAAGCACCGCAATCATGTTTGAAAAACACGCCACTCACTATCAGTGAGTATGAGGTCCACTTTACCAAGAAGAGCAAGCGAGCTTGTTACCGACTCTTTCAAATCTTGTAGACTACGCAACATAGTGAGAAACGAATTCCATCTAGTGGCCACATCAAGTTTTAGTCTTTTGGTGCAAGCATTGTCATTGAGATTTGAAACTGGCGCAACTTGTCGGTAGCTACAACACTACGTCTGGAAAAGCTGACAATTTTTTCTAGCCTTTTGGACGAGAGGCAGCAATTCAGCAGTATCATTAATAGCACCCCCACATCAAATTTAGAGTATGTGCGAAGCACGAAACATGTGTCCATCTTGTACCTACTTGGGATGCAGCATCCTTCACGGCCCGAACTACATTTGCTTCCTTATCAGTTATTACAGCAACAACCTTTTCCTTGATCCCCCACTCAGTGGCAATTTTCATAAGGTGAGCCTTAATAGCATCAGCAATATATATATTTTTTCAGACTGAGAAAATTCCCTCTGTCTGATCGGCTAGTTTAGCTTTGATAACATTCAAAATCTGAACTTTTCATTATAACATCATTTTTTGTGTACTTTTCGTTCTCAATTGTTAACAATTCACACGTATCTGACTCGGGAGCCGAAAATCAATTCTTGCAAAAAAGATGCCAGGGTAACATGTAAGATAAGGATAAATCAAATCAATTATAGATGAAAGGATTCAAACCTGCAAAGAATCTCAAAGATGTATGCTGAAAATTTGCAGAATTTTCATGTGGTGGATTTTCCGCGGGGAAAATAGGGAGTTAGGTACCCCGAAGAAATATCAGTTTCGATAATACGTTTCGATATTTGCTACCGATATTTGGTCCGATATATCGATATATCAATATCAATATCAAATATCGCCGAACACTATCATGGATGCGTGTTTATTTGTTTTTTTTTTTCAAGGGGTAATCATATCGATCCAGTAGTCCTAGAATATCATGAGAGGGCTCATTCGAACGGAAATTAAAAATTATAGTGCCCTTTTTAAGCGACCAAACAATTGGAGGGCAACTTGGCCCCCTCCCACGCTCAATTTTCTTCCCGAAGTCACCTGATCAAAATTTTGAGATAGCCATTTTATTCACCATAGTCTAAAATTTAATAAATATGTCTTTGAGGATGATTTAATCCCCCACAGTTTCCAGGAGAAGGACTGGAAGTTATGAACTTTGCCCATTGTTTACATATAGTATTGGTTATTGGGAAGTATACAGACGTTTTCAGGAGGGTTTTTTTCTGGTGGGGGGATGGGCGAAGAAGGGGGTTACGTGGGAGGATCTTTCCGTGGAGGATGTTTCCATGGGGGAAAGGGACATTTCTATGAATGGGCACCGGATTTTCCAGCATTATTTAAAAAAACCATCAGAAATTAAATAATGAAACAAGTTTTTTCAACTGAAAGTAAGGAGCAACATTAAAACTTAAAACGAACAGAGATTATTACGTATGTGAGGGGGTTTACCCCCTAGTCAATACCTAGCTCTTTACGCTATTTTTTTAGTACTTTTAAAAGAATTATCTATTCTAATTAAACGACCTTTATGATTCAGGGGTTTTTGATTCGAACAAAATTAGAACTTTAGAGTAAAGAGCGAGGTATTGACTAGGGGGCAAACCCCTCATAAATAATTTCGTTTCGTTTTACGTTTTAATGTTGCTCCTCACTTTCAGTTGGAAAAACTTGTTTTTTTATTTAAATTCGGATTTAAGGGAAGTGGGAACTTCATGGGAGGGTTTAAGGAGAGAGGCTTTAAATAGGTTGGGGCGGAGGAGGAGCGTGCGTAGTTGTGTTGGCCTTAGGAAACTTGGTGCTGTAGTGGGTTGTTAGGTGTAGTTGAATAAGAAATGAAATAAGGGCATTGAAAAAAACATAGGTGAAAAAATGCAAAGAAAGAAAAACTTATTGTTTGAGTAGTATGAAAACGAGCTGTATCAAATAATTGTCTGAATGAATCACTGAATCAGTAGCGTTTTAGCCTGAATTTATAGATATTCGTTTCTTGTCTTTTTTGGAATATTTCTTGGGAATAATGTCGGACGTGTCTGGTATAATCTGTTTATTACTGGGTTATGGTGTTGGGATTAATTGAGGTGTTTCAATCAATTGATGTATCAATTGATTGAGGTGTTTTTGAGTCATTGTTCGGTAGTTTATGTCTCAATGTTTTCAGATGCAATGTTGTGAAATGCTTTTAATGTTTTATTTTCTAAGTCTCCCTTCATATGGAACTTCATATGGAACCATAGAAACTTTGGAGGAGGTTCAGTCGACCGAAGATTAAAAGTTCTAGTGCTCTCTTCAAGAATCAAAAGTGATCGGAGGGCAATCAACCCTCCTCCTCTTCTTTTGATACATGGGCCCTCCGTAATCACCAAAGCCACGTTATCAAGCTTAGAGATAACTATTTGGTTCAAAATCATAGTTGCACCAGTAGAAAAAAACCTAGTAAAGAGCGAACCACAGCCCATAGTAACCAAAAGTTGAAAAACGCGTTTAGAAAAAAAATGGCTTACGAGAAAAAAATTGCCATGTGATACTGGATCAGGAATATTGACTATTGTTTCGATTAATTTTAAAATTAAAAGTTTATTGAGAAATAATTAATGGTTATTTCAAAAAAGAGCCTGAAACCCCTTGAAAATGGCGTCAGATCGAAAAAAGTGTAATATTGGAATCAGCATAGTAGAAAGCCTTGTATAAGGTAATTACAGTCCTCTAAGGAAAATTACTGTTTTGCATGGGTAGCACTGATGTGTTTCTCGTCTGTTTTCTCCTTTTTTATTCCAGGGCTAGCGGGTTACCAGAACATTATAAAGGGACGTTTAATCTCTCATTCGAACGAAAGTTAAATTTCTAGTGCCCTTTTTAAGTGACCAAAAAGATTGGAGGGCTACTAGTCTTCCTCCCCCGAGCCCTCTCCCCCAAAGTCGTCCAATCAAAAATTCGAGAAAGCCATTATGTTCAGCATAGCTCACCCTAACCATGTTAAGGGTGATTAATTTAAAAAAACAAAGTTTTTCCGAGGGAAGTAAAAAGCGAAGTTAAAACTTAAAACGGACAAATATTTTTACTTCACAGCCTATCTAATATATATCAACAAAACTAATATAGATAAACAAACTAATTATGTTTCCCTATATCTCTAGGACTATAGAAAACTAGCGCTTTACTGAAAACATAAAAGTCAAGTATAAGAAACAGGAACATCGGTTTTGGAGTCAAAAGTGAATATGCATCCTGATAACAATAAACTAATCTGTAAAGCTTTCCATAGTCTTCCACCAGTTGTGACATCAGTAAATTTCAATATAGTAAATTAAAATCATCTTAAAGACATCAGTGTAAAATTAAATATGTTTTTAATAACCGCAAAGTAACTGAACAGCGTACAGAAGTAACAGACATATCAGGTTGTATTTTGTTCTCACAAGCCATAATACCAACAGTGAGTAATATACAATCTTCAATTGTAATAAATATGCTTTATTATTGCTTGAAATGAGGATCAAATAAGACATAATATGAACTCTGGAAATCTGATTATTTCTCTCTATGCAAAAGTGATTTTCAAGCTAGTCCTAATAATATCAAGATGATTTTACTTCAAATTTGTCTACAAACTAATCATGACTTGTCCTTTTCAGAACCAAAACCAGAGCCAGTCACTGAACTGAGCCATCGTGCAGAAGTGATAACATCTTAAACGAAAAAAATAAAACAGCAATCCCAAAATTGATTGTTGCTTTATCTTAAAAGGGATTGATCCTAAAAGGATTGATAATATTTTTATTTTTTTTAAAAGTGTTTTTAATTGGTTTGATTTTACTGTACCAAAACTCCTATATTATTTCGTGTTTTCAGTAAAGTGCTAGTTTT
The DNA here is from genome assembly GCA_027921565.1 of Artemia sinica. Taxonomy (NCBI): domain Eukaryota; kingdom Metazoa; phylum Arthropoda; class Branchiopoda; order Anostraca; family Artemiidae; genus Artemia; species Artemia sinica. The sequence goes on from JAPEVW010000037.1 coordinate 1,088,356, forward strand.
CTATAATCCTAGAAACATAGGGAAACATTCTTAGTTTGTTTATCTGTATTACTTTTATTGATATATATATATTAGACATTAGTTATATCATATTAGTATATTATATTATATATTAGTCAGTTTTAAGTTTCAACTTCGCTCTTTACTTCCCTGGGGAAAACTTTTTTTAAATTAATCTTTGTTCGTTTTTGAGTAAAATTTAATGTAGAAACAACAATGCCATGATCTTTTTTATTTATACGGAATAATGTATGTTCGTTTTAAGTTTTAATGTCACTCCTTAGTTTCAGTTGAAAGCTTATTTTTAATATAATTTCTATTTTACTGATCTAGGGAAGATAAGACACCTCTAGAATACCGTAGAAAACCTTGACAACTACGAAAAACTTTCAGTCTATAACATAAAGTTCATTATCCATACTTCACAATACAATACATTTTTTTCAGGAAAGTTTGTTTTTCAATGAACAAAACCGCTTTTGCTCGGCCAACTTAGCCTGAAGAAGCCATAATGAAGACAGGGCTTTATAAATCGCCTACTGACTAGCAGAAACTAGAAGGCTACTGTAACAAAAGAAAGCTGGTTAAGGACTCATTTAAAAGCTTATATTTATGACTAATCGCTTTTTATAAATTTGACTTGATAGCACATTCCCACAAAGTGCACTTTCGGTTCTTTCCCCCATTTTTTTTTCAAATGAAATACGTGCCTTTTCCAATGATAGGACCAAAACAGGGTCTTTTTAAAAATTAGGCAGGAGCAAAAAACTAAGGGGGCAAGGACTTCCTTTCCCCTCAATTACCTCCATTAAAACTAGCACACAGACTTCATCGCAAAGTGAAGTTTGAAGGTTCAATTCAAAACTGTTGATCATTCAAGCTAAACTGATGGTTGATTTCTAGTTGAAAAGTTTTTAGTTTCAGTTAATTTGTTTTCGAAATAATCTTTTACTTTTAAGATTATTAGGTGATTTATAAAACTTACTAAGAGGGTCTGGAGGAGGAGTATATGTGAGGGATCTTATAAACCTCCAGTTAAGACCTTTAGACCAAAATTATTGTAATGGTACCGTTTTATGCTTCCAAACTCTTCCACTTAAGAAGTGGCACCAAAAGTGACATTTTTAGTTTTATATGCCACTTATTGATGATAAAATTGATAAAAAGCACGTAAATATGAGTAATAGGTATAAAATAAGCCTTCTCGGGATAACTTTAAAGAATGAGTGCATGCCATTTAAAAAAATAGTGGATTATCTGAAAAGTAATCAAAAGAAGGGACAAACCATAATTGAAAAAAAAATGCAATCTGGAATCGAACGCATGATAATCTAATTTGAAGTCAAGCGCTGTACTAACAGATCCACGACCCTAATATTGTAATTTAATATATTAGTGTTTGTAGGACTTTAATTGCGTAGCTTATTAAGGCTGCCTGGAGAAGGAACATGCGGGAGGGGTTCTGGCAAACCTTCATTTAAAGGTTTTGGACTATAACTATTACAATAATACCGTTTTATACTTCTAAGATTTTCCACTTAAGAAGTGGAATCAAAAGTGTTGTTGTCAGTGATCACTTACGAATGGTAGAATTGATAAAAAGCACGTAGATATGAGCAACAGTTTTCAAATGAGCCATTAAACATCACCCTAAAAAGTACTTGTAGCCCACTAGTCCCAGCTTTTCCACTTGAGACATGGGACCAAAAGTGTCCTTTTTAGTGTCATTTGAAACTTGCAGATTGTGGAATTTATAGGAAGAACGTAGATATGAGCAATATTTTTTATGTGAGCTATCAAAAATCTATCTATGGTGCTCTGGTAGCCCGCTAGCCCCAACCCTTGAGAAAGGGCATAAAAAGTGTCTTTTTTCGTGCCATATGGCACTTGCAGATGGCGAAATTTATATAAAAGAAATATATATGAAAAATAGCTTTTGAATGAGCTCTTAAGCATCGCTCTATGATGTCTTAGTAACCTGTTAGGCCTAGAAAAAAGAAGAAAAAAAAGACCGTTTTAACGTGTTTTAACTTTTAGTAACTATGGCCTGTGGTTCGCTCTTTACTAGGCTGCAGCTAATGCTTCTACCATGACAAAAACTTCATCGCAAATTCTTCCCAGAAACTAGTTAAATTGAAATCTGTGAAATCTAATAGATGGTAGAATTTGTAAAAACCTAGTAAATAAAAGCAATAACTTTTAATTGAGCCATTAAACATCTATCTACGATGGTGTGGTAGCGTGGTAATGTTTCAGTAGCTTACGGATGATCAGAAGAGTTATGAAATTTACTAAGGGGGCTGCGAGGGGGAATGTACGGGAGGGGTTCTTGTAAGCCTCCAGTTAAGGGTTCAGGACATAACTATTACAATACTACCTCTTTTGTACTTCAGACCTTTTCCACTTAAGAAGTGGCACCAGAAGTGTTGTTTTCAGTGCTATATCACAATTACGAATGGTAGAATTGAAAAAAAAAGACCGTAGATATGAGCAACAGCTTCAAATAAGCCATTAAACACAACTCTTATAAGTTCTGCTAGCCCAGTAGCCCCAGCTTTTCCACTTGAGACATTGTACCAAAATGTGCTATTTATAGTGCCATTTGGAACTTGTAGATGGTGAATTTCATGGGAGGAACGTAGATTTGAGCAATATCTTTTATATGAGCTATTAAAAATCTGTCTGCGATGTTCTGGTAGCTTCACTTAAAAAGGGCAATTTCAAATTTAATTCCCTTTCGAATGAGCTATTACACATCTCTCTATGATGCTCTGAACAACCCATAGCCCCGCTAGAAAAAAAAAGAATAAAAAAAGGCGACAGATCAGTGGTACCGATGCAAAAAAACGATTTTCTTTGTTGTTCAAGGAGGGGGAGTGTAGTTTCTCTGAACAAAGTTTTCCACCATGCTGATTCCACTGGTATCCTTTCCTTTTTGATCTGACGCCATTTTTGAGGGTTTTCCGGCTTTTTTTCGAAATCACCATAAATTTCTTTTCGCAATAAGCTTTTACTTTTCAGAAAAACCGAAATAATAGTTACGATTCCTGAGTTAGTGTCAGATGGCAATTTTTTTCACTAGGCAGCTTTTTTTCAAAAAGCGTTTCTTAACATTTGGTTACTATGGGCTATGGTTCGTTCTTTACTAAGTTGCAGCTACCGCTGCAACCATGATTTACGTAATTCTTAACCATCTGTTTTTCCTACTATGCCAAGAAATCACGATTTACCACGAAAATTTGAGCGGTTTTGAGGTGGAATTTCTTTTGGATTTTTAGGGTGGGATTTTGCAGGGGTGGGGATTTTCCACGGGAAGAGTTTTCCAAGGGAGTGAAAGTTTCTGGGGAGCTTCCCAGGAGAAATTTTACACCAGGGGAAGGATATTTCGTGGCATTATTTGAAAACCATCGCAAATTAAATAAAAACAACAATAACTGGAAGTAAGGAGCAACAGTAAAACTTAAAAGGAGCAGAAGTTATTCCAGTATATGAGGGCATGCCCTTTAGAAAAAAATTAGATAAAAATGTAATGGCAGTGAAAAATGATCAGAAATTAAATTAAGAAAAAAGGAAGTTTTTCCAACTGAAAGTAAGGAGCAACCTTAAAACTTAAAACTAACAGAAATTATTCCGTATTTGAAAGGGACTGCCCGCTCTTCAATACCCTGCTCTTTACGCTAAATTCTGATTCTTTGTCATAACTCTTTAAGGACAGCTCCTGAAACATAAGGGTTGTTTAATTAGAATAAGAACTATTTAAAGAAATAAAAAACTTTAGCATGAAGAGCGAGGTATTGAGGATAAGTTTCAGATAAGCAAGCAAGTATTAAATAGGGAATAGCCCATTTTAATCTATCATTATTTAAGTTACACAAATACTTATTTACGTGTTTTGTTTTATTTATTAAAAACGGGCAAAGAACAATTTAAAAAAAAAGTTTTTCTGAGGGAAGTAAAGACCGAAGTTGAAACTTAAAATGAACAAATATTATTACTTCACAGCCTACCCAACATATATTGATAAAACTAGTACAAACAAACCAACTGGTGATATTTCCCTATGTTTGTAGGATTATAGAAAACTAGCGCTTTACTGAAAACAAAACAATATAGGAGTTTTAATACAGTGAAAGCAAACCCTTGAGGACACTTTTAACACATTAAAATATATTAATATATATTAAATATTTTCAATATATTATATTATGAATTATAAGTTATATATATTTAATATATTAAATATGAAATATATTAAATATATTTAATATATTATAAAAATAAAGCATTTTAAGATTGTTGCTTTTTTTCGGTTAATTTTACATCACTTCTGCACAATGAGCTAAGTCCAATGATTGACAGTTGTCTTGGATCTGAAAGGGACATTTCATGATTATTTTGTTGACAAGTTCGAAATGAAGCAATCTTGATAGTATTAAGGACTACAGACTCGCTATAGAATTTATATTATAACTTGAAATTGTCCGTTGTATAGACAGAAATAACCGGATTTCCAGAGTTCATTTTATGTTTTATATGTTCTTCATTTCGAGTAAAGCTATAGCGTGTTTTTTATAATTTAAAATTATAAATTACTCACTATTGGTGTTATAGCTGGCGAAACCAAAATGTTACCTGATAAATCAATCCATTATTTTTGCATGCTGCTTAATGACTTTGCACTTATTAGAATAATATTTATTTTTATACCAAAGATTTTAGATAATTTTAATTGTGTATTGAAATTCACTGACATCACAGCTTCTGTAAGACTATGAAAAGTATTATAGATTAGTTTGTTGTTGTGAGGCTATGTACTCACTTTTGACCCCCTAAATCGATACTCTTGCTTTTAATACTTGGCTCTAGTGCTTTCAGTAAAGCGCTAGTTGTCTATAATCCTGCAAACATAGGGAAATATTACCAGTTGGTTTATTAGCACTAGTTTTATCGAGATGTATTAGATAGGTTGTGAATTAATAATTTATTCCGTTTTAAGTTTCAACTTCGCTCTTTACTTCCCTCTGAAATACTTTGTTTTGTTTTTCAAGTTAATAGTTGAAAGAATCAGTAAATATATCTCCAGGGAGGACCTTACCCCCAGAGCCCCTGGAACAAGCGCCCTAAATAATTCAAATTGCTAATTGTTGAAACTTATGATTTACGAGGGAAAGGGTGGGGAAGCTTGTTTATGTTGAGTGTGCAATTGGATCGAAACTCTCAGGGATCATACCTGGGTCAAAAGGAAAATATATTCTTTTACAGGAGGGAGGGGAGGGAGTATGGAGTGAATCCCAAAGGGGTAGGGTAGAGGTAGATTGACAGTAAATATTTAATTTGGCTATCAAAAAGTAAAGTCTGAGACATCTTGGAACACAGATGACGATTATGGGAAAACCTTCAGGGTTTTGGGGGTTTGAGGAGCCAAGGTTCCCTCGTTTTTTTTTGGTTTAGAAGGAGGAGATATAAAAGCCTAAAAATATGTCTCTAACCCCAGTAGTACCCCCAAAGGCACTTCAAGCAGAGCCCACCCCTTCGAATCCCGATCCGGACACTTTTTTTTACTTGTAACATAGGAAAATTAGCATATGTTTGATGGTTATATTGTTTCTTGGTTAAGTTGTTTGATGTTTGATGGTTAGGTTGTTTGTTGGTTATGTGGATGTTTGTTGGTTATGAGTGTTGGCTGTTGTTTGATGGTTATGTTGTTTGTTGGTTATGTTATGTTGACGATGTTTAATGGTTATATTGTTTGACGTTGTTTGATTTTTGTTAGTTGCTTGTTATGCGTGTTGATTATGTGATTGTTGGTTATATTGGCTGTGTTTGATTGTTATTTTTGTTGGTTAAACATAACCAACAAAATGTTATGTTGGTACATAACCAACAGGTTATGTTATGTTGATGTTGTTTGATGGCTATGTTATGTTGATGTTTGTTGGTTGTCGGTTATGTTGGTTATGTTGTTTGATGGTTAAGTTGGTTCTTATTTAGGTTATTTGATGTTTGTTGTTTGATGGTTATGTGATTTGTTGGTTATATTGGTTACATTGGTTGTTGGTTATATGATTTAATGCTTATGTTGGTTATGTTGTTTGATGTTTCTTGGTTATGTGATTTGTTGGTTGTTGGTTATGTGATTTTATGGTTATGTTGTTTGTTGATGTTTTGATGGTTATGTTGTTTGTTGGCTATGTTATGTTGATGATGTTTGATGGTTATATGGTTTGATGTTTGTTGGCTGTTGTTTGATGGTTATGTGATTTGTTGGTTATGTTGGTTATGTTTGATGGTTATGTTTGTTGGTTATGTTTCTTGGTTATGTTGAGGCTGTTTGATGGCTATGCTATGTTGATGTTTGTTGGTTGTTGGTTATGTTTGATGGTTATGTTGTTTGATGATTATGTTATGCTGATGTTGTCTGATGTTTGCAGGTTGTTGGTTATGTCTGATGGTTATGTTGTTTGATGGTTATGTTGTTTCTTCTTGATGTTGTTTGATGTTTGTTGTTTGAGGGTTCTGTTTCTTGGTTATGTTTGATGTTTGCTGGTTATGTTGGCTATGTTATGTTGGTTATGTTTGATGCTTATGTGACTTGTTGGTTACGTTGGTTATGTTGTTTGATGTTTCTTGGTTATGTTAAAATCTGAAACGGGTAGCAATCTGATATCCAGTGGTGAGTTTCCTGGGCCGAAGGTATACTGTGTGGAAACACACAACAAGGATATAAACCAAGTTTACAAGGGGGTACCTACACACTTTGTAAAAAATAATTTCGACATGAGTGTGTATAGAAACTGTGTGGAACGTAGTTTAGTCCCAAGAGCGAAAGTCATGGCGATTCGCTCTTTACAATTTAAAACTACACAGTTAGAGTTGAGAAAAACGCCATTTCGGCCATATCGGACAAAGTCTATGTACTTGAGGATGGTGTGAAGGTACTACCACACGGTCACTATTTAATCTCAGACCGAGTTGAATGTCTAGAGTACAGAAAACAACTCGGTCTACAAAAATTAACTTAAATTCATTAAAAAAGTACAAATTGGGTGGGAGGTTTTTTTTTTTTGGGGGGGGGGGTGATTGGTGTTTTTTAAATTCTTTTTTTATATCACAAACAATTTTCAATGTGTGTGCAAGGCAGAGCAATTTCCACATTAATTCCACTATTTAATGCCCCCTCCGCCCCGCCCCCGGGCCCACCGCAGCGGGCCCCCGCGGCACTTCCCGTCCCGCGGCGCTTCCTGGACCACCGCAGCGGGCCCCGCGGTGCTTCCTGGCCACCGCAGTGGCCATCCCCGGGGGGGAGGGGAATTTCAAATTTAAAATGCTGTAACTAAAAGCGTGTGATATTATTTTAAGTGTATGTGCATATTCTAATAAATGTTGTATTTTTTATAAATAAATTAAAAAAAAGTGTATTTATTAAAGTGTTTTTTCTAGTGCCTATGTAAATGTTGTATTTTTTTATTATAAATAAATTAAAAAAAAGTGTATTTTTTTTCGTGTTTAATTTTTTTTCAATTTAGTATTTTTAAAGTGTTGTTACTTTTATGCGTATAATAAAAGAAAATATTCTTCTTCTTCTCATTATTCTTGAACGGAGTAGTAATAGGGAAATTATTTAGTCATTAGACAAGTATAGTCTACAGTAAGTTGTCTAGGTGAACTGTTGAAGGGAACATGTATCAATTTAAAACACCACTCAGATCGTTTCTGTGTGGGCCGTCAATGACAGGCAAAACAACACTCTTAACTAAAATAATTAAAAATTGCGATAAAATGTTTGTGGAAAAGCCGAAAAAAATCTACTACTGTTACAGTATTTGGCAGGAGTCATACGATAAAGTAAAAGTAATTGGCACGGCGGGATTGGTGCAGATAAAATTCAAACAGGGACTTGATGTTTTCAGCATTATTGAACCAAACTCATGGCTGATTATTGACGATCTGACTGAATCTATTGAACAGTGGTCCCAGGAAATGCTACAACTGTTCACTGTTTGCTCTCATCATGAACAGATTTCCGTTACTCTGGTTCTACACAACCTCTTTCATCAGAGCAAATGTATGCGAACACTTGCATTGAACTGCACCTACTATATCATCTACAGAGTTGTTCGTGATTCTAGCTCGCTAATAACTCTCAATAAACAAATATATCCCGGCGCCCCTAAATTTCTGCTCTGAGCATACAATCAGGCAACTAATAAACCCTACGGCTATATCCTATTGGATCTTAACCAAAATACACCCGAGGTTCTGCGTGTAGTCACAGATATTTTTTACAATGAAATTACAGTATATCTCCCCTTGAATACTAAAAAAGAATATTAGTTGCTATCATGACACTAAAGAAACTACATGAAAATAGACATTTATTTTCAGTTCTAAGCACTTCAAAACCCTTGCTTAGGAAAGCCATACTCAAACATGGTATTGACAATAATTTCATTAATCTAATATCTGAGCTTTGTTTAAATTTGACCGAGGGTAATGTTCAACTGCCAGAAGTGGTTAAGCAACAGGTAAAGCAATATCGTTCCATTGTACGTACATTGGCCTCTAAAAAGAAAGGAAAGAACTGTAAAAAGAAACGTCTTCTTCAGACGGGCGGTAGCTTTTTCACACTTTTACTGCCAATAATTGCAGGACTTGTAAACAGTTTTCTCTAGAGAGAATGGCAAAACCCTATAAATTGACTCCAATAGAACTCGCTATCTCACCCATGGAACACTTTGAGAACAATCTGAGTAAATTCATTGACAACGAGAATATTGAGGATGATAAAAAACTGCTTTTACTTCAAGATGCACTTCGCCGAGTGGACAAACATAAGCCCTATCGTGCGAAGACCAGTGGTATTGATCACAAAAAAGAATCATCTCCTCAAGAGTCTGCTGCTGCTGCTGCTGGAACACAATTAAAGAAGGAGGAATTGGATTCAATTGTGTCGAAAATTGGAAATCTAATGCCCCACTCATATCGTGAACAAAGTAAACGGCTCCTAACTTATCTCATGGAAAGTGGTCAAGATCATATTCAAGTTGATAGCAATGTGAAAGGGATCATAATTCAGGGCAAGAGCTATAATCTACTTGATTTAATCTATGATATGGTTACAAATCGTAAAGGACTATTATCATTTGACGCTCATCTATAAAACTTTCTAAATACATTAAGCTTCCCCAAAAGCCTTATTAGCAGTAGACAAATTCTAAAAAAAATTAAATGAAAACGTACCCTCGGCATCAACAACAACAACAACAACACCATTAAAATATGAACATGAAGAGGAAGAAGAAGAAGAAGAAGAAGATTTTAAATCAATCTTGGAAAATACTGGCACACCTAGTGGAAACTTGACAATGGTGGCGAGGAGGAGCACACCATTGATAGCTAGACAAAAGCGAAAACGTATCAAGTCACCATCACCCCCGTCACCAGCCACAACTAGTGTACAAAAGGGTAGCGGACGCTACACTACGTGTTTACGTTCAAAATGGTTGAAGTTCTGAAAGGTGTTTATGAAAATATTGGTGAAGCGGGAAGTTTAAGTTCCCCCACCACTCTTTCCAAAGTCACTGGTGTTCACACTAAAAGTGTACATGACTATCTACAGAATGAATCAAGTTACGCTCTGCATAGAAATCATAGACTTCGTGCTAATCATTATCGAAAAACTAAAGCCTTTTTCCCATTGCATATAATGCAAGCACATCTCCTAACTCTAAATGAGATTCAACGACGTCACAATACACCGTACAAGTACATTCTACTTGCAATCAGTGTTTATAGTCGTTATGCATATGCAATTCCATTGCGGTCAAAGAGAGGTGTTGAAGTTGCTCAGGCTATAGAAAGTATTCTCGAACAGGATTTGTATAAAAAAATTCAAACGGATCGTGGTATTGAATTTGTTAATTCACATGTTGCAAAAGTACTAGTGAAATATAGCACACTGCTCTATAATAGTCATAGTCCTATAAAGGCTGCATTGGCCGAACTATTGGTAAGAACTATTCGACTTTTAATTTCAAGATATTGTACATTAAAAAATACATCTACTTTTATTCATGATTTAGATAAAATCATGTTGATTTATAATGAACGACCTCATCGATTATTGTCCAACTCAACCCCAACGGAAGTTCATCATTTTGATCATGATACAATTGACACCTTTCTTAAAAAATATTCCAATGAAACGATTGTCAAGAAGAAAAAAATTCAATGTTGCTGATACTGTTTGAATTAATAGAACAACTAATGTTTTTGAAAAGGGGAATTACTTGTGGTCCACAGAACTTTTCAAAGTGGCAAAAATCCTAGACACTAAACCCATAACTTATCGTTTGCGCGATACCAAAGATGAAGAGATTCTCGGCGGCTGTTATGACTATGAACTACAAAAAGTTAAAAATGATAGTGAAATCTACCAAATTGAACAGATATTAAAGACTCGTACTCACAGGGGTAAGAAACAGTTACTTGTTCGGTGGCTAGGATACAACTCTGATTTTGATTTTTGGATCGGTGTTGAAGATATTGACAATACCCAATGATTTCTATGTAACATTTATGTCCAACGTTTCCGATCCTCTCTACAACGACTTGAATAATACAAGTGATTTATGGACGAAACTCTTCCCCGCCATCGAATTTGACGGTGCATATGAAGTGGCTCTTGTCGACTGTATTCTCAAAAATACCTATGACATCCTGAGAAAGGATCGTGTGTATTATATAAAAGTTATACCATTCGATTGGTCACTCTTTGTCGACTATGAATGGGTTGAAGCACTTAAATCTAGCGAATATCCACATGTCAAATTGAAATATACCGAATACGATAATATAACAGATTTGTGTCGTACAATCAATTTAAAAATCTCCTATCGTAGGAATGGTACATTCCATTTTACTTATTCATTGGAACACGATAGGATTTACATTACCTCACTTGTTGACACCGAAATAATTATTCTCAATGATAATCTGAGAGACGTTCTTGGCTTTAAAGAGAATATGATCAATGGGAAAAACGCTGGCACCGTTTACTGGATGGATCAAGTTATTTTTGCTGATTATCCACCTGGTTTCACCTCAGACTATTGCATATTTCTCTATGTATCCTTTGTGGAAACATCGAGAGTTGGTAATTCAAATATCCCCCTCCTACGTGTTCTTGAACGAAAATCAACTCATGAACTTCTTCATCACTATAATATAAAGCATCTTCAGTATGTTCCTGTAAAGACTTCGTATTTGGAACTCTGTCAGTTAACACTAAGAAGTGAATTGGGTGATCCTCTAGTAATAACAAAAGGCTTAACAGTGATTACAAGTCATTTTCGACCCATTGTCGGCCACACCAGCACCATCACCTAAAATGAACAATAGAAGAATTCCATTTGTCTGTCCAGATATCGATTGCTATGTTGGTGCTCTGAGTCCATGTCAAATAGGCAATGGTTTGTACTACTACAAGGGGCGTACTACAATGTCTGGCTATGGTCTTGGTAGCTGGTTTGCTAGGCTATTTCGTTCTGCACTACCCCTTGCCAGAAAATATCTTGTACCTGCTGCATCAAATTTTGCTGCCTCAACACTACAGGACTGGGGGTCGGGTAAGAATTTCAAGGAGAGTGTTAAGGAAAATATTAGATCTTCAGCAAGAGCCGTTGGTGAGCAATTAAAATCTCAGCAAAATGGGGAGGGATTGAAAAGGATGCGTGCGCGTCATTCACTCATCAGTCTCCACCCAGGCGGGAAGCGAAGGAAATCAACAAGGACAATGAGGAATAAAACAAGGAAGACCAATAAGAAGAAGAAAAAGAAAAAGATTGTTAGATCAAAGAAGGATTTCTTCTCTTAAGATGACTTATCTCCCCCACAAGGAATCACATCCATCAATCAGTTCCTCATTGAATCTGTTCAATGCTGAAAAGCTGATGTCAGTGTCAAGTATGGCTACTATGAACAATTGCACCCCCAACAACCCCTTTCGGAAAATATACACTTTCAAATATTTTCCAATGAAGACTATTTCATTGATTTGTCATCAACATTTATTGATATAAATGTTGCGGTGAAGAAAAAGTTAGATAATACAACTCCAACTGTTGCCGATGGTCTCTCCTACGAAAACTGTATTCTACACAACCTGTTCAAACAAATAAATGTATTTATTAATGGAACATTGGTGAGCACTAGCAATAATTTATCCAACTATGCAAGCTACATACAATTTATGATGATGACACCAAAGGCATATAAGGAGTTGAGAGGACAGTCATTGGGCTATGAATATCGATCAGGTGTTGATACTGACGGCGAGTTGACTACTGCAGTGAGCCAGGAGTATCATCTGGTTGGAAAATTAAATCATGAGATATTCAATATATCCCAATGGCTACCCCCCAATGTTAAGATTGACATATAGTTGCAACTGGCCCCATCGAATTTCATTTTGAGAAAAACACTTCCTGCAGCACCCGATGCAAAAGTCATTATCACATCGGCAATTCTCCACGTCCGAAAAAACAGGTTATGAGCTCTGTTGCATTGGCAGTGGATTAGCTAAGAGCCAATGGCAACAATATTAAACTTCTTGTCCCCCATACGGTCACCAATCAACGTCACATTGCCACCGGTTCTCGTAGCTATACCGATTCATCATTTATCAACAGAGAAATCCCATCAAAATTGGCTTTGGCCTTTGTGAAGAGCGGTAATGCCGTTGGATCCTGGACTGAATCCCCCCATGATTTTAATTTTTTCGGTCTATCTAGCCTTGTTTGCAAAGTGAATGGTATTCCACTGTACACTCTATCATTTGACAAAAAATCCTATAGAACTCTGTACGAGTTGACCGTGCAATCCCTAGATCATGACTCCCAACTATTTGAAAATGGAATAACCGATTCAATGTTTTCAAAAAATCATGGTGTAATTGTTTTTGATTTGTCGGGGACCAAGGATATGAGCATAGTACGAACAAGGAATGTTCGTTTAGAGTGTACATTTGCCGATGCTTTGACTGAGAGTATCACGCTAATATCATTGGGTCAATTTGAAACCTATTGGGAAATCACACCCGACGGTAGTGTTCTACTAGACCTAGCACCATGAACACAAACCAAATAATCAACGTATTTAGAATGGATCCATACATGTCCCTGTACAAGTCCTATTGCATACCATCGGACTTCATTGAAAAAATTCCAAGTGTTAACAATACCCTAATCATTGTTAATAGCAGTCAATCGACTTTGAAGACAGGCCATTGGCTATGCATCTTTCAAACAGCGAAGAATATGGAATTTTTTAATCCTCTTGGCCTATCGTATAAATTCTATACTCCATATATCAGCAACTTTATTGAAAGCAGTGGGAAAACTATTATTCAAAATCAACGAAGAGTACAGAATTTAACGACTAAGACATGTGGCTTTCATGCACTACTCTTTTTCATGTTCAGATGTCGTGGCTATACCTACAAGAAGTTTCTTGACATCTACGTTGACTTACCTCGATTGAACGACTTTCAAGTGGAAAATATACTTACAAGCGTGTTTAATATTGATTTTAGTGCTCTACGAATAAAATGTTCCAAAAATGTATGTGAAATTGTTTATTAATAAATGAAAAAATGTATATACATGATAAAAACGACTTTTCTATTCTTTAGATTTCATCTTCTACTAGGTATAGGTATTTGTCGACAACAACTAATGCAGGTAGATTATCTGAATTCACAGTATACTGATCCTGATGTGCTGCAATGTCAGGGTCACATTTTCTACAATAGAGTGTAACTTCACTCTTGTCATATCTCTTTGTATAGTCAATGTTACTATTCTCATTCATTCTATAGAATTCACATGTTTCAATTTGTTTATTTGAAGCAATGTCACAAACAGTGTCCTCAAGTGGCGAATCACATTCCGTCACAGCCAAATAAAAATCAGTGGGCTTATAATCATAACACCCATTGTCTTCACAACGATGACGTAGAAACCATATTCTTTTGTTGTTCCAACAGTTAAATCGCTGACCCGGCTCCTCCTCCCAGAACAATCTGAAACCACGACTTTACCAATCTCGTAGCAATAAAATAAAATCACGCTTAGGATTCTTTCCAATCATACCAGGATATGTATTTTCCCACTGATTACATTTATCATAGTGGCAATGGGAGCATAGGTGCCCTCTAGGATGAGAGTCACACATCTCTTCAAGACAGGAATTACAACCTTTAATTTGTACAGCATATCCTCTATGCAATTTACACGGGTTGCATAATCTACACTTTTCATCATACTCATCAATCATTGTGCAATTCTCACATGATGACCAGCTGCCCAGTGTGTACATACATAGTGGACATGTATGGAACATTTTTTCATGTGTTGACACTCTCACTGCCACAATGAAACTGAGCTACCAACAACAACAAATTGAGTGGGATAGAGAGAGAGAGAGGAGTAAATCATCCTTGAGCACCATCTTTCTCATGAAAAAAGTCCTAAATTTCTAAACTAGTGTTTAAAAGCATATCCACAATATCATTTTGCAGTCTCGTAATTAATATATCAATAAATTGTGTAAATGCATTTGGACCACAACGTAAAAGTTTCATGCAGTAGTCTAAAGATGGAGATTCAGTTTTCATTATATCGACCAGCATTCCCTGAGAAAATATCTTCCTTTGAATAGACAGCTCTAGAAAATCATCATCTAGAATCAAACGTTTTTCCATAGGTACTAGATTCCCCATGATTCGCTCTTTCTCAAATCTATCCATTTTTTAGAGTCCTGACACTCTCAAAACCAACTTCAGACTAACCAGAATTTTTTTTTCTACTCTAAAAAATATACGCTAGTCTACTATAGAAAGAAAAATACCTTTGATTTAGAAACAATTTTATTGAGCATAATTACAACAATAATATTCACTGATGCATTTTGTTCTCATCAATATATTTCACTAGCGCATCTAATGCTGCCTGAAGTCTATTAATATGCACAATATTCAGTTTCGCAGCAAAACATAATTGCTCTTCCATTTTAAATTTGCTTAATGATATCACGTATCTAGCACACATATCGTCCCATTCAAGGCATAGTCTACAGCCTCCGGTTATTTCCACAGCCACATTTGGTACTCGTATATCTTTGCTGCTGCAGGCTCCACCATCAATCTCCAATAGTGTAAATGCTCCACTCATTTTCTCTACTAATATCCTCTCAAATAAACTATTCTCTCTGAATGCAATTATCTTACTAATATGAATTGCAATGAAAATCACTCCTTTTATTTGAATCCAATCACCAATCAAGTTATCGTATATAGAGTAACCTCCGCTGTTACGTGGGTGTTGTTACGTGGGGTTAGAGTAACTAACTTACGTAGGTGTTGCCTCAAAAACCAGTCTGGTTGTGTCATACAATCACAACCATACTTCCGAAACGTGTTTGACCACTTTATAGGTAAAGGATTGCTCGCTTTTTAACAATGTGCTCGTGAAACTGTACTGCATATTCTTGTAGGCGTGAATGTATGGTTGAATGTATGGTTGAAACCTTTAACAGTATTACTACTTCTATAGAAACCTTATGTGCCGCCAGGGCATAACCTACAACCCTTGCCCTGAGGACTGACGGGGGAGTGCCCTCCTCAAAGACATAATTTCCAGATCTTTCAACTACGTTGAACAAAATGGCTTTTTAAAAATTTTGATTGGATGTGTTTGGGGTAATGGTGGGCATGGAAGGGGTTTTACTTGCCTTCCAATATCTTTTAGCTATTAAAAAGGGCACAAGCCCTTCAAATTTCCAATCGAATGAGCCCTTTTCAAGGTTTCTACAACAACTTTTTTGATACGAAGTTTCCTGGTAAAAAAAAAAAAATTAATAATACATTGTGCCAACGTCGTTCTTTACATAGGCAGCGCTATTGCGCTGTCTATGATTCGCTCTCAGCTGTGGTGGTGGCTTTAATTGTCATTTTAAATTTCTCTCTGTAAGATTTTTCCACGTTTATTGATATTTGAAATTTACTTCTATTATCTTATTAAATGAATAATAATTGTATATATGTATATTTAGTTACTTATCTATAATTTGTTTACGAAAACAGTGTTATTTTTTTGTCTGAAAATTTTCGTGCTACCATTTTCCGGTGTGAAAAAAAGATCTAGGTAGGTTATGACTTTAGGAAAATTCGCTTAGGGCCTTCATTTCGGTGAACATTTTCATATGAATAACTTCACAAGTATTCGGAATAATTCTAACACATTTTGCTGAAGATGCTATACATTTTTAAATATTTTTAGTCTTGTTAAATATTTAAAAAAAAAACATTACAATTTAATTTGATTCTAAATCGCACAGAATAGTTTGTCTATACAAATATGCAAAAATAAATATAAATATCCCGATATCCCATATAAGTATCCCAAATAAGAATATAAAATAAATATCCCAAAGATAAAAATAAGATAAAAAGAAGATAAAAATAAATATCCCAAATAAGATTAAATAAAATCGCTTAACCAAGCGAAGTTCAGTCCCTTGTACAGACTTTATTATCGTTTTAAATGTACGTACCTGATCTTTTTGTCCTAGACTTGCATTATTGTGTGGAATGTACGGTATGCTCTACTATCCCTTATCATTTCCCTTTACTTTCACTTCTCAGTTTTATCTTATAGTTTATTCTAAAAATATTTATAGGAATCCGTATATTTACATATTTCAAGTGTTGTCGGAGGGACATTCTCAGTGACGGGAAGTTACCAGGCTTAATCTCCCCTCCAACCCAAAAAATTTATCAGACTCGTAAATTGGTCTTTAAATGCAGACAAGACAACTCTTAGTCCCCTTCCCCTGGAAAAAATATTTTGATAAATCCACCCCGAACAAAAATCCCGGATGCGGCCCTTATTGTCCTACATTCAATGAGTATCATAAGGAATTTTAGTAATATGGTTTTAATTATTATTTTCCTTAAGGAAATACATATAAATTCCATTTTTATCATCAAAACTGAACAGATGCATGGTAAAAAAAATAAAATAAAAATAAAATAAAAGACAATTCCCGCAACTTATTAATAACGGGTAATTTTTTTTAGATAGTGAAATATAAAAGCTACCAAAAATAAAATAATGCATAATAATACGAAAAATGATAGCAGAAATACGAGGATTTCAGCTTCACTTCCGGGAGTCCATATCAGCGGGATACAAACCTTAAAAAACCCTAGCTTAAGCAAAACATGAGAAAAACAAAGAAAACGCACAAATATTTTTCATATTTCACATGTTTAAATTAGTTTGTTTCCTCTTCCGTTGATAACAATTCTGGATTTAATATTCAGATTTCGTATTGATATTTTTCGTATTACAAAACTTTTTATTTTATTTTTCTCTGATTTTAAAGAATTGTACCCATTATTAGTAGCTTTCCGTTTCAGTTGTAAATGGAAAGACGGTGTGCACTAAAAAAAAAAAAAAAATACCTAAAAACAATCTCTACCAGAATTCTCTTTATGATTGATTAGCTTTCACTCAACGTCTTTCTATTGCCCTTTTGCATGTTTTTCATAGATCTTAACAAACAAATGAATTTAGAGCATGTCAGTTACTTCCACTCCTTTCTCTGTTTCTCGTTAAAATAAAAGTCGGCAAAGGAATACACTAAATATAGTTTAAAAGGTAATCGAAATGGAAACAGAGAAGTATCATATTAAGCCTAAACACGGTATTTGTGAGGCAATAGCAATAGAAAACAAATTATGAGGAGACAGAATAACAAAAAGTTCCATTGCATAACCCACTGTATAATTTTTTAAAGCTAATTTTCAATATCACGACTTTGACCACGACTGTTTTCGTTGCATTCTACGCGTCTAGCACCATGAACGATTGTCCAGCAAGGAGATCCCTGAGCGCTGTAAACAACAGTGCCAGTCTCGGAAATAATTAAAAGACGACGGCTCGTATGGCTAGGCCATTGTAAACGGCGTGAAGACTACCGATGCATCTTGAAGTCCACTATTAAAGCCCAGCCACTTTAAAATAGGCAATGTCGACGTGGAGGACAGAAGAAAAATTGGTAGTCATAGTCAGCGCATAGTGCTGCCTAATTAAAGAACCATGTTGGCAAAATGTATTATTTATTTTCTTCTTCTTCCATACCAGGACACTTCGTATCGAAGGAGTTGTCGCATGAACCTGGAAAAGGGCTCATTCGATTGGATATTGGAACAGCTAGTGCCCTTTTTAACAGTCGAAAGTGACTGGAAGGCAACTAACACCCCTTCCACGCCCACCATTTCCACAAACACATCCAGTCAAAATTTTGAGATAGCCATTTTGTTCAGCGTAGTTAATTTCCAGATAGAAATTATGTTTTAGAGGAGAACACTCCCCCACAGCTCTCAGGGCAAGGGTTTTAAGTTATGTCCTGGGGGCATATAAGAACGATGTTTGCACGATGTATCATTTATTATTTTTTTTTCCTTTAGACCAGGGCACTTTGTATCGAAGAAGTTTCGTAGAAACTTCAAAAAGGGCTCATTCAATTGGAAATTAGAGCGGCTTGTGCCCTTTTTAATAGTCGAAAGTGATCAGAAGGCAACTAACACCCCTTCCACGCCCACAATTTCTAGAAACACATCCAATCAAAGTTTTGAGATAGCCATTTTATTCAGTGTAATTGATTTCCAGATAGAAATTATGTTTTTGAGGAGGACACTCCCCCACAGCCCTCAGGGCAAGGGTTGTAAGCTATGTCCTGGGGGCATATAAGGTTCATATAAAAAGCGTTGTAGTAGAAACATCAAAAACGGCTCGTTCGATTGGAAATTCAAAGGGCTAGTGCCCTTTTTAAAAGTCAAAAGTGATTGGAGGGCAACTAATCCCCTCTCACACCCATCTTTCACCCAAACACATCCAATCAAAATCTTGAGATAGCCATTTTGTTGAACTTTGTTGAAAGACCTGAAAATTAGGTCTTTGAGGATGACAGCCCCCCCCCCACTGCCCTCAGGACAAGGGTCGTAAATTATGCCCTGGAGGCATATAAGGATTTTATAGAAAGTGTTGTCGCAGAAACTTCAAAAAGGGCTCATTCAATTGGAAATTGAAATAGCTCGTGCCCTTTTTAATAGTCGAAAGTGATTGGAAGGCAACTAAACACCGCTTCCAGGCCCACCCGTAACACAGCCAATCAAAATTTTGAGGTAGACATTTTGTTCAACGTAGTTGAAAGTTCTGAAAATTATACCTTTAAGCAGGACACTCCCCCTACAGTCTTCAGGGCAAGGGTTATAAGATATGCCCTGGGGGCATATAAGGTTTTCATTGAAATCTTTGTCGTAAACACTTGAAAAAAGGATGCATTCGATTGGAAATTCAAAGGGCTAGTGCCCTTTTGAATAGTCAAAAGTGATTTGAGGGCAACTAACCCCCCTCTCACGCCCTCCATTTCACAAACGCATCCAATGAAAATCTTTAGATATTCATTTTGTTCAACTTAGTTGAAAGTTCTAGAAATTAGGTTCTTGAGGATGACAACCCTCCCCTCCCACAACCCTCATGGCAAAGGTTGTAAGTTATGCCCTGGAGACATATAAGGCTTTATAGAAAGTTTTGTCGTAGAAACTTCAAAAAGATTCATTTGATTGGGAATTGAAAGGGCTGGTGCCCTTTTTAATAGTTGAAACTGATTGAAGGGCAACTAACCCTGCTCTCACACCCACATATCCCCAAACACATTGAATCAAAATTTGATATGGCCGTTTTGTTTAATATAGTTTTAAGTTATGGAAACTAGGTCTTTGAGAATGACAATTCCCCCCCCCCCCAAAAAAAAATCCTCAGGGCAAGGGTTTTAAGTTATGCCCTGAGGGCATATAAGGTTTTTATAATAAGGTTTATATTCGTATGCTACCACTGGTATTACAATTACTACTAGTCCCCGGCGTCGCACCTATAAGAGAATAGATTTTAGCCTCCTCATATCCCATTTTATTTACGAGATATTCTTCCTATTCATGAGGTAGAAACTTCGCGACTCGTTGGCTGGACGCCTGTCTTCTTCATTATTCATCAAGAGAAGTAGAATTCATAGGCAGTGCAATCGCGCTGCCTAAGTAAAGAACGATTTTGGGCACAATGTATTATTTATTTTTTGTTTTCCTCCATACCAAAGCACTTCTTATCAAAGGAATTGTCGTAAAAACTTGGAAAAGGGCTCATTCGATTGTAAATTGGAATGGCTAGTGCTCTTTTTAATAGTCGAAAGTGTTTGGAAGGCAACTAACACACCTTCCGCGTCCACCATTTCCCAAAACACATCCAATCGAAATTCTTAGATAGCATTTTGTTCAGCCTTGTTGATTTTCAGATAGAAATTATGTTTTTAGGAGGAAACTCCCCACAGCCCTAAGGATAAGGGTTGTAAGCTATGCCCTGGGGGCCTATAAGATTTTTATAGAAAGCATTGTGGTAGAAACTTCAAAGAAGGCTCATTCAATTGGAAATTCAAAGAGCTAGTGCCCTTTTCAATAGTTGAAAGTGATTGGAGGACAACTAACCTCCCTCTCACGCCTACCTTTTCCCCAAACACATTCAATCAAAATTTTGAGATAGCCCTTTCGTTCAACGTAGTTTAAAGTTCTGGAAATTATGTCTTTAGGATGACAGCCCATATACTCATAAAAAATTGAAATCCCTCATAAAAAAAAATGAAACCAGATCAAAATAAAGCTATATTTGAGCGTAAGCCAACGTGGTCTTCAGTGGTGGATCCAGGGAGGAGGGAGGACCCTGGACCCTCAAAATATTTTTTCTCGCGCCCTTATTCCTTGTTTTTTTTTTAATGTTTTACTCTTTTTTTAAAATACTTTCGTCATTATTGGCACCCTTGGCGCATTGCCCCCCCTCCCCAAAGTTTTCGCTCTAGATCCGCCCTTGGTGGTATTGCGAGATTTTGGAACACTATTTATAGGGAAAACGTACCTGTTGTTTGAGTCTTGTATCCGTATTGAAGCCCTTCACTGTTTATTTGTATCTATGTTCTGAAGCTGATCATGCTCACGTTGGACTCGGTTCTTTTTTGTATTTGCTTTGTACGAACAAAAATCTGTTTTGAACATTGACAGGAAGGGCGTATACAGGAGTTTTGTTCGGGGAGGGGGCTATAAAAAACTTTACAAAACGTATCAACAATTTGTTTATATGAATAATTGTTACTTTTATTACGAGTCGGACAAAAATTTCGGGAAGCTAATTGAGCTTCCCCGAATTTTTACTAGGTTTGAACTTAGTTCATACCTAGTAACCCCCACTCCTGGATACGGCCTTGATTGACAGACTCGAGTATTCTGGCCTGCCAAATGGTAATTATATTGCAAGTACCATTAAATGAGCTAGCCAACAGCCACCAACTGTACATAGCCTACGCATAAATCAATGGAATTAAGATCACACTCATTTTAACGCGGAGGTTTCAGACAGCTCTCTTTTTTCTGTGTCACTTTGGCATGACCAGTAAGCAAGGCCGTATCCAGGGGAGAGTTAGGGATTTAGCCCTCCCCCGGAACGTTTGTACGACTCGTAAAAACGTAGCAAAAATGAATATATTCAATTTTTGATGTGTTTTTTAAAGTTTTTGCACCCCTTCCCCCCAAAAAAAACTTTTGTAAAACCTTCCCCCCTTCCCTGAAAAAATCCTGGATACGTCCCTGCCAGTAATTAGTAACATAAAAAGCTTAAACCATAGTAAGTAGAAAAAAAATCTCCGCTCTTCTTTCTGGAGCATGACAAAAAAAAAAAAAAAAAAAAAAAAAAAAAAAAAAAAAAAAAAAAAAAAAAAAAAAAAAAAAAAAAAAAAAAAAACAGGAATGACTATTCGCAAGCTGAATTTTCTTTTAATTCTTCTATTATAAGTTGTTTGGTAATTATAGAGTTGTGATTGCGTCTAGCCATAAATATGAATAATTTCCACATTAATCCTGTGACTGGTCATTAACTCCCTCTTGAATTATCGGCCATTTCCGAATCATGACTCAAGAGAACTGTCAGTCACAGAGCTGTCTACTTCGTGATGAATGCATCATAATGATACCAGCGGGGGTTATACATTTCCCACTGACGTGACTTAGGGAGGACGGGTTGGAAATCGTAAATCCAACTCGGTGCCGGATCTGATATGACTGATAGATTACTATGTGAGGGAGTCGTCCACATTTAGAATGACGGCTCACAATAAATCGTGTTTGAATACCTAAATAACAATAAATTAAAGTCGCTGTTAAATCGAGAGACATCTGTCATTTGCATATGTCACTCGGACATGGAAATAAAGCGACCTCTTTTGATAAGCACCTTAGCGGCTATCATTCAAGTGAATCTGCAAATTCAGAACTATCAAGTGCAATTTTTTTCTTAAATAAATTATTTGACATGACGTAACCATTTGTTTCTAATTTGATACTATTCGTTATAAGGGTTTATTGTTGTAGCATCAGTAGAAAATACTGCTGTCATTTGACAATATATTTGACGTATGACCAAATATATTTGACGTAATGACGTATGACCAAATTACGAAACTATAGGTTTCTAATGGAAAAGTCAAAAACAAAATAAACACAATGTATTCGTCATAACCAAAACCGTGACCTCGAAGGGGGAGGGGGTACACAAAAAAACTTTACTAAACACAAAAAAATGGTTTACATATATTTTTGTTACTTTTGTACGTGTCGAAAAAAATTTCGGCAGTGGGGGGAGGTCAAACCGGGTACCCCTGGATGCGGCCCTGGTCGTACAACTTAAAGTTTTATTATTCTCAGCGAGAACTAAGAACCATAATGGTTATGCGATACCTAAAAGGATACCATACGATACCGATACCTAAATACGATGCTCTATCTCGTCCGTTATAATCTTTTCAGTTTGTGCGGTCAAACATCTTAGAGTTGATTGGGCGGTCTTGCCATAACTTGTAGAGCTTCGAATAAGCGACAATTAACTAAACGGCGGTTAATTAACTAACGACAATTAACACGCGATGGACACCACAAATGGCTGAAGATGTCACATGTGGCACGAAGTACTTCTTAGATGGTGTGAAGAGGCTCATCATGGTTGAAGCTTACCATGTGTGGTGCAACATCTCGCGCTCCTTGGTGTACACCAGGTAGCAGAATATGGGTAACCCCTCGGAGAGACTAAACGTGGCGGTAAGTAGGACACCGTTGCTATGTTTTATTTTGGTACAGGTTTTTGTCTTACAAACAGATTTTGCTTCCAGGCACTGAATATGTAATGGTTTAACATGGTACTTATTTTTATAGTTTTCATTGAAAAGACGTGCAGAGGTGATAGTTAAAGCAAGATTTCTATTTTAGAAAAATTAAAGCAAGATTAACTAAAGCAAGTTAAAGCAAGATTTAAGTAAACGGCGACACCTACTTTCCAGAAATCTTCGAAAAACCAATAAGTTCTCGCGTCTTCTGCTGGAGATAATTAGTTTACAAACAACAAAAGTGTGTTTATATGCAACACGGAGCTTGCCGTGGGAACAATTGACACTCCGATGTGTTTACCAGTGGGCGGAATGTTCTTTTATGACACAAAAGCAATATACCTCTTATGTATAGACCCCAAATCAGATTATTACTCTTCCAGATCGAATATTTTTCGAGATTCAGAAGGCTAAGCAAGACCCCCTTTTGCATTCTTCTAAATTTTATTCTTACCCAAAACAAGGGAAGTACGAAGGTGAGGGGCTTAGGCCACCTGTCAAATCCCCAAAGTTCCTAGATTCCTGTTCTTTTTCGAAATATCAATTTGAAAGTGTCTTTTTATTATATACCCCCCCCTCCCCTGAAAAAGTGCCTGCGTGCGTGTAACAAGGGAAAAACACTGATAAAAATAAAAAAGAGGACAAGTCTGCGACAATATTTTAAGTGGTGGCATATTTGGTGGCAACAGAGTGTCTTATTTTGATCCCAATCGCAGGATTTTACTAGTTTTATTAGGATCTTCCAATGGAGAGGAATAACCACTAGGCTTGGACCCTCTCCCTTGCTAACACCCACATTAAGTAGTAATATATGCCTTCTTTGTTGAGTTCAAATACATTGACTAGGGCTACATTCAAGGAGGGGGGGGGGTCATTGGATTTGAATCCCCCTTGACATTTTTGTCCAAATCGTAAAAAAAGCAACATAATTCTTATAAGAAGTTTTTGATGTGCTTTGTAAAGTTTTTCTCCACCCCCTTCTGAGCCCCCCCCCCCACGAGAAAAATCCTGGATATGGCCTTGATATTGCCTCATAAATCCAGCCTGTACTGTATAGTGTAATCATGTCGTTAAAATGTTAAGGACGTAAAGTCTAAAATATTTTTTGTCCCTTGCTGTCCCTTGCGTCCACCTTAGGTCTATTCATATTGCGCTTTTCCAAGATATTTTTGGTTGTCCAAATTTTTTTTTTTTTTTTACTACAGCACCCAATTTTAGTCAGTGTTGTCCCGTGGGACTATGAAAATAAATAAGGAAAACTAATTAGTATACTGACTGTGCTTTTTATGCATAAAAGTTCAAGTATCAACAATCTATTGGTTCCCGAAGACAACTAAAACTTCAAAGCGTTTGAGACAACCCGAAGCACTTAAACCTTCTGAAGCTGTTTAGATCATGCGTTTTTTTATCGTATTTTTTGCTAGTTTTTCATTCACAAATCTCCTTTTTCGATTTCTCACTCGCCACTAACCTAACCTTTTTCATTGAAAATCGAATTCCAATTTTAAAGATTTAGTGCCAAGGAATCGAGCTTTGCTCCATGTAAAGAAAGGCAATGTTTTTATTTCTTTCGCAAAACAAATTCAATTCTATATTAATTTATTCGGCCAACCCCTTTTGGCAAATTTACACCGACAAAATTGGCTATTCTATATTATCGGCAATCAAATTAAATTGTAGTGTGCCTTTACAAATATAGAGCACAGACACTCATCTTCAGCAAAATTTCCCATAGCTCTTAAGTATTTCTGACGTCATTCATATGGAATCAGTTTTTACAAAATTAAAGCCCTAAACGAATTTTCTCAAGGTCGTGGAATATCTAGATCGTTCGCCAACATTGGAAAATGACTCTATGCTAACAGTAGCATTTATAGAAATTTTTAAAGATAAATAGAGACATAGCCCCGAGAGCCCGGTGGCTACGTTACTTGGCCCAGGCAAGGCTACGTGACAGGCTTGTATATATTCATTCTCATTGTCGCTTGTCCTTTAACTGTAGACAATGTGAGCCTTTTCTTGATGTCATGGCGTCACCATAGGTTCGATAAAACAACCCTGGGAAAGATACAAATTCTCCTGGCAAAGATATCTAGATCGTTTTTGTGGCCAGAAATGTCAAGATGCGAGTTCTAAGAAAAAAAACTATATAGCCGATTTCGAGGTAGGGCCACAGCACGCGGCACATGGTAAGCCTGTATGTATTGGTTCTTATTGTAAATAGTAACCTCCAAATGAATCACCTTTGTTTGCTACCCTTTCCTCGGAAAAATAGAGGGCTCCACAGGGAATACATATAACGTTGAAGGGTCCCAAAGACTTGTCCCTTTCATTTTTGACACGTTCTGACTCTCACTGTAACTCCCACGTCCTGTAATACTCGCTACCACGTATCTTCTAACCGCATATTTCTTTGTTCTCGCTGGGGCATATCTTTAAACCGCATATTTCTTTGTTCTTCACTTTCATTTTTAATTCATTCTGCTCCTCGTTGTCGCATGTTTTTCGTTAATCACTTTTATTTTTGACTCGTTTTAGTTCTTGCTGCCACTTATTTTCTATCCGGATATTTCTTAGGCGTTTACTTTTATTTTGGACTCTTTGTAATTGTCTTCGTCGCAAGTTTTCTATTTGCATATTTCTTAGTTCTTCATTTTTGTTTATCATTGCTTTACACATTTTTTCAATACGCTTTACCTTAGCTGCTCGGATTGGTCTTGTCACATTTGATTATCTAGGTTGTTAATTTGTCCTCCAGGCATTATGAATCTGCTTAAAACGCCTTTTGTAGATTCATTACATTTATTATTCTATACTTACCTATGTTTCCTTTTGCAATGTTACATTTGTCACAGATATTAAATGATACGATCACTCTGGGGGGGGGGGATTTTTATTTAATCTCTTGAAATGTGCTCATTTACGTGACGTCACTCAAATGAATTTTTTTCCAAAATTAAAGCTCTCAAAGAATTTTCTCAAACTCGCAGTCTATGTAGATCGTTTTTTGTAAGTCAAAAAATCCCAGGTTGTTAATTTTCCATAATATATTGAAATATGCTCATAAATCTGACGTCACTCACGTAATTTTTTTCCAAAATTTCTCTTAACAAATTTTCTCAAATTCAAATTTTTAGGCCAGAAAATCCCAGAAAGGCTTATTTCAAAAAACAAAAAAAAAAAAAAAAAAAAAAAAAAAAAAAAAAAATATGAAATCGTTTTCGAGGAAAAATCCACACATAAATAAATATACAATTATTTATTCGTTTAAAGAGATAAGATACACATACACAGTTACTGTCCGTTTAATAGGATATGGTTTTTTAATTTTCCACTTGACCAATTCAGAGACTCAGATTTCATTTGCACTGTCCTTGGTACTACAACTGTTTAAAATAACACTAACTTACCTAGTCAGATCACTTTAGTCTCGAATTTTTCATATTAAAATTTGTAATTGAAAAAAGCGCTAATATTTCATTTTCGTTGTTCCCAGAAGCTGAAGTAAGTGACACCTATAATAAGGCAATCAAGATTACAAACCTCAGGAATTAAACATTAATCATAGAACTGATGACGTGCCGCAATCATGGCTGACTTTTTAATATCAAGATTTCCTGCTCATTTTGTCTCACATATTTTTATTTAAAATTGCAAACTGACACTTACTAAAAATCACTTTTGTTGCGGTTGCATTGAATTGCGTTACCTATTTACGGAAAATGTGACTTTCTTACCAGATTTATAATAGCTTTGTAACAAACATTTCACAAATGAAAGGGAGTTAGATGAATGTGTGTTGACTTATAGTTATTGAATAGTGTCGTAATAGTCAACAAATTAACCCACATTAATCTGCTATATTTCTTGCCAGAAAACAAGCAGTAAAGAGTGACCACCGGCCATAATAATAAATTTTGTATAATAAATTAATTTTTAATTTTTAATTTAATTAATTTTTTTAATATTATTAAAAAATTTGGTTTTTAACTTTTTTATAATAAATTACTAATAAATTTATTGACATAATAAATTAAAGAAAGACTGTTCGAAGAATAAAGACTACTTAAATATAATATACAAGGCACATACATAAATAGTTTTTTGGAGGGAAAGGAGCGATAACTCCATAATAAGATTTATTTGATAATTGAATAAGAAGTAAAAAGAAATTTGGGAAAACTCCTCCTCCGCTGTGTATCTCCCTGCATATACTCCTCAATATAATTTTGTGTTAATCCAATTTCTTAAATTCAACAAAATAAACAACCCTAAGAGCAAAGCTATTTTAGATCTGAAGGTTTTGGGTCCTCTATTTGCCTTCTAAAGAAATCAAAATTTCGTGTTCTTTGTTGGACTCTGACTGGTGGGGTTTTCTTCTTTATTTAGAAGGGGGGACTGTACCCTAAATACATGTCAGAAGTCCACCAGATAAAATTTTGAAACATTACAAAGATATTGAGATTATTTAAAAGTATTAATATATATTTTAATTTTATTTATTTATTTTTTAATTTTATTTTTAATATATATTTTTTAATATATATTTTTAATTTTAAGGATATACAACCATGTGAGGGTACATTTCTTCCCCAAATATATCAGTAGTCTGTAAAAAATTAACGATTTTTATGTTTGATAATTTTAAAGGAATGATTACTCGATCGTCTTCAAGGGGAGCCTAGAGAATTTTTTAAGAGAGGGGTGTATCTGAACCTCAAAATGTACGTTTCGACTCAACATTGTTTTTAATTGAAGGTCACTCGGGTCCAAAGTGGGGAGATTTACCAATTCCTACTTTTTTTTGCTCTCTACAATCAGTAGATCTGGCCTTTGTCCCTTGCACATGGGCCATTGCTTTGTAAACTTTATGCTTTGACCTTTGACTCTTCGCTTGGATCAAGAGGCACTCGGTCCTTGTCTTTCCTAATGAGAACATGTGAGATTTATATTGTCTTCCTTTAATATTCTTGCCAGGCTATATCCAGGATTTTTTGCGGAGAGAGAGTTTTTGGGAGGAGGGGATATAAAAAAACCACATTAAATTTTTGTTACGATTTTACGAATCGGAAAAAGATTCTAGTGGCTCAAACTCCTTAACCCCCTGGATATAGCCTTGATTCTCGCTCACTACGATTCGCAGTACAGGTCTTTGGTCCTCGTACTCCTTCGTTCGGGTCGCTCTTATATACATTGAGGTACGAAATTTCAGCCGGTGTCTTCCAGTGGCGGATCCAGGGCAGGAGAGAGGGGAGCACCCCCCCCCTTAACGTAGTCTTAAGTAGTGTAACTTACTTAATTAACACAATATTGCGTTAATTAAACTTGCTCCTAACGCAAGTTTATCGGATCAGCCTATTTTGCGCCCCCCCCCCCCCCCTAAAAAAATCCTGGATCCGCCCCTGGTGTCTTCTCAATTCTAGGGACTGCCAATGAGGCACCGATGGACACCTGGGCCCCCTTTCATGCCCTCTCCCGGTACCCATCATGGTAAAATATGAGAAAAAACTTCACTTGGCAATTAAAAATACATTTGATAGTTTTCCTTTTAAAAAAACGTTTTAAAATTTTTGTTTACCGCAGGCCGTGGTTCGCCCTTTACTAGGTTGCAGGTGCGACTGCAGCCATGATCCATCTATTCGAATACTGGTATTCTTTTTAGTTTTGATTTAGTTTCACTCGGCTATTGTACACGGGATAGTCATAACAGTACATGCATTCTAAACAGCGGATAAAAATGCAGTAGGGTTTCGATTAATATTAATTTTAAAGTTCATAAAAAAAAGAAGTAGAGTATTCGACTTTACAGTCCCTAAAGGCGGTGCTGATCTCTGTCTCATCGCCCTCCAGCCAGAAAGTGCCATGGGGGGGGGACTGGGGACCAGCCAGACATCTGTTTGACCTCTCCACCCAATGTTCCCTAACATTTTCAGCGAAGTCCCTTACGCTGCTAAGTTATATGTTTGTTCGTACCTAAGATTAAAATGCGTCTTTATGACAACCTGGGTACACAGGGTGTGTTTGTTTTATTTGATTCAACAGCCGCTTCAATATTTCCTGGAATTTTCAAATTATTACCGTAGACTGCTCCAGAGATATTGAAGATGCACCTTTTTGACAACCCGGATGCACATAGTACTTTCTCTAAAAGTTCAACTTAACACCTTAGCTGCTCCTGAGGTATTGCAGATATGCCATTTCAACAACCTTGATCCACTTGGTGTCTTTTGATCTAATTCAAAACCCCTCTACTTATCGCTGAAAGTGTCAACTTAAAAGCCTTAGCCGTTCCTGACATATTGCAAATACATAGTTTTGACAGCCTTGATGTAAATAGTGTCTGTTGATTTTGTTCAACATCTTCCCCATCATTGTCTGAAAGTTTTAACTTAATGCCAGTAGTGACCTATCTTCAGGTCCCTTTTTCCCAGGACACGCCCTCCCTTTTCCCATAAAATTTCTAGGACATGCCCTCTGATGTCACGCGACGCACATCTATGTATTCTATGAGAGTCATGTTACGTCACGGTAGTCATAGGTAAATAGCATTGGATTTCAAAGTCATGCCCTCTGACGTCACGACATCCCTGTTTCTAGCGGTCACCTGGCAAGATCCCCGCCCTGTTACGTCACGCGACATACCCTTGTGCTTTAAATAGGATCATAAGGAAAATAGTATAGGATTTCAAAGTCATGCCCTCCCTTATTACATGGGATTTTAAAGTCACGCCCTCCCTTTTTCGCAGGACATGCCCTCCTTTTTCACATAGAGTCTCTAAGACAGTTCTCCGACGTCATGGCACCCACAGGGAAATTAACACAGGGAAATTAACATATAAGTGTTGGTTATGTTTGCTGGTTATATTTATTGGTTATGTTGGTAATGTTTGTTGGTTTTGTTGGTTATATTTGTTGTCTGTTGGTTATGTGGTTTGATGGTTATGTTTGTTGGTTATGTTTTGTTGGGTGTGATTGTTGGTTGTTGTTTGTTGGTTATGTTTGATGGTTATGTGGTTTGATGGTTATGATTATTGGTTATGTTTGTTGGTTATGATTGTTGTTTCTTCCATTATGTTTGTTGGTTATGTTTTGTTGGATGTGATTGTTGATTGCTGTTTGTTGATTATGTTTCTTGGTTATGTTTGTTGATGGTTATGTTTGTTGGATGTGATTGTTGGTTGTTGGTTGTTTTTGTTGGTTATGTTTGATGGTTGTGTGATTTGATGGTTATGATTGCTGGATATTGTTTGTTGGCTATGTTGGTTATGATTAATATTTTTTTTTCAGGTTCAGGTTCTTTTATTTATAAACTAAATACAACTACAATATGGGTATTCCCGGCTGAGAGTCTAGCTCCTATTACCAGGCAACCGATAACAAATAAAAACAACAAAAACATAATATATAACTGCATTTGTACATAATCACACTCTTTTGTAAATAGATAAAAAAGAAAGAAAAATGTATAACTTACCAAGCATAACCCCAAGCCAGCAGCCAAATGGAGAACAAACTAAAACAAAACACCAAAAATAGTGAAGTGAAGCCGTCAGGAAACCCTACCAATAGAATATGCCAGCGGGAAGACCATAACTGAATTAAAAAATAAAATAAAATAAAATGAAATTAAATAAAATGATCAAAGGTTAGTAAAAGAGTTTTTAAATGACCCCGCAGTGTGCCAACAGAAAGACTAATATTAAGACCCGGACCCATGCACATTCCAAAGTTTGGTTATGCTGTGCCTGAGTGAGAACCTCGATCTCTCAGTGCAAGCTCGGGGTTCAACATACTTAGAAGATCCCCTCGTTCCATAATCGTGCTCACATTGGTTAAATAGATCCATAGCATAGAAAATTTTCGGTAGAATTTTAGCAAAATACTTAACACAAAACATCAATCCATGAAAAGATAATAATAATTCCACTGGTAATATATTAAGGAAAGAATATATACTTTTATTTGGCGACTTGATGGTAGGGATATTGGGAAGGGAATGAAAGTTTTCAGAATACGCAGTGCTTTATTTTGCTGCCTTTGAAGTGGTTTTATATGAATTTTAAATATATTCAGAAAAATCAGGGGACAATAACTCAGATAAGAATGAACTAGGGCAAAATATACCGATCTCATCGCATGAAAAGGTAGAATAAATTTCAAATGCCGCAATATTCCAACATTCCTTCCCAACTTCATCCGCAATTTGACAATGTGTTCCTTCCAACTCGTATTATGATCAACTAGCGCACCTAAATATCTCATAGTAGATACACGCTCTAAATAAGTATATTCATCAATGGTAGTCTACTAAGTTCAGGTAATGACTGGTCAGTACGAGAAAAAATCATGAACTTGGTTTTTGACATATTAACAGATAATTTATTTGCACTAAACCAAGTTTCTATCCTCTCGAAAGCTGCCAACAAATTCTTCTTAAGCGACCTTTCATCAGTACTGCTCGCTGTGCAGGCCGTATCATCAGCGAATAGGACATTTAGCCCGAGATCATCCAGCGCCCTGTTGATGTCGTTAACATAAATAAGAAAGAGTAGAAGTCCAAGTATGGACCCTTGAGGAACGCCGACTTGACCAGTGATACCAAGTGGTGAAGAGGGTAGCATTTCCACCATCCACAAACTGACTACGCCCAGTTAAACATGAGTCAATCAGAGAATTTGTAGGTCCACGTATACCATAATTTTCCACTTTACAAAGCAAAATTGTACGACAAATAGTATCGAACGCTTTCTTATGTCTATAAATATAGTAACTGGAATTTCTTTTTTATCCAAAGTGTCGTGTATAAACTGTGTGAGTGTCAGAATTGCATGTTCAGAGCTATGACCCTTCCTAAACCCAAACTGAAGGTCATGAAAACATCCCCTCTTATCAAAAAACTTCACTATACGGTTGTAAAGACATCGTTCAATTACTTTTGCGAATGAAGATAGGATCGAGATTGGCCTGTAGTTTGTTGGATTTTTCACGTCATCACCCTTATGCAGGGCTAAAACACGTGCAGACTTTAAGCAAGCTGGGAAATGTCCACTTGAAAAACATAAGTTGATAACATGAACTAAAAATTCTGTAACATCAGGCATTATCCGTTTTAATAGGCTTGTCGACGAGCCATCCATACCTTCCGACGACCCATTCTTCAGTTTGTATATAACATGCAGTAATTCGTCTGCTGAGACCGGTGTTAGGAAAAGAGAGCAATCTGATGGAGGCGGCATGTAAGCAGAATATGCTGAATCGGGTAAACTTCGAGTTGGTGCCTCAAGTGATGTTACGTGACCAATATTTGCGAAGTGCTCATTTAGGACACCAACAACATTTCACTTCATTTAACAATTTTCTTGTCTTTTGGTGATAATATCTCTTCCGGAAGGTTTTTCATTTTCTTTTTCCCAAGGCATTCATTAATAATCAACCAAGTCTTTTTTGGGGACCCTTCAGCATTTTGAAATTCATGAAGATAGTATGACTGCTTCGCTTGTCGCAGTAACTTTGTCAGACAATTTCTGTACTGCCGAAATTCGGTCTGATTTTCATGTGTAGGATCTGCCATGAATCTCCTGAAGAGGTTGTTTTTGGTATGGATAGAGGACAGAACACCAGCTGTAATCCATGGTTTCTTTGGTTTAATATAACGCCTAGCTTGCCGGCTTGATAAAGGACATGCCTTATTAAGTACTATTTCAAACTGGTTGATAAAGTACTCTGTAGCTTTGTCCACGTCGTCACATTCTAAGCAGGGAGACCGGTCGACTTGGGACAGTAAACTTTTCAGTTTATCAATCGAAGCAGCGTCCAGTCTTCTGACCTCAATGATGAGGGTTTAGGGGAGGGACCCTTTTAAAGGTCGCACAAGGTTGTAAAATGGTCAGAAGTATCATCAACTATAACGTTACAGCCCAGTGTCTCTAAATTTGTAAAATATTGTCAATTAACGACGCTGACGACTCCGTGATTCTCGTCGGGATCCGGCATGTTGGAAGCACACCCGCGGACATACAAATCGTTAAAAAGTCAACGGCAACATTATTCGAAATCATTGAATCACATCCTATGTACATTACTATTATCTGGGAAATGTCCACTTGAAAAACATAAGTTGATAACATGAACTAAAAATTCTGTAACATCAGGCATTATCCGTTTTAATAGGCTTGTCGACGAGCCATCCATACCTTCCGACGACCCATTCTTCAGTTTGTATATAACATGCAGTAATTCGTCTGCTGAGACCGGTGTTAGGAAAGAGAGCAATCTGATGGAGGCGGCATGTAAGCAGAATATGCTGAATCGGGTAAACTTCGAGTTGGTGCCTCAAGTGATGTTACGTGACCAATATTTGCGAAGTGCTCATTTAGGACACCAACAACATTTCACTTTCATTTAACAATTTTCTTGTCTTTTGGTGATAATATCTCTTCCGGAAGGTTTTTCATTTTCTTTTCCCAAGGCATTCATTAATAATCAACCAAGTCTTTTTTGGGGACCCTTCAGCATTTTGAAATTCATGAAGATAGTATGACTGCTTCGCTTGTCGCAGTAACTTGTCAGACAATTTCTGTACTGCCGAAATTCGGTCTGATTTTCATGTGTAGGATCTGCCATGAATCTCCTGAAGAGGTGTTTTGGTATGGATAGAGGACAGAACACCAGCTGTAATCCATGGTTTCTTTGGTTTAATATAACGCCTAGCTTGCCGGCTTGATAAAGGACATGCCTTATTAAGTACTATTTCAAACTGGTTGATAAAGTACTCTGTAGCTTTGTCCACGTCGTCACATTCTAAGCAGGGAGACGGTCGACTTGGGACAGTAAACTTTTCCAGTTTATCAATCGAAGCAGCGTCCAGTCTTCTTGACCTCAATGATGAGGGTTTAGGGGAGGGACCCTTTTAAAGGTCGCACAAGGTTGTAAAATGGTCAGAAGTATCATCAACTATAACGTTACAGCCCAGTGTCTCTAAATTTGTAAAATATTGTCAATTAACGACGCTGACGACTCCGTGATTCTCGTCGGGATCCGGCATGTTGGAAGCACACCCGCGGACATACAAATCGTTACAAAAGTCAACGGCAACATATTCGAAATCATTGAATTCACATCCCTATGTACATTACTATTATCAATATTAAAATCACCCAACATCATTAACTTACAACTTTCTTTGGGTCATCAGCGAGCTAAGTTCATCGAACTTTTCTACAAATTGTTTAGCAGCCGAACTCGGCGGCCTATATAGGACGTAACATAATATTTTCGAAGGACTTAAATCTAGCTCAATAGCAAACAATTCAAATGCCATTTCTTCCTAAAGGTAATCATAATCATTCACTTCTTACAGGAATACTATCATTTACAAAAAAAGCCAACCCTCCTCTCTGTCTACCTATTCTATGTTTAAATAACGACTTATACCCATTTATATGAGCTAGCTCAGAAGATTGCTCATTTAAAATGTTTCACATGCACCAAAAACATCAATCTTATGTTCGGGAAGCAATAGTGAAATATTTTCTAAACTACTCATAAGTCCAAAACAATTTATAAATGCTGTTCTCAGACACTTCTTTGTTGGTTTACTCATAATCATTCCTAGAGAAAGGTATTTGTTCATGGGTAAATTATTAATAAAATAATCATAAGTGTTTTCATCCTCTCTATCAATGCATGAAAGAATCTGTGATAAATTCAAGGGTCTCTCCTCCAACTCACTCAACCTATCGCGAGTTTCACCACAGCCACCACTATTGAAATTAGAAAAAATAACTCACCCGTTTTCTCCACTTGCCGGTGGGCCGGGGCGACGCAGTGGAAAAAAGTCAACGGCAGTACGTTCCTGTAGAATTTCTGCAACAAAAGATATATGGCAAGAAAACTGAAAAAAAATGTTAATGGATTTAGGCCTAGGAGCTCAGAGATAGATGAGCAGGGATTTGGAAATAAGTGAAAAATACGGAAAAAAAGAAAGCACATAGGAACGAAAAGAGCAAAAAGAAAGGAAACAAAAATAAAGAAGAACATGGACAACGAGATAAATACACTTTTTTTAAGTAGGACACTTTACTTATCGATCTTCACATTCCTAAGCAGCATAGACTATATACTGAATAAAAAAAAAAAAAAACATAATCAATCTGACAAATCATTATATAGATATATATATACAACCAATATTAGCATTCGTCATGTGTTACCCATGGGCCAGTAATATCGTTTTTTAGTTAGTTTGCAGCAATAGTCTGGCCCCGGATTGTTTCACTCGCGTGAACTTGGATATTTGCTGAGCTTTAAGATCACGTGCCTTGGCCAAAAGCTCATTACGTAGGGCATTTAGTGAAGGAGGCAAATCAGTACATATTCTCATACCGCTTCCTTTAAGTTTGCCTACATTGCCCAATAGCATTTGCAAGTCCAAATAATTCGCACAAGAAATAAGAACAGGCGATACTCCAGCTTGTTTGTTGTTTCTAACTGTAATGGGGCACTCTTTATGCGGTACACTTTTTAAGAGGAATGTCTTTTTCAATCTCTAATTTCTCTTTGAATAAAGTCTCAATATTTTCGGTAAGAGATTGGCCTGATTTCTCTTTTGGCAGGCCATGAACAATTAAATTCAGCTGACGATCTTTAACTTCTAGATCAAGCAACCTTTTTTCGAGTTTCACACGCTCAGCTAGATGACTTTCAATAGAAGATCGTAGTTCAACTGTTTCAGCATCTTTATCTGCTAAGCTTTGCCTGAGTGACTGTGTGTCGGACATAACTGTATCGAGCTTGGAAGACACTCCAGCCTGGGCGAAGATTGATCATTAGAAATTGAAATCAGGCGTTCCTTCAAGTCCTTAATTGCTTTTTCAAACGATGATTGGGTTACCGCCATTGTTGATTAATTTTGCTATAATAGCTGCTCAGGAGAAAATCTAGCTTAGAAAAACATAAAACGAAGACTTACACGCAAGGGGGGCAATATTAAACCCCCCACTTTTCCAAAAAAATGCAGTTGTAATTTAACTTCAATTGGCAATATTCCTTAGGTTATGTTGGTTATGTTTGTTGGTAATGTTTGATGTTTGTTGGTTGTCGGTTATGTTTGTCGTGGATGAAGGTTTGGATATTTTTTTTGATAATAAATGCTGATACTAGTCAATGCCATCCCTGTTTTATTCCCCCACGATGTTTTTCTATCACAAACCTTAGACGTTTGTAAGGAATCTTGTCTAAACATTCCTCCCTGCTGGCAAGATTCCGAGCGCATACCCTCCATTGATTTTAGAACATGCCCTCCCTTTTCCCATAGAATTCCATTGACAAGCTCTCTGACGCTACGCGACATGCCCCTTTGCTTTAAAGGGTCAGATCAGTGGAGCTACCTACCCCTAAAGCTGTCACACCTACGGAATGCGGTCACGACACACCCCTCTGGACTCCGATGACGTCACATGACTTAGCCCGTTTCAAACGGAGAGGTCTAATATGCTTGACGCAAGGTTATGTCACCCTGCCACTCCAGATAATTTAAAAAGTAGCAATACTAGGTTAATTTTCTAGGGATTTCAAATGCATCCCTAGGAAATTAACATAGGATTTAAAAAGCTTGCCCTCCCTTTTCACATAGATTTTAAAGATATGCCATCTGACGTCACAGTATCCCTGGTAAGATCCCCACCCCAAGCAGCCTTCCGGGATTCCAGGTGTTCTACTATTTCTTCAGTATTGGCAAGATTCCTATCCATTTTTGGCACATTGTTTTTTCTGGAAAATTCCCAGAATTTTCATGACCAGGTCTAAAATGGATGACGCCATCATATGTCACAAATAAGACACCAGGAGCCCATGGGAATCCCCAGATACGGGCACACACGTGGGTGCAGCGTAAATAACGATGCTCATCTTAAGCAATGACACCTAATGGGAAAGGTTGGAAAAAAGTGGCTCATTTTGCGAGAAGAGTAGATACCCAAACCGTTAAAAATTATACTTATAGGCCTAGAGAAGAATGGCGCTGCGACACTGTTTTCAAACTGGCATCACCCCCTCATTACTCCACTCCCCTCTTCCTTTGCTAGTATTTGATGCTCTAAGCATTTCACACCACAATGCCAGACTATTACTACTCTGTGACACCCCTCTGACATCGCCACATCCCCCAAAACACTTTTCAGACTTTTCTTGTTAAAAATTTTACTTCAACCCATTCATTAGAGTTTTCGCAAGCAATTCACGCAACAGTACCAAACTATAACTACTCTCTAACACCCCTACGACACCCGTCATCATCATTGTAAGCGTCTTCTAGCGTTTGAAACACACATGCACACAAACACACAAAAATACACACACACAAAACACACACACACAAAACACACACACACAATAACACACACACACACACACAAAACACAAAAGAAAAAAAACACAAAACACACACACACAAACAAAAACACACACACGCAAAAACACACAACACAAACAAAACACACAAGAAAAAACATACAAAAAACACACACACACAAACACACACACATACACACAAAAACACACACACACACAACACACACACACACACAAACACAAACACAAAAAACACACACACACACAAAAACACACACACGCAAAAACACACACACACAAAACACACACGAAAAAACACACAAAAAAACACACACACAAAAACACACGCACACATACACAAAAACACACACACAAACACACACACACACACACACACACAAACACACACACACAAAACCACACACACAGAAAAACACACATACAAACACACACACACACAAACACTACAGAAAAATACACAACAAAAAAAAACACACACACACACAAACCACACACAAAGCCACAAACACACACACACAAAAACGCACACACACACACACAAACCCACACACACAAACACACGAACACAAAAACAAACACACACAAAAACGTACACACACAAAAACACACACACAAAAATACACAAAACACA
The DNA here is from genome assembly GCA_027921565.1 of Artemia sinica. Taxonomy (NCBI): domain Eukaryota; kingdom Metazoa; phylum Arthropoda; class Branchiopoda; order Anostraca; family Artemiidae; genus Artemia; species Artemia sinica. The sequence continues at coordinate 1,126,679 of JAPEVW010000037.1, forward strand.
CACAAAACACACACACAAAAACCACAAACAAACACACGCACACACACACACACACAGAACAAACACACAAAAACACACACGTATACGAAAACACACAGACACACACGCACGCACACAGACACACACACACACACACATAAACACACACGCAAAAACACACACACTCACACAAAAAAACACACACGCAAAAGCACACACACACACACACACAAACACACAGACACACACGCACACACAAACAAAAACTTAAATTGAAGAACATTGAAGAATGTTTAAAATATAGTATAATGGCTTGCAAAACCCTAAAATACTACTAATTGTGACCTGAGGTCGACATGGGTATGGTTTATCATTAAAATCAAGAAAGTGTATATGATATAGCGTAAAGGGCTTGCAAAAACACAAAAATACTACTACTAGTGACCTTAGGTCGACACAGGTATGTTTAGCGGGAAAATATTTGAAAATTATTTAGATATAGTAGAATCCTTTTTTACCTTTTATTTTCTTTCTTTTCAATGTCGCGGATGCATTTACAGCCAAAAAATATATAAAAAAATACATTAACATAATGACTGAAATTAAGCTTTATATAGGGTCTGGTTTAATTGCCTGTTAGGGGTTCTCTAGTGCCTCCTTTTTGTTACTGTTATTATCATGGGCCTACCACAGATGTAGCTCATGAAGCCGGTATTATCGTCAGTAAAATATATAACAAGGTTGGTAAAAGTTGTTTATACCTTCTTCCTCTACAGAAAAAATGAAAATGTTTGAAATCTCATAAGAAAACACAATGAAGTACTTTGCGAGTATATTTAAGATGTTCATTTCTTATGATGATATTCAACATGCAATTATTTCAATAAAAAATTTTATTGCATTACTCTGTCTTGTTTCCAATATTTTAGGGTACGCTATCAACTCCGGTGGAACTTTAGAATCGAAGCATAACTTTTCTATCTTCTACACAAAATTCTTACTGTTAAGAAAAGGTGGCGTGGTGTTTTGTGTGTGTGTTTTTGTGTGTGTGTTTTTTTTGTCCGTGTGTGTGTGTGTTTGTGTGTGAGTGCGTATGAGTGTGTGTGTGTGTGTATGTCTGTGTATGTTTGTGTGTGTGTGTGTGTCTGTGTGTTTTTTTGTGTGTGTATGTGTTTTTGTGAGTGTGTGTCTTTTTTGTATAGGTGTTTTGTGTGTGTGTTTTTTTGTGTGTGTGTATGTGTGTGTGTGTGTGTGTTTGTGTGTGTGTGATTTTGTCTGTGTGTGTGTGTATGTGTCTGTGTCTGTGTGTGTGTGTGTGTGTGTGTGTGTGTGTGTGTGTGTGTCTGTGTGTGTGTGTGTGTGTGTGTGTGTGTGTGTGTGTGTGTGTGTGTGTGTGTGTGTGTGTGTGTGTGTGTGTGTGTGTGTGTGTGTGTGTGTGTGTGTGTGTGTGTGTGTGTGTGGTGTGTGTGTGTGTGTGTGTGTGTGTGTGTGTGTGTGTGTGTGTGTGTGTGTGTGTGTGTGTGTGTCTGTGTGTGTGTGCGTGTGTGTGCGCGTATGTGTGTGTGTGTGTGTGTGTGCGTGTCTGTGTATGTGTTTGTATGTATGTATGTGTGTGTGTGTGTGTGTGTGTGTGTGTGTGTGTGTGTGTGTGTGTGTGGTGTGTGTGTGTGTGTGTGTGTGTGTGTGTGTATGTGTGTGTGTGTGTGTGTGTGTTTTTGAGTTTGTTTGTTTTTGTGAGTTTTTGTGTGTGTGTGTTTTTGTGTGTGCGTGTTTTTTTTGTTTGTGTGCGTTTTTGTGTGTCGTTGTGTGTTTTTTGTGTGTGTGTGTTTCTGTGTGTGTGTGTTTTTGTGTGTGTGTTTTTTGTGCTGTGTTGTTCTGTGTGTGTGTTTTTGTTTGTGTGTTTTTGTGTGTGCGTGTTTTTGTGTGTGTTTGTTTTTGTGTGTGTGTGGTTTTGTGTGTGTGTGTTTTTGTGTGTGTGAGTTGTTTTGTGTGTGTGTTTTGTGTGTGTGTTTTGTGTGTGTGTCTGTTTTTGTGTGTGTATGTTTTTGTGTGTGTGTCTGTTTGTGTGTGTGTGCGTTTGAAACGTTAGAAGACGCTTACAATAGTGGTGACAGGTGTCGTAGGGGTGTTAGAGAGTAGTTATAAAGTGGTAATGTAGCGGGAATTGCTTGCAAAAACTCGAATGAATGTGTCGAAGTAAAAATTTTCACAAGAAATGTCTAAAAAGTGTTTTTTGGCGGGGGGAGGATGGGGCAGTGTCAAAGTGGTGTCACAGAGCAGTAATAGTGTGGCAGTGTCGGGTGAAATGCTTAGAGTATCAGACACTAGCAAAGAAAGGGGGCGACTTCTCTTTTTTCATAAATATAGTGCTAAATGCGATTCTTTAGCTTATTTTCGGAGCGAAAAGGGTTGGAAATTTCCTAGAGGTGGGGGTGTGGTACCACACGGATGATGGAGGGGAGTGGAGTGATGAGGGGTGATGTCAGTGTGAAAACAGTCTTATAGTGCCATTCGGCTCTGGGCCCATAAGCATCCTTTTTGGGTTTGGGTATCTACTCTTCTCGCAAGATGACCCACTAATCTTCCAACCTTTCCCATTAGGTGTCATTGCTTAAGATGAGCATCGTTATTCACGCTGCACCCACGTGTCTGCCCGTGTTAGGGGATTCCCCATGGACTCCTGGAGTCTAGTTTGCGACATATGATGGCCTTATCCAGGTTGGACCTGGTCGGGGAAATTCTGGGAATCTCTCAGAAAAAACAATATGCCAAAAATGGGTAGGAATCTTGCCAATACTGAAGAATAATAGAACACCTGGAATCCCGGGAAGCCTGCCTGGGGTGGAATCTTGCCAGAGATGCTCTGATGTCAGAGGGCATGTCTTTATCATAGCCAACATAACCAACAAACAACATCCAGCAATCATAACCATCAAACCACATAACCATCAAATATAAACAACAACCAACAATCACATCCACCAAACATAACCAACAATCATAACCATGAACAAACATAACCAACAAACATAACCAACAATCACATCAAACAAAACTTTACCAACAAACATAATCATCTAACCACATAACCAACAACCAACAAACAACAAACATAACCAACATAACAACAAATATAACCAGCAACATAACCAACAATCATATGTTATTTCCCTATGGGCACCTAGACGTCAGAGGCCTGTCCTAGAAACTGTATGGGAGAAGGGAGGGCATGTCCTGGGAAAAAGGGAGGGCATGACTTTAAAATCCCATGGGAAAAGGGAGGGCATGACTTTAAAATCCTATGCTATTTTGCCTATGATCGAATTTAAAGCGCGAGGGTGTGTCGCGTGCAGTGAAGTAACATGACTCTCATTGAAACACGCAGAAATGTGTCGCGTGACGTCAGAGGGCATGTCCTAGAAATTCTATGGGAGAAGGGAGGGCATGTCCTGGGAAAAAGGGAGGGCATGACTTTAAAATCCCATGGGAAAAAGGGAGGGCATGACTTTAAAATCCTATGCTATTTTGCCTATGATCGAATTTAAAGCGCGAGGGTGTGTCGCGTGACGTAACAGGGCAGGAATCTTGCCAGGTGACTGCTAGAAACAGGGATGCCGTGACGTCAGAGGACATGACTTTAATATCCAATGCTATTTTTCCTATGACTGCAGTGAAGTATCATGACTCTCATAGAAACACGCAGAAATGTGTCGCGTGACGTCAGAGGGCATATCCTAGAAATTCTATGGGAAAAGGGAGGGCATGTCCTGGGAAAAAGGGAGGACATGTCCTGGGACCTGAAGATGGGTCGCTACTAATACCCGGAGAAATTCCAAAGGTGTTGCAAATATTCCCTTTCGACAACACGTCTTGTCGAAAGACGATACACGTCTTGTCTTAGAATTTAGTTCAAAATTCCCGTCAGCAGTCCCTGAAAGTTTCAAACATAGCATCGTTAAGTGTTCCTGTGATGTTGCAGATACAAACTCATGGCAACCTGGAAGAACATTGTATAATTCGATTTGTCGCAACATACATTGAAAGCTTCAACTTAATACACTTAACCGTTTCTGAAACATTGCAGATGCGGCTTCTTGACCACTTGGATGCATTTAGGGCCTTTGTTTTAGTTCAACATACCCCAAAATTCCATGCAATAATCTAAGATTGTTAGTCCTTCTTAATGTACTGTCGACAAACCCTTTTGACAACTTCAATACGCAGAGCGATTTTTGGTGTTGATCAGAATTTCCTGAAAGTTTCAGTTAGATACACTTAGCCGTTTCTGAGATATTGCAGGTGTCCCCTTTTGATAATAAGGATGTATGAACTGTCTTTTTATTCGCTTCAACGTCCTCCTCAAAATTCACTGAAACTTTCAACTTAATATCCCTACAAGTTGCTTAGATATTACAGTATGCCCATTTGACAGGCTGGATGCAATTAGTGTCTTTCGATTTAGTTTAAGCTTCTCCTCAACGCACTCTGAAAGTGTTATATGCCCTGAAAGTTTCAATTTCTGCACTTAGTTGCTCCTAAGATATAAGGAGCAACTTAATTCCTTCAACTTAATACCTTTGGCCGTTTCTGAGATATTGTAGGTAATCCCTTTTAGTTTAAAATTCAAAATTCCCTCAAAATTCCCTCAAAGTTTCATCTGAATATCCTTAGCTTTTTCTTGACCCAGGGCCAAATATGCCCCCCTTTCCGAATTCGTTCTTAACTAAGTTGTGGCAAATGCTACAACCCAGGAATAATTTCTGGTCGTGTTAAGTTTTAATGTCGTTCCTTACTTTATTTGAAAAAAAAAACTTTTTTTTTATTTCATCAATTTAAAAGACGAATTCACTATTATTTCCCCTCTAGGCTATGTAATTTTCCTCACTGTGTTCGTTCTTCGAAGCAATGGGACAGGGCTAAATAAAATACCTTGCGTGAAAATCAATTATTTTTAAGTTGTTTTTTTTGGGAGGGGGGAGTAATATTTAATGTTAAAAGCTTCCAGACAAAACTCACAAATTTTGAGGCCAAGTTAGTTGATTTATAAACTGTATCTAATCGACTAATAAGTTTGTTGATTTAGGTTCGTGGCTTCCCTAAGATGCTGTTCTGGGTTCCGAGGGGAAGTAGGTTGCAAGCTTACAAGAGGTTTTTTACAAATGGGGAGAGGCTCGGTTGAATTTTGTTGACAAAATAATTAGCCTATTTTTCTTGATATTATAAGATTTCTGGCTTTTTTTTCTTTTTTAGTTTGAATGTAAACGCTTTGATCTAAAAGGAAATGTTTCAACAAAGAATAGTTGATTTTTTAGACGTGGTAAAAATTTAGACATAGCTATTTTTTTAATTCTTTACAGAAAACCTGATAATCTTTGCCACCCTCTCCTTGTAGCATAATTTGTTACATCTACAATTTAATTTTTCTTGACACTTAGAATCGCTTTATTTCAATCACAGTTTATAGAATTAGGATAATTCTATAAACTGTGATTTCAATACATGTTCTGCAGATGGGGTTAGCAATGATGTACCTTTACAATTTATCTATCTAGTATCTATCTACCTATTTATTTATCTATGCTATTTATTATCTATTTATAATTTGAATAATATAATAATAGTTTATAGTAATATAACATATATATAATAATGAATACATAAGATAACTAATAAGTTATAATAATACTATCTGTTTATCTATTTATCTACCTATCTACTATGTATCTACATTTATCTACTAGGTATTGTTTACCTTTATTAAAGAACCGTCGTGACAAATAAACGTAAAAAGATGATAATCCATGAAAAAAAAGGAAAATTCATAGAAGGAGCAAAATCCATGGGAGAATAGAAATACATGCCTAAGAAAAGCCAAAATGTTTGGGGGGGGAGCAAGAGATTTTACCAACTGGCTGGTCATTTTTACTGACTGTTTTTTGTCAATAATTAGCATAACGTCCGTTTTGAATACAATACGTAAAAGCACTGCCCGAGTCGGTAAAACCGCTGCATTTACCAACCAAGATTTAGATTCCGGTACATATCTTGTTAATATTTGAATGCGGTTTATTTAACCAAATGGAAAGTTGTGGCACAATCTTTAAAATCACGGCAGTAGTCGATAAAATTGCGGCGTTTCCTGACTAAGTTCGAAATTTCTGTAGATAACAGGTCAGTATTTTCGTGGTCTTTATTGAGCCGAACAAAGAATTTTAATGGCGTCAGAAAAATCGTGGCGCAAAGCACCACGGTTTTACCGAATTATTTTTTTTTTTACCGAGTGACCAAAAACAATGGGGAGGGGTCCCTCATTACCCCCCCCCCCCATAAGTGACGGCCCTGACTACTACTACTACTTCTAGTACTCCCGCTACTACTACTGCTGTGACTGCTACTACAGCCAAGGGTAAGGGTGTGAAGGTGAAAATTTCAGAGAATATTCAGGGAGAATTTGAAAAGAATCAAAACACGGTTGTGCGCATGCAAGTGGTCAAAAGTGCATATCAGCTATGTCTTAAGAACAGCTTGGAGTATGAAGTTGAAACTTACATGACTTGTTCCAGGGACGTTGAAACTAACGAAAAGGCAACATTCGCATGCTACTACTACAACATCTACCAAAAATACTATTACTACTAATGCTGCTGCTATTACAAGTGCACTTTACAAGTACTATTACAAGTGCTGCTACTACAAGTTCTGATACTATTACTGCTACCAATACTACTGCTATTACTATTACTACTCCTGCTACTACTGCTGCTACTAAGGCTAAGGATATTAAGGTGATAATTTCAGGAAATGTTGAGACAGTGTTGAACAAACACACAATGCGCAAAAAGTTTGTCAAAAGGGCGGATCAGTAATGCCCCAGGACATGTTTACGGTATTAAGTTGAAACTTTCAGCGTGTGTTCAATATGATGTTGGAAAAAAAAAACAAAAGGTGCTATGTGCATACTAATGCCACTGCTACTACTACAACTATTGCTATTGCTGAAGCTATGTTGAAATAAATCAAAAGAGCATGTAGATTGTCAAAAGGATGTGCCAGCAATATCTGAGGAAAGGCTTAGATTATTAAGTTAAAACTTTCAGGGCATGCTGAGATAGATTTTGAACTAACCAAAGAACCTATTTGCTTACTGCTACTACTACTACTACCACTGCAATTACCATAACTAGTAAGGCTAATGGTATAAAGGTGAAACTTTCAGAGAGTGTTTACAAGTAGTTTCAGTAAAATCAAAACGAACTATATGCATACAGGTTTTCAAAAGGGCACAAAAGCCACATCTTAGGAAAGTATTAGAGTACTAGGTTGAAGTTTCAGGGCATATTGAACCAGTCAAAAGGCACTATGTGCATGTTACCACTATTTTTCCTATCACTACCTTTAGTTTACTGTTTCTCCTGAAGCTAGGGGTATTAAGGTGAAACTTTCAGGGAAATTTACGGGAGTATTGAGCTAAATCGAAACTCACAGTGTTCATTCAAATTGCCAAAAGGATGTGTGAGGAATTACTAGGAAACTGGCTAGAGTATTAAGTTGAAACTTTCAGTATGTTTTGAGAAGGATGTTGAACTAAGCAAAAGGATACTGCATACTGCTACTACTATTACTGCTATTATTATTGCGACTACTGCTACTAAGGCTAAGGGTAGGAAGCTGAAACTTTCAGGGAATGTTTAAGGGGATGTTGAACTAAATCAAAACAGCATCTATGCCTATATGTTGTCAAAAGGACGCATCAGCAATATCCCACAAATGGTCTAGGGTATAAAGTTGAAACTTTCAGGGTTGAAACTTCATGATAAGGGGGATGTTGAACTAACAAAAAGGCACTGTCTGTATACTTTACTACTACTACTACTACTGCTACTACTACTACTACTACTACTACTACTACTACCACTACTACGACTACCACTACTACTACTACTAGTACTATTGCTACTACTACTACTACTACTACTACTGCTACTGCTACTACTACGATGACGACGACGACGACTGGTACTACTACTGCTACTGCTACTAACAGCAATATCCCAGAAACGACTTAAAATATTAAGTTGAAACTATCATGGCATGATTATTTTGAACTAGACCAAAAAGACACAATGCGAATACTAAAACTGCTTACTACAAATACTACTACTACTATCACTAATGCTACTCCTAATGTTCCTGCTATTACTTCTGCTACTATGACACTACTATTGCTAATGCTAAGGGTATTAGCTAATCTTTCAGGTAACGATGAAGGCGATGTTGAACTGAATCGATACAATTGTGGGCTACATCTGGGCTACCAAAGGGGTTTATTAGCAATATCCCAGCAACGGCTTAGGGTATTAGCTGAAACTCCCAGGGCTAGCAATATTACTACTACTTTTGCTACTACTTCCGCTAGTACTACTACTACTATAATTGCTAATATTGAACTAAATCAAAATAGCCTAAGCACATTCAGATCATCAAAATAGACCAGGTTGCCAAGATATTTAGGTGATATATCATAGAACTAGAATAGGGCATAAAGTAAAAACTTTCAGGTAAATTTTGTGTTGCTTTAAAACTAAATGAAAAGCACTATGTGCATATTGGTTGTCTGCAAGACGTCCCAGCAATGTCTCAAGAACGATTAGAGTATGAAGTTGAAACTTTCATGGCTACTACTATTACTACTTCTGATCCTGCTATTCAGCTAAATCAAAAGGGTGCAAGTGCATCCAGGTTGTCAAAATGGCATAGACAGAATGTCTTAGGAGCATAATAGGGTATTAGGTTTTATTCTACAGTGGAAGTTTAGGTGTAAAACTAAATTAAAAATAATTACAACTTGAGTCCAATTTTAATGGGGATTTACTTTATTTTTTCGATATTATTAGAAAAAGAAACAAACAGCTCGAAATAAGGATTGTTTTCAGTAAAGTGCAAATTATGGTCTGGTCTTTACAATGCATGGGACGTCAGCCTTACCCCTCTTAGTGTCTGCTCATTTTGAGTTTGACTTAGTTATTTATTGAAATTTTTATTCGTTTTGGGTTTCATTTATTTATTTATTTTCACCCAAAATGGTAAGTACTCAGTGTTTGTTGTTAATGATGGTGATTTGTGGTAGCTTTACGCTTGGAAACAGATTTCACTTTAATTCTGCTCATCTTTGTTTGCTGTAATTTTCTTTAAAAAACTGTTTCTGTTCAAAAAGTTTATGAAAACAAAGCGTGCAATTTAACCCTACGGCTCAGTGATCGAACTGAAGCTGTTTTTCGAACTACCGTGATCGAACTGAAGCCGGAAATTTTCTCGAAGTGGAGTTACCAGGATTTGGGGAAGCTCTTTTGAAATATTTTTGATTTAAGCCGAATTTTCATGAATTCTTTAAACTCTTATAAATCAGGATTTATAAAAGTTTTGAGGCTCAAAACGATTGTCCTGGGCCTTATTCGTGGGGTAGATCTAGTTTTCATTTTCCAACACAAAGTTTCCAGTTCCATCAAAGCTCAGTATCCTTTGGAGGTATATGGTTAGAGGTATATATTTCAAAATACCTTCCTGAGTCATAATTCCTTACTTTACTTCTTGTACTTGCATCAGGATCAGGCGCTTCCGCCTCACTCGGCATCTAAACAAAGTTCCTGAACGATGGTCTCCCACGAAGAGCGAACTTGTGCCAGTTCTTCGACAAATCTCAAGCAGAAATTGTCCCATCTGTGGCTAAATTTGCAAAAACCTCCAGCGGGCTACAGATCTTGTTTAACTAGCGTCCACCATTTTTTTAACTATCCTCCTTGTCTTCTACGCCATATTGATATGGGTTCAACGAGCAGTATTTGTTTAATGAAGTGATCGCCAGGGCGGATTTCAACATCGACGTTCTGTCGATGTTGTAACAGCGTCGGTGGATTTTGTCATTGGAGATCTAGTCTGAAAACCGGATGCGCAAGATTGAACGCAAGCAGCGGTGGTCGAAGACTTCCAGAGCGTGCCCCTGAGCGTGTATTCAGACTATATGTTTCATTAGCGTAAATTTTTCCTAGAGGACAGCCCCCCAAAATATATATCAAATGAATGGCCTTTTAAGCTTCCCTCACGTGAATGCACGTAAAATTTTAAATAACAAAATTCAATTATTACGCGGGGAACCTCAGGATTTAAGGAATGCCTAGGTGGGGCATGGCCCAAAATCAGTTGGGAACCACTGATCTGGCGCATCATCGTCTGCTTGTCGATTGCAGTTTGAAGATCGAACAGCTTCGTTTAATTCTATCGATCTTATGTAGAATTAAATAAAAAAAAAGTTTTTTCAACTGAAAGTAAGGAGCAACATTAAAGCTTAAGACGAACAGATATTATTACGTATATGAGGGGGGTTCGCCCCCCTAGTCAATACCTCGCTCTTTACGCTAAAGTTCGAATTTTGTTCGAATCACAAACCCCTGAATCACAATGGCCGTTTAATTAGAATAGATAGCTCTTTTGAAAGTACTAAAAAAACTTTAGCGTAAAGAGTGAGGTATTGACTAGGGGGTGAACACCCTCATATACGTAATAAGTTCTGTTGGTTTTAAGTTTTAATGTTGCTCCTTACTTTCAGTTGAAAAAAACTTGTTTTTTTAATTGAATTTCTGATCGTTTTTCAAATAATGGTGGGAAATCCGGCGCCCCCTTCATAGAAATGTCCCTTCCCCCATGAAAAATCCTCTTTGGAAATATCCTCCCACGTAACCCTTTGCTCTGAACACTCCCCCCCCCCGAACGAAAAAAAAATCCCTCATGAAAACGTCTGTATTTTTCCCAATAACCAATACTATATGTAAACAATGGGCAAAGTCCATAAATTGCAGCACTTTCCCCGGGACCCGTGGGGGATGAAGTCATCCTCAAAGACATATTTATTAGATTTTCGACTATGCTGAACAAAATGATTTTCTCAAAATTTTTATCAGGTGACTTCGGTAAAATAATCAGCGTAGGAGGGGGCCAAGTTGCCCTCCAATTTTTTGGTCACTTTAAAAGGGCACTAGAACTTCTAATGTCCGTTCGAATGAACCCTCTCACGATATTCTAGGATCACTGGATCGATACGATCACCCCTGGAAAATAAAAACAAACAAAAACAAACAAATAAATACGTATCCGTGATCTTTCTTCTGGAAAAAAATACAAGATTCCACATTTTTGCAGATAGGATCTTGACACATCTACAGTAGGGTTTTCTGATACACTGAATTTCACAGTGTGATTTTCATTAAGATTCTATCACTTTTACGGGGTGTTTCCCCCTTTCTATCGAAAATAAGGCAAATTTTTTCAGGCTCGTAACTTTTCATGGGTAAGACAAAACTTGATGAAACTTTTATATTTGAAATAAACATGAAAACCCGATTCTTTTGATGTATTGACTGGTATCAAAATTCCGTTTTTTAGAGTTTCGGTTACTGTTGAGCCAGGTCGCTCCTTACTTACAGCTCGTTACCATGAACTGTTTGGTAATTGTCTTGTAACATATCATCTTTTGAATTACTGCAACTGAGTTGCTATCGTCACTTAGTTTTTAAGCATTCTCTTTTTGCAACATTAAGAAACAGAAAGGATTGTGGTGTCACTGTCAATTATTTCTCCGGAAATGCATTTGACAGAAAAGAGTTATACAGAGATTGATGTTGCTTTTCATACTTTTTGCTATTCAAAATCAAGATCCAGAAAGAAAAATGGAGAATTTCACTTGAGAACTCCTTGTCAAATTTCTGTCACAATTTTGAAAATATAAATTTATTTGAGATCTCTTTTTATTGTCTAAAGCTGTTTCTTTGTTATTTAGAAATTCCATGGGTCTTTATAAAATCGTAATTTATAGAGTAATAAGGGGGAAGGACAGAGGAAGACAAAATTCCCCCTTTTTTACATTAACCGCTCGTAATAATTTTATTAATATAATTATACAGGGTCTTCCTTTTTTAGGGTCTTGGTTATTATTGGTCCGAGTCGCCCCTTACTTACACTTTGTTACCACGACACAAAATAATCTTCAAATGCACTGAAATACGCGTAGAATATTTCCCGAATCCCTTCCCGAAATTCTCGAATTCCTTCCTTTCTTCATTCTTGTTATTTGTCCTAATTTTCCTTTGGCTGCTCAATTTTACTTGTGGGGAGTTTTCCAGTTTCCCAGGGGGGAATTCTCTAGGGAGAAGGGGGTCAGGGGAGAATTTTTCCCGTTGGGGAATATTTGGTGGGGGGGGGGGCTACGCCAGACCCCAAATTCAAAAAATCCTAAGATTCGCTTGGGAAAATTGTCGAAACAAGATATCAATCAATAATATATACCACTTGAAGGTACAAAGTTTATATATAATTTTCCCAAGAGTCTAAATTAAAAATTGGAATTTCAAGGTTCTGGTATAAATCCCAAAGAGCGGCAGAAATGCATTGTCTATCCAACTCTGAGTGTTAGGCTCTTTATTGATCATCACAAAGACGTGTACAGGGGGAGGAGTGCCTAAGGACCCCGAATCCGAAATTTTCCCAGGTTTTTGGAAACTTCTTATTCAAATGATCAGATAAAAATTCTCTCAGTAACCCTTCCTCCGAAAAAATCCTACCTAAATGACTGGCTCGTCAAAAATGAAGCTTCAGCTTCATTAAATGAGGTTATAAAAGAAGTGTTTGAAATACATATTGGCTTCTTATATCTCCTTGATGACCCCTGATTGATGGAAATATTATCAACATTTTTCTGATAGAATAGTCTTTTACATGGGTGCTATACGAGGATATTTCTGATGTCCAAGGTTTACCCTTAATAATCACGACCTTGCTCACCATTGCTGTTCTGCGGACATTGTGTCGATGTTTCACTGTTTTTTTCCTGATGCTTAAGGACCATCTAAAGGTACCCCCTCATCCTAGTGCATGTTTGCATTGGTATCAATAAAGGAGGCAGTTCTTTCCCTTTTTGAATCTAGATTTTACAAAAAAAGAGTAAAATGTTTGGAAGAATTTAGTGTTAAATGCTATTAAATTTTTTTGTCCTTTTCTCTTTTTTATCCTTCTTTACGTGTATCCTTCTTTCTTATCCTTTTATCTTATCTTTTCATCCTTCTAAATTTTTCTTCTCTTTTACGAAATCCGGACAGTTACTTTGTAACAAAGAGCTGATCAGAAATAGCCCTGTTTCCATTTCACTAAACTGTGTATGTGCTGATGAGTTTTTTGTTGCTTCCTTAAGACATTGGGCAAGGATGACGTAGATTTAAGGATGAACAAACAGTTCAAGATATTAGAGATAACAGATTGTATAACAATCATTCTGTTGAAAAACTAGTATTAACACCAGGCGAAGAAGGTAGTCAATTTGTGTCTGAATGTCTGTAAACAATGTCTGCTAAATACAGTCCTGTACCTCGCTTGTCATCACCCATATCAATCAATCAGGAAACAAGAGATACGTTGCTCTGGTTGATTTGTTTTGAGGGCATAAACATTTAAGGAAATGGTAACGCTCTGTCATGACAGATATCTGTCCAAACTGTTTTCTTCTAGTGTTCTGTCATCGTTTATTCACAAGGTATTTTTCAAGTTAATGAATTTCTAACAGATCTCACCTGATGAAACAACGACTGCAGATTTCTTTGTCGTTTTCAAAACCAACTTTGATACTTGTGTAGAATCCGGTAAGTGCAAGAGAATTGTATTTTGAGGACAGATAGGAATTTTACCGAGTAATGCCTAGATGCTGTATAAACAAAGGGTTTCTCAGCCCGGGAACTGTATTTAAACTTTAATTTTTGGGGGTTTAGGGGGAATGAAAGGTACCTAGGTTGGGTTAGGTTAGGTTACGTATTTAATATATGCTGTGCTTTACCCCACCCTCTCCCCCTAATGTACAAATATATAGCCCAATTTCGTTCATAAAATATTATATTTTCATCCTATTTTGTTTGATTTCATTAGCATTAACGAAACTTCACTTCTCTTGTACTCACCGGATTCTACACAACTACCCTAACTTTCTTTGTCGTCATTATTGCTTTCGTGATTATGGCTTGTTTTCCTTAAGAAACAATTTTGCTGTTGTTCTAACTAATCTATTATATTTTTTTTTTTTTTTTTTTTTTACCTGCTTTAGAATTTGAGTGGGTAGAACAGCTACATTTACTGACTGGCAACAAGATTTTGACAGTGGTTGTTGTCATGGTTGTTTCGCAGTCAATCTTCAGTTGTTGTTATGTCGGTATTTGCACCTTCTTTACAACTAAGCAAGCAATAGTTTAAGTAAAGAAATTTGTAAAAAAGTCATCAGACCTTGTTCACAAATAAGCATTAAGTATCGTCTACTAGGCGTACATCAGAAGCTGTTTCTGTGTTTAGCACCTTTAAGGATTTGTCTTTTTCCAATTTAACTTCAATAACATGGAGTCAAACTCCAAATCATTACCAAGGAAATTAGGATGAACTACGGATACAGATTTTATGGATTTCATTTCTCTACCAAGTCACCAAAAATATTTAAGGGGGCCGAAAAAAATCCAAGGAAATGATTACGCTCTGTCGTGACAGATATTTGTCCAAAATGTCTTCTTTTAGTGTCCTGTCATTAATGTTGCCTCTGGGACTTCAACAACATGCATCGAAAAGTCTCTGAATTTTGAAAACAAAACAAAATACTAACATAATAATAGTCAGCATACTTTACCACAGTCCATAGTAACCGAAAAGTTAAAAACCCTTTTGTAAAAAAAAAGGGAGAAAAAATTGCCATTTGAAACAAGTTCAGGAATGGCAAATATTATTTTGGTTAATCTTAATAGTAAAAAGTTATTGTGAAAAAAAAATTGTGGGAATTTCGAGAAAGATCTTAAAACCCCTCGACTTGATGGCGGGTCAAAATGAAAAGCAAACTGTTGGAATTCCGATTGCCGAAGACTTCTTGAAGAAAACTCACAGCCCCCACCTTGACCAACAAAAAAATTACTTTTTTACATTACTTTTTTGTTTTACTTTTTTCTACCAACTGCAAAATCGTAGAGAGATTTTAAAAGACTCATTAGAAAGCTGTGACTCATTTCTACGTGCTTTTTATAAATTTATTTTGATATAAGCTTTTCTAAGTGCCATATGGCACCAATTTTGGCAATTTTTGTGACATTTCACGAGTGGAAAAGCTAGGGAGCATGACAAGGGTACCATGTTTATAAACTTTTAACCGGATGTTTACAGTCCCTTCACTTGTATACCTCATTCCCACCCCCTTAGTATATTTTAAAATCGTCCACTCACAAGCAGAACTAGCAGTCTGCTTCAACATCGTAGAGAGATGTTAAATGACTAATTTCAAAGCTCTTGATCATATCTACGTTTTTTTGTGGATTTGTATAGATAGTGCTATCGTAAATTACAATATGGCACTAAAAATTGTATTTTTTGGAGTCATTTCTAAATTTGAAAGACTGGTAGGCATAAGAAGGAATTTATTATAATCTGTAGGGCTGTCCTCTCTTACATATTCCCTCCTCCCAGCTCTCGTTTTACCTAAAACTAAAAAACGCGTTTTGAAAAAATGCCTAATAAAAAACTTTTTTTTGATTCTTGAGTAACAGCTGTTATTATTTTTACCGTAACAGTAAAAGTTAATTATGAAAACACTGTTTCAGAAATTTCGAAAAAGACGTTAAAACACTGGTTTGTCTTTTACTTCTATATGCTTAGTATAAACTTGTATTGATATTTTTAAACGTTGATTTTTATCAGGAAGAAGATATGCCAGATTTGAGATTTATCAGGACAGGAAAATTGTGATTATAGACACAGACGGGACGATAGTGGATTTTAATAATTGTAATGCTTACTATCTTAATTTTTCTTGGCCTTCTGGTCTTCTGTCATAGTTTGTCTTAATTGTACCTTTTAAGTTGACAAATTTCTTACAGCTCTTACAAACAGCAAATGTGCGTTTTCTATTATTTCATTATGTTCAATTTAATTTTTGTTGTTGCGGTTGACATAAAAGCAAGAATAGTTATCAAGCAAAACACTTGTATGATCGTCGGTATATTTTCAGCACAGTTTTCACCCATGATCTGGCATATTTTTTTAAGATCACATGGCAACCTTGGTCCAAAATATTTTCGTTCAAAATTCTTGAAAAATTTTTTTTTTTCAAATTGAGGTTAACGAAGACGCTCAAACGAATAGAATTTTTTCTGTATAGATAGGGGTTGGACATCCTACCCACCCCGCGCTAATTACTGAAGAGTTTGATTAGTACCTGACTGAAAGCATTTTAGAGTGTAACAAATTGCACCTTAGAGTTGCACCGTAAACTTACTGATTTTCTTCCAAACGTTCCAAATGATGTTTCTATAGCTCAAAGTGTAACTACATAAGCCCTTCCATTCTCGAGTGATTGTGAAGAAAAAACCGTTTCACAACAAGTGAAATAACATCATTTTTGTACAATTCTGACAAAGGGTTATGCTAGCTTTGCGTCTCACTCAGACTATCTGTCCTGGCTTTACTCCAATTAACTATGGCTCTCAACTTTTTAATCAATGTCCACCAAGTTGATTTTTTTTAATTCAAAAATCATCGGTCCACCAGCTTTTGCCAACAGAATTGTGCCCAACTTTTCATCACAATCTGCTAAGTTTGATTTTAATTCAAAAACGAATTCAGTGACCATTGTCCAGTAGGCAAAACATAAGTAGAGAGGGAGGTGCTACTCCGATTGCCCACCCGTGCTGCCACCTACAAACTTTTTCGCACCCCATATATGGGCAATCCTAGCCTCCCTAGGGAGAACACGTGGTTAATGGGGTCAATGACCTCTTTCACACATGGTCTCTTTCTCCAGGTGTTTTTTGGCACGCTCTCAGCGAATGTTATGATCCAGAAATAGTAATTTGTTGTTGTTTCCGAGGCAAATGTCAAGGTCAATGTTGTTGTTGTTTTGGGCCAAGTGCACGCTTCTCAGCGAATGTTATGATCCAGAATATAGTATTTGTTGTTTGTTGTTGCTCGAGGCGAATGTTATGAGTTTTCCAGGAAACAGTTAGATCACGTGTTTCCCCCTTCTCAGCCAATCAGAGGGCTTGTTTTTACATATAGCGGTGGAGGGAATATAAGGAAAGGATTTTTGATATAGTTTTATTAGTCTGTGAATAGAATTCAAAGAGTGAGAAGAACAGTTTTGACTTTACTCATTTGGATATATATTTGTAATAATGAGTGGAATGTTTTACACTATTAGAAGTTGATAGTGGAGTGATGGTAATAATACAAAGAGCAACCAAACATTGCGGTGGGTAAATCACGAAAGGATCGCGGCTTTGTCTGGAATGGGAGGCAGTATATGCAAGATATGTGATATCCTTGAGCAAATTTAAAATGGAAGATCAATTATGTTTCGCCGCAAAGTTGATATAGCACATGTGAATAGACTTCAATGTGCCTTTAAGTGCATTAGTGAAACATATCGAAGACAATAAACTCTATCGCTAATTGTACATGCATAGTATTATTGATGTTGTTGTATTATTCAATAAAATTGTTTCGAAATCGAAAATGTTCCCTTTCTTTTCTGGTTAGGGCTAACGAATCAGGGTCAGTCTAGAGTCAGCAGTTATCAGAGTTAAAGGACTGAAAAATGAATAAATTTGAGAAAGAGAGAATTAGATCAAATCTAGTGTTTATGGAAAAACATTTGATTTTGGATGATGATTTTCTCGAGTTCTCTTTCAACGCAGGATATTCTCTCAGGGGGAACACTTGCAATATAATGAAAACTGATTCTCCCCCATTGGACTATGTATGAAACTTTTAAAATGTGATTAAATTGCTTATACTCAATTTATTGATATATTAATTGGAACAAGGCAGAATCATATTGTGGATATACTTTTGAAAACATTGCCGTATGGATTCAATGTAGATGGCTCCTCCGTCATTCGAAAGAGGTGGAACGTTACAGAGAGTACTCCTCTCCCCCTTTCCTCCACTTTGAATTTATCGAGCGAGGACGATCAGTTTCGTTTTAGCTTGTGAGAGAGTTGACATCGGAAACCAAAAAATGTTATATATATGTCCATTGTGCTTGTACACTCTTGGCAGTTGGACTCAATGTGAGAATTGTACAATTATTGATGACTATAGTGAAAAGTGTAAATTATGTAATCCTTGTAAATTACATAGAGGCCTATGCAGTACAAATTAAAGGATGTAATTCATGTCTTGAAGAGGTGTGTGACTCTCACCCTAGAGGGCACCTGTGCTCCGATTGTCACTATGATAAATGTGATCATGGGAGAATACTTACCCCGCTATGATTGGAAAGAATCCTAACGTGATTTTTTAGTTTATTTCTACGAGATGGGTATCGTCGCTGGATTTAAATTATTCTGGGAAGAGGAATCTGGTCTACGATTCAACTGTTGGGGTAACAAGACAATGCTGGTTTCTACGTCATCGCTGTGACAACACTGCCTACTATGACTAAATAAACCTCAAGTGATTTTTATTTGGCAGTTACCGAATGTGATTCACCACTTGAAAACACTGTATGTGATATTGCTTCAAATAGACAGATTGAAACTCGTGCAATTTCATAATATGAATGGCAAATAGCTATCATTGACTATACAAAGAGATATGACAAGAGTGAAGTTACATTGTACTGCAGAAAATGTGACCCTGACTTTGCAGTCAATCAAGATCAATATACAGTGAATCCAAATGATTTACCAGCATTAGTGGTTCACGACACTTGGACCTATACACCGATGAAGAAATCTAAAAGTGAAGATTTAAAGACATTGTTGTATATATACATTTTTATTAATAAACTGAAATTCACAAACATTTTTAAAGCACTTTACTCTAGGGCACTGAAATCAATACTGTATAGGTCTGAGAGGATATTTTCCACTAGAAAGTCGTTCAGACGGGGATTGTCACTATAAATATGGAGAAACTGCTTGTAAGTATAAGCCGTGAGACATCGGAATACAAAATACAGTAGTGCATGGAAGCCGCAGCTTTTAGTCGTTAGATCCTGCACCCTCTTTCGATTTTGAATAATAGTTTTCCCACTGCTCTCAATATAGTTGCTGATGTGGGGTGTGTAGAATGTATAGGGTAGACCAAGAGGATCAAAAATTCAATCGTCTTCATTGTTGATAGACGCACAACCAATGACCGTCAGCACAGTCGATGGGACTGCTATTAACAATAATCAGGGTATTGTTCGCACTTTGAATTTTTCCAAGATAGTCTGAGGGTAGACAATAGGATTTGTACTGGGACATGTAGGGGTTTCCATATTAAATACATCGATTATTTGGATGGTGTTCATGGCGCCAAGTCTAGTAGAACACTGCCTCGGGAGTGATTTCCCAATAGGGTTTTTATTGATTTAGTGAGATTAGTGCAATACTCTCAGCCAATGGGTCGCAAATGTACACTCTAAACGCACAGTCCCCGTACGTACTATACTCATATCCTGTGTGCCAGACAAATCCAATACAATGATACCATGTGTTTTTTAGCAAACATTTCTTCGGTTATACCATTTTCAAATAGTTTTGCGAATCATGATCTAGGGTTTGCATGGTTAACTCATACAATGTTCTATAGGATTTATCAAAGGATAGATTGTAGAGTGGGATGCCGTTTTTACTTTGCACACAAGAGATGAAAGTCCAAACATCTCGAATTTATGTGGGCATTCGTCCACGATCCTATTGCACTGGCGCTTTTAAAATGCCAATGCAAGTTTCGAGGGGATTTCGCCATTGATAAAGGATGAATCGGTGAAGGTGCGTGACCCCATGGCAATATGACGTTGATGAGTGATTGTTATGAGGAACAAGTAGTTTAATATTATTTCCATTGGCTCTCAGTTTTTCCACGGCCAAAGCAACAGAACTCATAACCTGTGTGTTTGCGTACATGAAGTATTGCTGAGGTGAGGGAGAGACTTACATCGGGATTGGCAGCAAGTTCTTTTGTCAATATGAATTGGGATGGTGCAAGCGTCAATTTTATATCCACTTTAACATTGGGCGGCAACCATTGGGTATATAAATATTTCGTGATATATTTTTCCAAACTAGATGTAATTCACTAGTTGTAGCATTTTTAAGTGCATCCGTACTATCAGTATTAGTATATATTCATATCCATTGGAGGCGCCTCTCAAATTCCTTGTATGACTTGGGTTGTCATCAACATGAATTGCATATAGCTTGCAATAGTTTGAGAGATTGTTGCTTGTGCTAACCAGCGTGCCATTGATGTAGACACTAATTTTGACAAAATAAATTATGTAGTATACAATTTTCATAGGATATCCCATCGGCTCGAACTGGCATTGTATTATCGGATTTCCGGACTTTCATTTGTAAATCTATAAATGTTGAAGACATTGTCCATAAAGTAGTCTTCATTGGAATAAATTTGAAAGTGGATATTATCGGAGAGGGGTTGTAGTGGATAAAATTGTTCATAGTATCCATGCTTGACACTGACATCAACATTTTCAGCATTGAACAGATTCAATGAGGCGGTGATTGAAGGTTGAGAATCTTTATGCGGCAGGTAGGACATATCTTAGGAAAAGAAATCTAGTTTTCGATCTAACAATTTTCTTCCTGGGCTTCTGTTTACACTACGTGTCGGCTTTTTCCCTTCTTTTCTTTGACAAAAGGGTTGATGTCTTTTTCGTCTCCGTCCTGAGTAGAGACTGATGAGTGATGCATTGTTTTTTGACCTCTTTGAACTGAATGAGTGATGCCATGTCTGACCTTTTTAAACCTTTACCATTTTGTTTTAATTTCTCGCCAAGAGTTCGCGCACTGGACCTAAGATTTTTCCGTAAGCACTTTTTTAAAATCCTTGCCAGAGCCCCAATTCGTATAGTGTAGAGGATGCAAAATCTGTCGCAGCCGGTACAAGATATTTTCTAGCCAGTGGTTAGTGAAGAGCGAAACAGCTTAGCAAACCAACTGCCAAGACCATAGCCAGACATTGACGAGCGACCATTGTAAAATAGTCCATTCCATATGCCTGTTGTCTTGGGCCAAGAGTATTACACATAGCAGTCAATTATCAGGACAAGTGAATACTACTTTTCTATTAGACCATCTTTGCTGTTTGAACGATGGGCCGAAAATGACATGCAATCACAGCCAAACCTTTGAAAATTGCTATGGGTATCACCTAATTCAGTTCTTAGTGTTAACTGACAGAGTTCCAAATAGGAAGTGTTTTACGGGAATATACTGAAAAGATGCTTTATATTGTAGTGGTGAATATGCTCTTGATTGGTTTTTTACGTTCAAAGAACTCCGTAGGAGGGAACATTTGAATTACCAAACCGTGATGTTTTTCCACAAGATGAGGCGTAGAGAAATATAAGTCCTAGTGTCTGTGGAGAAGGCAGGCGGGTAGTCAGCAAAAATGAAATTAGTGTTTCCGGCACTTTTACCATTGATTATATGAGCTTAAAGCCAAGAAACATCTTTCAGGTTATCATTGAGAATAATCTTTTCGCTGGCAATAGTTGAACTAATGTAAATCTTGCCCTCCTCCTTTGAATAGTGAAAGAAAAGCAGCCTTTTTTTTGACGAGCGGAAATTCTTTTATTAATAGTACGACCATAAATCATTCATACAGGTGAGTCCTCGTAGGGTAATTCAATATATGGATAATCTATCCAATTGATTTTTTTGAATTTGTTCTTGATCACCTGGTGGTGGCGGCAATCATAGGGTCTAATTTTATTTCTATATTTACGAGACCTTTCTCAGGATGTCATAGGTATTTTTGAGATATACAGTCGACAAGAGCCACTTCATACTTTTCCGTCGAATTTGATGGTGGGGGGGGAGTTTTGTCCGAAAATCACTTGTTTTATTCAGATCATTGTAGAGAGGATCAGAAACATTGGACATGAAAGTCACATAGAAATCATTGGGCATTGTTAATATCTTCAGCACTGACCAAGAATCAAAATCCGAGTTGTATCCTAGCCAGCGAACAAGCAACTGTCTCTTGCCATGGCGTGTACGACTCTTTAATATCTTTTCAATTTGATAAATTTCACTAGTGTTTCTAACTTTTGCAGTTCATATTCATAAAAACGGCCGCCGAGAATCTCATCATCTCTGGTTGTCTCGTAGTCGATGCGTTTGTGGGCTCGGTGTCCAGGATTTGGACACTTTAAAAAGTTCGGTGCTCCATAAATAATTCCCCTTTTCAAAAATATGGTGGTTCTATTAATTTGAACAGTATCACCAACATTGAATTTCTTCTTCTTTTTCTTCTCATTGTCATTGGAAAGTATTGCTTTAGAAAAGCATCAAATGTATTTTCACTGTAATGAACATCCCGAGGGCTAGAGTTGGATAGAGATCGATGAGGTCGATGGTGTATATCTGCATGATTTTATCTAAATTCATGAATAAAAAGCCGGTGTATTTTTTCAATTTACAATATCTTGAAATTAATAGACGAATCGTTCTTATTAATCGTTCGGTCAATGCAGCCTTATCGGGCTGTGACTATGATAAAGTGTTGTATTATATTTCAATAGAACCTTTTTGCACATGGGGATTAACAAATTCACTGCCACGATCCGATTGAATTTTTCTATATGAATCCTGTTCAAGAATACTTTCAATGGCCCGAGCAACTTCAACACCTCTCTTTGATCGCAGTGGAATTGCATAGGCATAGCGACTAAAGACACTGATTGCCACCAGAATATATTTGTAGGGTGCATTGTGACGCCGTTGAACTGCGTCTAATGTTAAAAGATCCATTTGCATTATATGCAGAGGGAAAAGGCTTTAGTTTGTCGATATGTTTGCCACGAAGCCTGCGATTCCGATGTAGTGTGTAACTCGGTTCATTTTCTAGATACTCTTTTGCATTTTCAATGTGGTTGCCGTCGACTGCTTTAGAAAGCGTTTTGGGAGAACTTAAACTTCCCGCTTTCACCAATATTTTCATAGACACCTTTCAGAACTTCATCCATTTTGAACGCAAAACACGTAGTGTAATGTCCACTCCCCTTTTGCACACTGAGGGTGAATCAATTCGTCTTCGCTTTTGACTAGCAGCCACAGGTGTTGTAAAATCAGTAGTGCTAGTATTTTCAAATATTGAATCTTCTTCTTCTTTTTTAAATGGGTGTTGGCGTTGTTGGTGGACTATATTCTCTTAGTTTCTTAAGAGAATTTTGCTTATTGCCAATAAGACTTTTGGGAAAGTTTGATACACTTAGAAAGGTGTATAGATTATCGTCAAAGGATAAGAGTCCTTTACGATTCGTCACCATATCACAAATTAAATCAACTAGATTATAACTTTTTCCCTGAATTAAAATTCGTTTCCTGTGCTATCGACTTGAACTTGATCACCAGTTTCCAACACGAGATAAGATAATACTCTTTTACTCTGTTCTCGATAGGTCAGTGGCAATATGTTTCCAATTTCATTACAATTGAATTCAATTCCTTCTCTTTGATTGTGCAGAATCTTGAAGAGATGTTTCCTGTTTAGAGGGATCGGCGGCGGGTCTCTCACGATAAGGTTTATGTTTGTCCATACGTCGCAATGCATCTTGAAGTAAAAGCAGTTTTTTTGTCATCGGCAATATTCTCGTCATTAATGAATTTGCTTAGATTGTCTTCAAAAATGTTCGACGGGCGAGAGGACAAGTTCAAATGGTGTCAATTTATAGGGTTTTGCCATTCTCTAGAGAAAAACTGTTTACAAGTCCTGCAATTATTGGCAGTAAAAGTGTGAAAAAAAGCTACGCGCCTGCCTGAAGGAGCCGTTTTCTTTTAAATTTGTTTCCCTTTTTTTACAAGCCAAGGCACGTACAGTGGAACGATGTTGCTTTGTCTGCTGTCTAACACCTTCTGGCAGTTGAAACATTGCCCTCAGTTAAATTAAAAACATAGTTGCAGATATTAGATTAATGAAATCATTGTCAACACCATGTTTGAGTATGGCTTTTCTAAGCAAGGGTTTTTGAAGTGCTTAAAACGGAAAATAAATGCCGTTGTTCATGTAGTTTCTTCAGTGTCATAATGCGCAACTAATAGCCTTTTCTACTGTTCACCGGAAGATATACTGTAATTTCATTGTCGAAAATGTCGGTGACTACGCGTAGATCCTCGGGCGTGCTCTGATTAAGATCCAGCAAAATGTAACCGTAGGGCTTGCTAGTCGCCTGAGTGTACGCTGACAACAGAAATTTTGGGGCGCCGGGGTATATCTGTGTTTATGAGAGTTATGAGCGAGCTAGAATCACGAACGACTCGATAGATAATATAGATAGTGCAATTCAAAGCAAGGGTGCGCATACATTTGCTCTGATGAAACAGATCGTGTAGAACTAGGGTTATGGAAATGTTTTCATGATGAGATCGGACAGTGAACAGTTGTAGCATTTCCTGTGAGAAATGTTCAATGGATTCAGCCAAATCATCAATAATCAGCCACGAGTTCGGTTCAATGCTATTGAACTACATCAACTCCTCGTATGAATTGTATTGGTAAGGTTGTGGCAATAGCTTTTTATTTGATCATAGGACTCTTGCAAATATACTATAGCAATAGTAGATTTTTTTCGGTTTTTCCAAAAACATTTTATCGCAAATTTTGAATTATTTTAGCTAAAAGTGTTGTTTTTTCCCGACATTGAGGGCCCACACAGAAACGATCTGAAGGGTGTTTTAAATTGATACATGCTGTTGACAACAGTCGGACTGCAAACTAACTGTAAATCATATGCGTCCAATGAATAAGTAGTAATTTCCCCATAGATCTATCTATTCAAGAACAACAAAAACAATATTTCATGGCAGCATTTATTACGACAATATGAAAACAAAATATTTGTTCAACATGAACAATGATAACACTTGTTCAACAAGAACCTGACAAAATTTCATGGTCAACATGAAAACTCTATTTGTTCAACATGAACATTGATAACACTTTATAAATAAAAAACACTTTTGTCCATCACATGAATAACACTTTTTCTGTACAACACTTTTTGTCCATCTACAGCACTTATTGTCTTTAAACACTTTTCTGTACAATAACACTTTCTATACAACAACAAAAAACACTTTTGTCCATCTACAGCACTTATTGTCTTTAACACTTTTTTTTTGTACATCAAACACTTTCCGTACAACAACAAAAACACTTGGAACATGAACTAGCACAGTTGAACATTACAGCGAATTTAAAGGTAGCCCCCCCCGGAAGCCGGCCACGAGAAGGCCCCCCCGGGGCCGCGATGGGAAAACAATAGTTGTCGTCACTGCTACAGGTTAGTTGAGGTTGGGATTAGTTAATTTATAAAGGTTGATGGTGGTTAGTGCTTGGGTTAGTGGGTGGGTTAGTCAGATTAGGTTAATTTATCCAGACCAAGTTTATGCGATAGTCTATGCATTCAACTCGGTCTGAATACGATAGTGGCCATGAGGCAGGACACTCACACCATTCTCGAGCACATAGACTTTGTCGGATATACACGACATTGCATTTTTTCCACTCTCACAGTATAATTTCTATACTGCAGAGAGCGAATTGCAAGCACTTGTGCTCTTGGCACTAGGCTACTTTCTACACAGTCTCTGTACACGCTCATGTTGAAACTGCTCTTTAGGCAAACAAGCAACAAAAAAAAAACAAAAAAGAGAAATACAAATGTGTAGGCAACAAAAAAAAAAAAAAAAAAAAAAAAACCGCTAAAACCCCAAAGACAAAAAAAAAAAAAAATACAAAAACAAAACAAACACCAAAAAAACAAAAAACACGAGTCAAAAAAAAAAACAAAAAAAAAACAAAAAAAAGGCAGCACAAGAAACACAAATTCTTTTCATCCCACTGTGTGTTTTTAACACAATAACCACTTTGTGGACACCGGGAACACCCCCCTGGATATACAAATCACTCCCCCATCTCTGATTTTAAACATTAATAGTTGGTTGGGGCTTGACGTTTCACCAAAATCGGGTAGAGTGATGGATTCCAGTTGGTGAAATCCATACCGCGAGCTGATGTGTTCCCCCTTTTCTAAATCACCCAATAAATCTTCAGTCCCATTTACCTTTAACAGCAGAGAATCTGTATCCCCATAGTAAACTTTGAACCTCCCCTCCGTGGCCATTGCACCTTGCACACATTGTAAAGAATGACAACATGAGCTTTTTTGAAATTTCTAGTACTGAATTGACCGCCTGCTATATTCTTGTTCAGTACCACATTTCGCTTTTTCCTGTGTAGAAGAACCATGCCAGCCTCTATGCTCGTGACATGATGTAAAATTGGGGTAGGCAATAATTCGTGCACCACTCTAGAGGGTCAGTCACGACGTCACACAGCGAGATCTATTACGTACGCTTTCACACGATTTGCCAAACGCTGAAAAATTTATGGATTGATCCTGTACAATTCCTTCTCTACCTTGGAGTTTGCCCTAGAGCGTTTATCGACAAAAGTATCGATAAACGTTTTCAAGTATGGTCGCTGATTTGAACTGCAGGACCCTATGTATTTTGGTGATCTTGAAACCATTGTTCACCATCCAGTGCAAAAGCACATGGTGAACAACGATATTCTCCTTAGGGTCCAAATCAGCAATCAGTTTTTTGTTTAGAGGGGGTCCAATGCATCCCCATTACCTCAACCAATGATCGATTGTAGGGGCTCAGCGAGTCCCTGGTCACTGGTCGATTGATACAGAGAAAAACAAAATCTTTGGACTGAGTCGTGAAGCGCCAGCGGGAATGTTGACCGTCAATTTCAAAGAACCATCCTTGTGGCCCGTATCCTCGACGGTTGTTAATGTCGGGGAACTCACAAGGATTCTCAAGCCATTGATAGTTCCCACACGGCAAAGAGTAGTGAGACATTGCCGAGAGGGTACAATGAGTTCATGTCCAAGAACACTGCATTTGACTTTGCACCGGTGTTTTGTCCGCTCGGATCGGTTGACAAGGACGCGGTCGCATGAAAAACATACCCCTCCCCTCATTGAACGCTCTACAAAAAGGTGTTGATCTACATCTGTGGATTAGGCCTATTTCCTCCCTACTAATTTTTAAAATTAAATCCATCACTAAATGGGGCGTGGAAAAATAGTAGCCTATATCTAACCCGAACTCTGAATAGATTTGGTCTGTGTATTCTTACAGACTATATCCAACAGAGTTTAAACGTCACTGGCCAAGTACAGTCTACAATAATCCCACCCATTTTTACAAT
This sequence comes from Artemia sinica, assembly GCA_027921565.1. Classification (NCBI taxonomy): domain Eukaryota; kingdom Metazoa; phylum Arthropoda; class Branchiopoda; order Anostraca; family Artemiidae; genus Artemia; species Artemia sinica. The sequence continues at coordinate 1,153,955 of JAPEVW010000037.1, forward strand.
TCCCCTTAGCCCACACCTTCTTGGCAAACTCATATTCCTCGGCTGTGCATTTCACTGTTGGTCAGTGAATTGTAAAAAGCTTCAATTGGAGGTAAGTTTCACCTCACTTAAGCGAGCGTCAGAACAGTAATAATCATATGCATATACACCTTTGCTGGTTAATAAGTCATACATTTCACTGTCTGGAAAAGTGCTGTTTAAGCAAGGGAAAGCTATCAAAATTGTCGCTTTTCTGCACTTGAATCAATTGACTCAATGCCTTCGGGAAAAAAAACTAAAAGAATCTAAAAACCTCATTTTATTCCAGCACGTATGTCCATTATCCACTTACCTGCCATTTCAGTTCGAGAAGCAACACCTTCTCGGCCGATTTGGGAATAATGTTAAGGTAAATGAATTTATTTACCCATGGGACTGTCTACTTACTCCCATCCCTCCCTGTGCATACGTGCCAGTGCTGGTAAAATAAATTTTAAGTCATAATTAGAGTTGTGGATAAAAAAAACAGGGATAAAAAAAACTGTGTGGCTAAACATTTAAATTACACGATTGATGCGCTACCCCCCCCTAAAATTACTACCCCCAGATTGATATTTCCTCCACAAGTGATCATGGTCTCTGACTTTCCCCCCTCACCCCCTCTTTTTCCTTTAGTCCCCTTATCCTCCTCTACAAACTCCTCCTTACAAACCCACATATTTTTTGATTTTTAATCGCGAGAACGATCCTCTGCAGACATTACCATTGGATAATGTGTATTTCTCAAACGAGAAATAGCGCCATTAGCCCTGCCAATTAGTTTAGTCAATGCCTTGACCATGCACTCGTTCTCATCCAATGTCTCACTATTTCTAACAAACCGCATGGTGTTAGAAATGTCTCTTTGCGCATGAGCATAGGACACTGGCAATAGCTTGGTGTTCTTTGATACGGTTTGGGATATTGGGATCGTTCACCTCCACCAGCTTAGCTTCACAGTCTAAAGATATTTTGTTGCATTGGAGGAGGGTGTTTGGAAATTTTAAAGCGTAGGATGGCCCTATATCCCTGAAACCGTTTCCACTGTCTGATATCCAGCCGTCCTACAGTGTATCAATGTGATCCCGTCAGGTTTTATATCACTACGGGAATTGTGACAGGGATGACGGACAGTAGAAACGTGTCCCCCTATGCTTACCAACCCCCCCCCAGCAGAACTCTACTAATGTCGGTAATCGGATTAAAATGGCCAATTGCATTCGGTTCACTAGGCGGTGTGTATAACAACCCAAACCCAGTGTTTAACCAAAATCAACTGACGGGCGACGGTCCCCTTACGGGGAAAACCCCCCCCCACCCCCCTTCTTTTTAGAACGAACCCCATCTTCAAATTCTGTTTCATACTGAACCACAGTAATGCCGATATTTGAAATGGGCATTAGCCCTTTCAAAAATGTCAATAGATCGTAGCGTTACTGGGTATTTTCCTTCTAAACAAGAGAAATCTACAATGGGCAAAATCGGACCCTTCCTTCCCATGTACAGCCCAGTGATCTAAATTCTTCTTGGTAGCGTCACGTGCTAGAGGCTCGTATGCTGATATGAGGAAAGCATACTTGAAACATTTTTGATCTGTTTCAAAAACAAATCTTCTTGGACACCTTGACAACCTACTAGATCTGGATTATAATTTAAATAGTATCCCTCTCAGACCTAGCCCCCCCTCTTAAAATAAAATCTTAAATAAATTTTCAATAAATAAAACTTACAGACCCCCGACTCCCATTTTTCGTTTATAGCTTCTCGAGATGCGCAATAATTTGCCCTACCCACTCGGAAAAAACACCCTCAAAATTTTCTAAATTCGGATAAATTACGCGCATCTCGATGTAATATAATGATATAAACTTCCACTTTTCCCCTCATTCAAATAAAAAACCTTTAAAACAATAGAAACCTTAATTGAATCCCTACCCACCTCCCCACAACTGAATTTGCTTCTCCAGTAGTGCACGAATTTTATCTACATATTCATGACAATTTCTACAGGATCAAAAACAAAATTTCCCCATAAGTGCATTAAAGGGATCCCAAACGTCGCAGTGAAAACAACTATATTATTTAAAATTGTATTGGACAATAGGGAAAATCGGGAAAAGTTTTAACCTCCTCTTGTATATTACCCCCTCCCCCAAGTTGTTCAACAATATTTGGGCTGTGCTCCACTTCAGTTGTTTGAAGTGGAAGTAGGTAATCAGGGGAGGAGGGTTCCCTGTAAAATCCTCTAAAATTTGTAAAGTGTTTGGGCTTAGCAAGGCAAGTCCACCTCACAAGGAACATTACCTTGCTCAACTGTGCTAGTTCTACATTGAAATAATTACATAGAAACTCATCAAATATTAAAAAGGTATTTCACCAGATTAATGATTTCGTTCCATGTTTCATTGTCCTGAAACTCCATTGCCCCTTCAATGTGTTCTTCCTCTTCTTCACTCGATGGTGAGTAAGGAACAATGCTCAAACCTATAAATGAAAATAGCTTATTTTCAAAGTGTTCAAATCAGCCCTACTGTTTTTAAAATTTGGATTATTATGCTTAAAACACGCTTAATAGCATTTGGTTAATTCAACTGAAAGTTCAACTTAATATATTTACAATCTAAAACTGTCGCTTTTACATAGAAGGTGGCAATGTGTTCAAAACAAGAGATAGTCAAATTTTTTAAACTACTAAAACTGAAATATTACGTGCTATGTTTTTTTTTTTTTTTTCGCGGCGCTTTTCGGCCCGTGCGCATCCCTGCGGCGCTTCTCGGGCCCGTAGCGCACCCCGCGGCGTACCCCGCAGCGCTTCCCACAGCGCTTCTTGGGCCCGCAGCGCTTCCCCGCGGTGCTTCCCACAGCGCTTCCCGATCCGCATTTACGATCCGTCAAAAGTTTGAAATATTTTTCTCTAATTCCATACAGGTTCAGTGAACTCATGAGTTTAATTATTGTGAGCCGTCGCGAGTGTTCCAATTTCCAAGATTGAAACTTCAAAATGCCGAGAACCGTTAACTTTATTTCCCCTCTCGCTAAAATCTTTGGCACGATGTAAGGCTCAGTGCAAATTAGGACGCTGATATGTGACAGATGGAATAATCTCTCTCTCTTAAAATTATGTGAAGAATAGCATTTTGAGTTTCAAAGGTACCTAAAAATATTCGCTTATGAGATATCGAAGCAATAGCAATAGAGAAAATAGTAAAGATTAGAAAAAAAGAGGAGCGGTTTCTTTGCAAAATTACATTACATTTAGATATGTAATAGTGGGGGTGCGGGGTTATATCCCGTGAGATAAGTTTATATTGGGCTGAAAAATAGTGAAAAAGAAAAAAACATTGGAAGAAATAGATAGGTAGAAAAAATGCTTACATTTGCATAATCCGCCTGGGCTTGGGTTGTCGGATGGATCTGACATGGCATGCTGGGGGTAACCTCCTGACCTAGCGTTGATGGGTCAGCTATTAGAGTCCAAGGAGAGTGGATGTGCAAGCGATGTCATTAATTTCTTGCGCAGGTTGGGCTGCGACTTGTACAGGACCTGTGACTTGTGCAGTCGAGCCAAGGCTGGCACAGATGGCTGCACTTGACGAGGTGCTATTGAGGCTCGATTAAGAGGGGCTTGCATAGATGCAGTATCGATGTCGCTAGCTTGTATAGCGGGGTTCTCCGCCCTTGTGGCCCACTGTCTTTTCGGTTTATGCCCACAACTGCATTGGGGTTGGCACTGATCGGGCGGCCTCGTCATCTCTCGCTTTCTTTGATGGAGGTGGGGTACATTCTTCGCTATTTGCGGTACCCATAGCTCTCTTTACAGCTGGAGGGGCAGCAAATTCTTCATATTTGCCTTAAAAAGAAGAGAAAAAAATTTAGTATCAAAATAATTTCCCCCTTTTTACAGAAAGAAAGTAGTAGTACCATCCTTCTACAGAATTTATTGTCAGACATAATTTTGTCTAGAAAAGCATTTATCTCATTTCAGTGAAGCAGAAAGTAAAAATTTTCGCGAGAAATATATTAGGCTTAGAAATCAAAAACGTTTTTTATTAGACAATCAGTAGTCTATAGCCATAGGATAGGAATCATTGCTTCTATTTTTACCATTTAGAAAAATATTAAATGTTCCAGTCTATAGGCTTTAAATTAGATCGTTAACCCGCGGTCTATAGACCTAAATTTGCAAACATAGGTTAAAAGGCTATTCAATTTACACATAATATAAGCTTCAATGCAACTCTTAAAGACCCTTCTAGCCCTGCACAGTTTGTTTTTCATTTTACACTGATGGCGGTAGAATTGAAGGCAATGCCCCTCTCCCTTTTACATAATTTACTTACAACGAAGCTGTTAGAAGCAAGGCATTGCCCCCTCTCCCCCCTTTCACATAATGTCCTAAATATATTGTTAGACCTTAATTTGAAACTAATCTGTTTCACTTCTCCAAAATAGCGCATCACGTCTGTGCTTAATTATTGCATCATAGCGTTTTAATTTTGACGGAAGAACAGATCCTTTTGACTTTGACCGCCTCGTTCGTAAAACACAAATGGAAAAGGGTGACAGCTAATTTTAACCTGGCGTAGAGCATTATGTCAAAACCAGAGCGGGTTAATAACAACAGTGACGGAAGTCAATGCTCGCTTTTAGCTAGGATATAGAACACTTAAAAATTGCATAAATTTAAAACGAAACGAAAATTATTTCTATTTGCAAGAATTTTGTTGTAAAACAGTGAGAGGTGGGGGTTAGGTTTTGAGGGTAAAAAGAATATATTTTATGTTTTTTCCATCGAGTATAAAGATTGTATAGTGATGTTTGTATTGTTTGGGGGGAGGGGGATTTACGTGAATATACTGGAGGGTTACCAAGGAAAATAATTTTATTTGAAAATAAAAAAACAGGAATTTAACGAAAGGATAATTTAATTCTACTTGTATTTGCGAGAATTTGATTGTAAAAAAATGGGGGGGGGGGGGTGTTAGGTTTTGAAGGTAAAAAGAATATATTTACGTTTTCCGTCGAGTATAAAGATTGTATAGTGATGTTTGTATTGTTTGGGGGGAGGGGGGTTTACCTGAATATACTGGAGGGTGACCAAGGAAATAAAAAAACAGGAATTTAATGAAAAGATAATTAATTCTATTTGCGAGAATTTGATTGTAAAACAATGGGGTGGGGTTAGGTTTTGAGGGTAAAAGAATATATTTTACGTTTTCCATCGAGTATAAGGATTGTAGTGATGTTTGTATTGTATGGTGGGGGGGTTACCTGAATATACTGGAGGGTGACCACGGAAAATAATTTTATTTTGAAAATAAAAAATGCCACTTACATGGTAAATTGAAGTTGCCAAGGCTTCTAATTCATCAAATTTATCCATTGTTGTATCAACTATGTCAAAATACTTTCTGATAATTTAATCACATTGCATGTCCGTTATATACGAAAGTCCCAAGGTCAAATTGTTATGTAAACAAGCCCTCTGATTGGCTGAGAAGGAAACACGTGATCTAACTGTTTCCTGGAAACTCATAACATTCGCCTCGAGCAACAACAACAAATACTATTTCTGGATCATAACATTCGCTGAGAGCGTGCACTTGGCCAAAAACAACAACAACATTGACCTTGACATTTGCCTCGGAAACAACTACAAATACTATTTCTGAATCATAACATTCGCTGAGAGCGTGCCAAAAACACACCTGGAGAAAGAGACCATGGTGAAAGAGGTCATTGACCCCATTAACCACGTATTCTCCCTAGGGAGGCTATGCCCATATATGGGTGCAAAAAAGTTGTGGTGGCAGCACGGGTGGGCAATCGGAGTAGCACCTCCCTCTCTACTAACATATAATACGAACAATCTCGGTGATTTTTATTACATTGATTTTTCTTAGGACGTTTGTTCTTGAAGCTTTTGGGGGAGTGGGTTCAAAGTTTAATGGATCTATTTTGAATGATCCTGAATATTAAAAGGGCCATGTTCAAGGATGAGGCATATACGCGTTTCTCATAATGAAGATAGACAAGAGGGTAAGTTCTCTCGCTCTCCCATGTTTAATCTGAAGCTCCTCTCTCTGAAATAGAACGACCCTTCACCAATTAAATGACAATCTCAGAATTTTCAATAGATAGTATTCGGTCCTAATCGGACCCTTAATGTTGAATCATGCCACAAAATCGTAATCGTTTGATATAATCACACCTGCAGAAAAAAAAAAAAAAAAAAAAAACCAAACAAAACAAAAGAAAGGGACAAGTAAACACGTACTCATGACTAGTAGTGTTGGGCGATATTTGATATCGATATTGATGTATCGACCATATTGGACCAAATGTCGATATCGAATATCGAAACGTGTTATCGAAAGTGATATTTCTAAGGGTCTCTAACCCCCTATATTTCCCGAGGAAATCCACCACATGAAAACACTCTGCAAATTTTCAGCATACATCTTCGAGAATCTTTGCAGGTTTGAATTCTTTCATCTATAATTGATTTGATTTATCCTTATCTTACATCTTACCCTGGCATCTTTTTCGCAAGAATTCACTTTCGGCTCCCGAGTCAGGTACGTGTGAATTATTAGCATCTGAGAATGAAAAAGTACACAACAAATGATGTTATAATGAAAAATTCAGATTTTGAATGTTATCAAAGCTAAACTAGCGAATCGGACAGGGTGAATTTTCTCAGTCTGAAAAATATATATTATTGCTGATGCTATTAAGGCTCACCTTATGAAAATTGCCACTGAGTGGGGATCAAGGAAAATGTTGTTGCTGTAGGATAGCTGATAATGGAGCAAATGTAGTTCGGAACCGTGAAGGATGCTGCATCCCAAGTAGGTACAGGATGGACACATGTTTCCTGCTTTGCACATACTCTAAATTTGATGTAGTAGGGTGGTCCTTATGTATATGTATATGTAAAAAAAATATTTTCCGGCCTCCCATCATCCTAAACAAATTCTTCTATGATAGAAAAACAGTGTCATTTCATTTTTAGGATAAATTTACGTTTGGGGTATGCTCAAGGCACCCGAATTTTAATTATACTCGAATGTTGTAGAAATTGGGTGTATATAAAGAAAATCATTGGTTCAGGCATAGATTTATAAGTTAAATTATGTATTTATTGTGAATTCTAACACAAAACAGGTCTTATGTGTTATATAAAGAGATAACTGATAGGATTCAGGTAATATATTAATAATAAATTAGGTGTCTGTGCATTTTTCACATAAAATGTTTTGTTTTACAGTCGGTCATGGCAATTTCTACATCCACTCACGCTAAACAGGAAGTGCACCTGCTTGGTTCAGCTTTGGCTATATGGTTCAAAATTGCCATCGACTGGTGGTGTTCTCAGGCTCTATGCCACATAGCCACAAAGCTGAAAGTAGCAAAGACTAAACATGAGGCAGCAGTATCAGTAATTAAGGACATTCAAATGTTCTGAGAGAAAGCCAGAATACCCATGCGCCGGAGTGATTATGCAGTTTTCCAACTTGAGGGTTTAGTGCAGAGATGGGAACGGTGTAAGAAAAACAAAGCAAGAAGGACAGCAACTCAGATAGCCAATGAGGAAGAATTTAAGGAAGCTTTCAATGATCTCTTTGACGTAGCTCACCAGGAAGCATTACAGCTCATCAAAATTGAGGAAGACAAGCAATTCTTGTTGGCCCAGCTAGAAAAAGGAAGGTGAGGGGTTATGGCAGGGGTTGACATGTCACTTACAAAAAAAGAAAAAGTACAGGAAAATAAACAAAAAGTCAGTTTCACTTGAAGGCGAGACAGCAACTTGACATAGAAAATCTGGATCGAACTGTGTTATTGGAGTCTTCTGATTCATATTCTAGTAATGATGATGCAGATATGGAAGTACTACAAAGGATTGGCAGTGAACAACCGAGCAGCCATGTACACTAAAATGAAAACGTTGAAGAACTAACATTTTAACTCCCTCACTCCTGTCATCCCTAGACCACACAAAGACAAGTGACAGGCAAGAGGCTCAGATCATTGCCCCAATAATTCAAGCGACAGGTCACAACATTCAGGATTTCAGTATCAACAGATCATCTCTATAAGACGTTACCGTCAGAAGCGTCGTGTCATATTTTCATATCATTTGAAGTCTGATTTCAATCCCCAGAAGCCAATGGTTCCTCACTGGAGGAAAAGCTTATGAAAGACCTCACTGGAGATGAAAAATTTGACCGACTGCCGATAATTGTTTCCGGATCTGGAAAAGAACAACTGCTTTGTATATCAAAGATGGCTTCAGGTACTGTAAAGCCATGGCAGATGCAATGATGGACACAGTGTCTGACTGGAGGATTGTAGACAACATCAAGGCTCTCAGCTTTGAAACAACATTAAGCAACACCGGCCAAATGAACGGTGCCTGTACTCTGTTTGAACAGCATCTTGGTAGAAGTGTTCTGCATCTTGCATGCAGACACCAGATCCGTGAATTAATGCTGGAAGAGGCATTCGGCATCACAATGGGACCTTCAAGTGGCCCTGAAATCCAGCTGTTCAAACGGTTCAAAGCCTTTTGACCAAACGCTGTTGAGGTTCCGGTCATTGCTCCAGCTCTGGTTCACGCCCTGGATGATATGAAGACTTTTCTGACTGATCAGCTGGGATTTGTCACCAACGTGAAGACTACCGTGAACTCCTCGAGCTTTCCTGCTGTTCATTGGTGGCTTATGGCTCATGGTGTGATGTTCAGGACTCCAGGAGCCCTTCATCGTGCTCGTTTCATGGCACGACTGATTTATGCATTGAAAATATACATGTTCAGAGATTCTGGCTTCAAGCTGACAGATTGTGAAATCACTGGTCTGGGCGACTTCTGTGCTTTGGTGTAGGAATTTAATGTTAAAATTATGGTTCCTTTGTCCTCTGCCAACAGCAGAACCAGCCAATGATTTAATGCTTCTGAAGAGTCTTCTCACTTGTGGATTGCCAGCAGCCACTGGTGCACTGAAGAAACTGTGTGGGCAGCTGTGGTATCTTAGCGAAGAAGTGATAGGACTGGAATTTTTTGACAGGGGGGTTGATGCAGCTGATGACCGGGGTGTTGGGATGTATACAGGGATAACAGGGATGTTGATGCAGTGGTGGACCCACCGAAGCGCATCACTGTGGACAAAACTATAGCCACCAACAAGAATCTACAGGACTTTGTTACACACAATACAAGGAACTTATTCCATATCCTTTCCATTCCAGATGGTTTCTTGTCTACATATCCTGAGACATGAGTGGATGTTGAATCATATATGAAGGCTGAAGCAATTGTCAGACAACTATGAGTAGTGAATGACACAGCCGAACGTGGACTTGCCCTTATGCAGGCCTACAATTTGCTGCTAACGAAAAATGAAGACCAGATGCAATTTGCTCTACAAGTAGTTAAAGAGCATCACAAACATTTTCCTGATTCTAACAAATAGTCAACAATCCTTCAAGGACAAGCCACAACCTCTGACAGCCCAGGCCCAGCATGACTTTGTAGTGCGTAATTTTTATCAATTACCGAAAGATACGTTTGATATTTGCTGTGCCAGTGACAAATTTTAACCAGTCATTATGATTGTTTTAACAAAATACTGATGGATGAGTTTAGTATTGATTATATCTAATATAATCCTCATTAAATTTTGTTTGCTGAATGAATTTCCTAAATGCATCCAACTTTTGTTTAAACATTGTCCAAGCAGAAGTATAGCGATTGTATGCTAAACTTCACTTGTATTGAGCATACCCTAAATATTGACCAATTTGGAAAATTTTTCGCCCATGTTGTTAACTTTTGATGTAGACAAAAATGGCAGGGCGGCGGGAGGTTTATAATTCTGAAGTGAAAAAATAAGGACTACCCTTATTGAGGGGGTGCTATTAATGATACTGCTGAATTGTTGCCTCTCGTCCAAAAGGCTGGAAATATTGTCAGCTTTCCAGACGTAGTGCTACCAAAAAATTGCGCCTGTTTCAAATCTCTATTGACAATGCCCTGCACCAAAAAACTAAAACCTGATGTGGCCACTAGATGGAATTCGCTTCTCACTATGTTGCGTAGCCTACAAGATTTGAAAGAGGCGGTAACAAGCTCGCTTGCGCTTCTCGGTAAAGAGGACCTCATACTCACTGATAGTGAGTGGGTGTTTTTTCAAACGTGATTGCGGTGCTTACACCCTTTGAAGAGGCAGCTATTCAGCTCGCTTCTAAAAGCTATCCTTCATCTCGAAAGTCCTACCTTTGTCTAAGATTTTGAGACGCCTCCTTTGTTCAGGTAGATTTTAGTGGATTCTCTGATGTAGCTGATGAGCTTCGAAAGGCTTGCTGAATAAAATGCATTGGAGGTTTATAAGTCTTGGTCAAGTCACGCTTGTAATTGCCACATATCTTGACCCGCGTTGCAAACGAGATAGATTTGGCCTTGCTGGCTGCTGAATCTCGATCAGAAGATACAAGTACCAGTACTCGCAGTCCCTGCGATGCAGTCATATCCGAATCAAGCCAGTTTGTGGGGTTCACACGATGTAGTCCTTATAGTCAATGCAGGGCATGCTTCGACAGCAGCCGAATATATCATGGCTCTACAAACTTTCAATAGGGAGCCAACAGTTTCAAGAGAAACTTGTCCACTCAAGTGGTGGAAGTCTCGTGTTACGAGGTCCCAAAAACACCTCTACGAAGTTGCAATGAAATTCATGTCTTTGCCCGCTACCAGTGTGGCTTCTGAAAAGAGTGTTTTCCATGGCTGGTCAGATAATCACTGAACGGCGGAACCAACTCTCAGGGGGAAAACTTTGACATGCTGCTGTTTTTGAATAGCCAGTAGTTTTGATTTTTCTTTTTTCCTGAGCCCGAATAATTTCAAACCCTGGAGTTTTATTATATTCTTTTACGTTATCGAAGTCTATTTTTACTGTTTGATTTTATATTATTTGAATTTTGAAAAAACAAGTTTATAGAAAATACCCTTTGTTTACCATTTGCGTTACTGAACTTCGGCAAATCCATGAGATAGCAAAAACTTATCCAAAATATCGATATCGATATATCGAATATCGAAAATAAAAAATATCGATATATCGAATATCGAAAGTAAAAAAATATCGATATATCGATTAATCGAAATATCGCCCAACACTAACCAGTTTCATATTTTACCATGCAATTTGTAATGTTTGGTCCTTCATCCATACCCATGTCTAAGATTACAAACTGATTTTAATTCTAAGCAATGTACTCCTACAAAACCAATGGGGATAAAAACCCGTTAGAAAACCCTGCAAAAACTTGAAAACTGAAAATTTGAATTTTTGACTTAAATTTAACATATCGTTCACACTGTTTGAGCTGAATAGGTGCATTTTAATGTTTAATCAGTGCTTTAAGCATGTCAAATTTAAATTAATTTTTGTTAATAATTTTTTCATATTATACCTTTTATTTAACAAAGTCTTTTCTAATTGGGAAAAAGCTGATTGAATCCTCATGGCCCTACCTGGCCTCTAAAAAAGTATATTTCTAAAAATAGTTTGATTTTAGCAATAATCATAAGCCAAGCCCTTTGTGATAGCCCTCAAGACGTGTCCTATTTGAGTGATGATTGCTGATTATGAAGGTTTATACTACTATAGTAGCAGTAGTGGTAGTTAGTAGTAGTAGTAGTGGTAGTTGTAGTAGTAGTAGTAGTAGTAGTAGTAGTAGTAGTAGTAGTAGTAGTAGTAGTAGTAGTATTAGTAGTAAGTAGTAGTAGTAGTAGTAGTATAGTAGTAGTAGTAGTAGTAGTAGTAGTAGAAGTAGTAGTAGTAGTAAGTAGCAGTAATAGCAGTAGTAGTAGTAGTAGTAGTAGTAGCAGTAGTAGTAGTAGTAGTAGTAGTAGTAGTAGTAGTAGTAGTAGTAGTAGTAGTAGTAAATAGTAATAGTAGTGGTAGTAGTAGTAGTAGTAGTAATAGTAGCAGCTTGTGCCTAGTGTCTTTTGGCTAGATTTAACATCCCCTCTAAACCTGTCCTAAAAGTTTCAACTTAGTAGTAGCAGTAGTAGAAGTAGTAAGCAGTTAGTAGTTAGTAGTATCAGCAGCAGTAGTAGTAGCAAAAATAGTATACACATATCACCTTTTGTTTAGTTCAACATGCCTTGAAAAGTTTCATCTTACTGCTCTAAGCCGTTCCTGAGATATTGCTGATGCACACACCTTTTGAGAACCTGCATAAACATTGTGCCTTTTGATGTAGCTGAACATCCCTTCAGCAGTCGATGAAAAGTTCACAATAATACACTGAGCCTGTCTGGAGACCCGGGGACCAAATATAACCCCTTTCTCAATAACATATCCTGCATACAAACAATAGGTAAATTGCATAACTTACAGCCCCTGCCTCATTGTAAGCCTTACTCAATGTAGATTTGCGACCACCCCTCAAGCTGTGTCCTTATTTGACTATTGATTGCCGATTATTTTTCGATTAAGCAAGGCTTGATATTAAGGAATGAGGTCAATTAGCCCCTTGAACGTTACGCAAAAGAAAAACAAACTAAAATTACGTGAACTTTTTCTGTAAACGAAAATTTTCCGTAAAGAAAAAAATACCATGAAATTTTTATTAAAGGTTAGAAACATATTGCAGAACTTTTTGGAAGGACAAGGGGCAAGAGCTAAGAATTTTTCCAAAAGAGTTTTAATATTAAGAATATTTTTTACAAAAGAATATTTTCTTGTATGTATATTTTTAATTTCATTAGGAAATATGGCCACACTTTTTGAAAGTTTTACATCTAAAGGGCAAGGTTCAATTCAAAAAAAATTTAATAATTTTCAAAATAAAATTATCCCTCCCCCCGCCCAGAAACTAATATTATTTAAGTCCCTTAAATGAACGAAGCACAAAAAATATACATCTATCATGTGAAGGACAAACATCTCTCATTCGAATCTTTCTTGCCACTCAATATGTTTAAATTACATTTTTGAAAACTATGAAAAACAAGACAGTAAATTTTTAATTTTTTTGAAAGTATTATTGGTCATTAAGACGCAATTTGATCTGCATTGACCACAGACTAGTGATTTCATGAGAAAAATAAAGTGCTATTACTTTATGATAAATGTGAGATTATTGGAAAACAAGAAACGATAGGGAACAAAGACTAAAAAACAAGACAAAAAAATATTTTTCATAATTTTAACCAATCTTATGGTTATTTTTAAATTCCAATGCACAAAAAAAACTCGGGTCAAATAAATATAGAATCCTGTAGCTAATTTCTCTGGAAATTAGAATTCTAATTATAGCAATTACAAATATATATATAGAATTAATAGAAATATAATAAATATAGATTAAGCTTATTTCTATATTTAGCTAATTCTCTGAGAATATGTAGCTAATTTCTCTTGAAATTGGAATTCTAATTATAGAATTATAATATAAATATACAATTTTGCAGCTAATGCTCTGTAAAATTAAAATTCTAATTATAGAAGTGTAAATATAATATATAATTATATAATTATAATAAATATAGAATTCTGTAGCTATATCCAAACCTTTTTTTGCATGATTTAGACAGGAATCCAATCTCTCTCCTCCAGCATACAAAAATTGTCATTTTCCAATATTGGTTTAAAAAAATAAAAAGAGGAGAATGTTTGCTAAAAACATAAGTATTTCAACAAGACTCCAGCTGTATTATTATTTATTTATTTTTTTTTTTATAAAATTGTTGAACTTTTTAACTTGGATTTTGGATGCTTATTTTATTAATCCACGCTAAAAAAAAATTCGAGGAGGCAAGAGCCTCCAAAGTCCTACCTAGGTACAAATTCAAGAGAGATGGAGGGGGGGCTTCCAACTCCCCGACAAACAACTAAAGTCACTACCTTATAATTGCTTTTTATTATGGATAAACTTGTCAAAACATGTAATGTAGCATTGTTATTCCGGTAATAATAGGGAGCATTTAAAATATGACCCTTCTCTTCACAAAAATGTTTCTGGTTTTGTGGCTGGCTGTATCCAAGGGCTCTTCACAAGCTAAGGTGTGACAAGGTGAAGTTTGGGGCAAATAGGCGTACAGACTTTATTTCGCTTACTTTTGCTAAGGTCCTTGCCAAAACTTATATATATATATATATCTATATATATAGATATTATATATATATATATATATATAATTATATATTATATAATATATATATATATAAATATATATATATATATATATATATATATATATAATATATAGACTATATATATATACATAATATATAATATACCAACCTGAACCAACACCTGAACTATCAGACGTGATAAGATGTGAAAATCGACAACCTGGACCATCAATTGCGAGAGCACCAATACGGGCAACTAAAGCAAAAGCCATTGTTAAATTGTCTGAAGTAACCAAAATCCAAAAACGTGTCAAAAATGAAAATGAAGAGCAAAGATACGGACGGTTAGAGATATGCGAAAACGGCCCATTAGAGCGTGTCAAAATGAAACGAAGAGCAAAGACACATGCGGTTAGAAGAAAATCGGTGGCGTGTCAAAAAATGAAAAAATGAAGAGGCAAAGAAACACAGTTAGAAAACATATGACCTGTGAGCGAGGTCAAAAATGAAAAAATGTTTAAAAAGACAAGCGACAGTAAGAAATCCCAGATATAGAAGCTTGTCGCGTGCCAAGTGCCCCGGGACCCAGGGGCGGATCCAGGATTTTTTTTTTCTTGGGGGGGGCAAAATAGGTTGTTTTTTTTTTTGATCCGATAAACTTGCGTTAGGAGGCAAGTTTAATTAACGCAAACTTGCATTAATTAAGTAAGTTCAACTACTTTAGACGACGTTAGGGGGCGCACCCCCCTCGCCCTCCCCTGGGATCCGCCACTGCCGGGATAATATATATATATATTATATACATATATATATAATATATATATATATATATATATATATATATATATATATATATATATTGCATATATAGATATATTATATATTCTGCATAGCATATTTATATATTATATATTATATATATATATAATATATCCATATAGCCTACGTATATATCTATGATATAATATATATATATATTATAGCTTATATAAATATTTTTTATTATATATTCTGAGGGAATTGCACGGGAAGAATTTTGTGCCATAAAAGAGGAAAGTTTCCAGGGGTGGACTTTTCAGGAAAATTGGGAATACAGTGGGGAACTTTTTGCAGAATTTCGACAGAACTTCCAAACCCTGATTCCTACAATATGTGAAAATCGACACCCTGGCCCCATCAATTTATACGAGGAGCACCAATACGGGCAACTTTAAAGCAAAGCCACGCATTGTTAAATTGGTCACCTTAAGTAACCAAAATCCAAAACGTGTCAAAAATGAAAATGAGAGCAAAAGATACGGACGGTTAGAAGATAAGCCGAAAACGGCCTCCCCCCTCCTCCTTAAATGAGCTTGTCATCCAAAATGAAACGAAGAGCCCTTAAGACACATGCAAAATTGGTTTAATCACAAGAAATCCCACCTTCGTGGGTGTCAAAAATGAAATGAAGAGCAAAAGAAAACACAGTTTAGAAAACATATGGACCTGTGAAGCGAGTCAAAATGAAACTAAAAATGTTTTTTCTTCAAACCGACAAGCGACAGTAAGAATCCAGATATAGGAAGCTTGGTCGCGTGCCAAGTGCCGGGACCCAAGGGGCGGATCCAGATTTTTTTTATGGGGGGGGGGGGCAAAATAGGTTTTTTTTTGATCCGATAAACTTCTGCGTTAGAGCAGTTTTAATTATACGCAAAGTTTGCATTAATTAAGTAGTTCAACTAACTTTAAGCGACGTTAGCGGGGGGCACCCCCTTGCGCCCTCCCCTGGATCCGCCAAATATCCCGGCAGTATATTATATAACATATATATACTATCTATAGAATATATATGTTATATATATATATATCTAGATTATATATATATCATATATATATATATACTATATATATCATATCTAGCTTACAATATATATATAGGATATAAGATATATATATAAAAATATATATAAATATATATTCTTTATATATTCAATATATAAAAAATTTTCGGTGTGGTCTTTCCACTCAATTGGCATAAGAACTGCAAAAAACAACTGCAAGCAATTTTGGGCCCCAATTACCGACAACATAATTGGGCTTTACTCTCCAAGATAGCTTGTTTTATGTTCCAAATATTTTTTTTTTTCTAGCTTATTTTCAAATATTTTTTTGTTATAGTGTTTCGACATTTTGATGAGCAACTCCTTTTTGTGCCAAAAGGAACAAGTACAAAACATATCTTCATTGATTGAATATATGTTTACATTAGTTCTTCGACAGTTCCACCACCCTTGGCGCAGTCCCCCCCCCCTACAATTAGCTTGACACAGTTGCCTACCCCCTTTGATACATTTACCCTTGCGCCTGGCTACTTTTTTCGCCACGCTTGGAACGCGCCACCTTTTATGTTACGTGATTTTCTGAGAGGTTGTCTGAGAGTATGATCCTAAGACCGAAAATCTATCCTCTATCCTCATGAGCAACACTTGATTATCCAATATTTCCCTGGAGCCTTATTTAGCTGCAAATGATGGTTTTTCACATTTTTGTTTTTCCTACCTTCTTGGGTTACCAAAATTTAACAAAAACATGATACTGTTTGTGGACCTATGGATTGAATTTTTGTTTCCTACCAATCAACTTTTAACTCTACTAAAAATAAGACATTTCTTCAAACGTCAAGGAGAGAAACGGACCCTAAGGAATTGCCCAAAAGCCCCTAAGTAATACTGTAAATTATAATTTTGAACCAAAAGCTATCTGCTAGCTTTTCAATTATAGTTGAGTTTGTTCATTGATACAGAGACATTAATGCAGCCGGCTTAGCGCAGGCAGGGAGTTCCTGGGCAAATTAAATGGAAGCATTAAAATATCCCAGAAAGTATAACTACTTTGAACCGTAACTTGTGATAGAATTATTGGTGTTATTTTTATAAAGAATTAGATTTTTTCATATCTGGCATCCCTAAAACTTTTCATCTCGAGCGTTTTAACAATCTTGTCACAGGATAAACCCAGACGCTTATTCAAAAATTGTTTTTTTCTTATCTCAACAAGTTAAAAAAATTTTCGTGTGTCTTTCCACTCATATTGGCAATATATGGAAAAAAACAATAAAATGATGGGGTCACAAATCTTTTAGGTAAGATCATGGGGCAGGGTGAGTCCTAAAGCTTGTTTTAGTTCCAAAATAATGTTTTTTTTTGGTCAATCAGATTTTGTAGTTTCAGAATAAGCCCTAGGGGAGGGGGGGGGAGAGAAGTAGGGAAACAACTCCTTCTCTCCAAATCTGTGCAGGAAACAAATGCTTCATTTTCCGTGGCGTTTCTCGCGCTTTGCAGAGCCTCAAAAACTCTAATGGCAACGACCGGAGATGACAATAGCTTTTGGAAGACCTACCTCAATCCGTGTTTAAAATATGAAGTATTATATATATAGTATGTTATTTTTATCATATCTATATATATATAGCAGCGTTAATATACAATTTTTTATTTGGCTTTACCACAACCCTATCCCCCACAAATGCCTGACTCTCATTAAAAAAAATATTCAGACAAAGCCCTATTTTCTCTCATTACCGCCATAGAGGCACTCTTCTTTCAACACCTCGAAGGTATGAGGGTAGGTAGAGTTTTCTTGCTAAATACAAGAAAATAGTCTGTGCTTAAACCAATGTAACTCAAATCTGCCGAGAAAACCCAGGTGCAACAAGTAAATATGAACTCCACGGGGAATCTTTGTTTCTAGCACAAATGAGCGAAAAAAAACCCATCTGATGAAAACAGGCCCGGATGTCTGCTAATTGCAATATAAGTGATGAGCGGAGGATATGTCATTCTGTTTCGTGTGGTCTCCTATATATATCTCCCGGAGCTCGATAAAAACAATAGGTTTGTATATTGAAAATATATCAATGTCAGTGCATTCAGGTACAAAGGACAGCAACTTAACGGTTTTTCCTTCCCCCCCTAATCGATGGGAGAATAAATATTTTCAACGAAATCGTAACTCTATGGTATTTAATGAAAAGTGCTATAAAGAATCTACTAATTTTTAGCCCCTTAATTTATCAAATAAGATTTGTAAACTCTTAAAATCACAAGGATTAGATCAAAATTGAAAATCAGCATTAAATTGTGTCGATAATGGTCCTCAACGTTTTAACCAGGTATGTGCCGAGGCGTTGCCTCCCATCCCAAGACTATCTGAATTGGAAATGTTTCAGAAATTACTGTAGTCTCGATTGCATGCTTTATCTACTTTATGGCATATACTGCTCCCCGTCACCCCCCCCCCCCCCCAAAAAAAAAAAAAAAAACTGCATACCAGTTATATTGCTTCATATTCTAAAGAGAAAAAAATATTGTAAGAGGTTTACTGACTAGCGAAATCACACTCCTCATAGGTTTGCACAGCCTTAGCTTTATATACACGGGGGATGATAACAGAGGGTTATTTTTAGAGGTCTCTGTAAAAGATGAAGATAGATTGACGCCTCCATAATAGTTTCTTTTTTATATTTTACGAATTTTTGCACAAGTGGCTCCTTTTCACATTTTAAAGCAAAGAAAAACTGAAAAATGCTCTTGGGGACCCAGGATAGTTACTAATAAGTCCTTTTTTTTTTAAAATTGCTTATGTGAAAACTTTATACAACCATGTGTATTTTAAGACTTGGAAAAAATCGAGAATACAATTTTTAATGAACGAGACCTACACATGCTGTTATACAGCTTTTGGGTAGGCATCCAAATTTAAAAAAAAGAAAAACGTTGGTGGAAAGTATGGAAGTGCTACTGTCTTTGGGAATCAATAGATTGTTAATGTTTGAATTTTTTACGAACAAAAAGAGTTTCCAAATGTAGCCAATTGGTTTTCGCTTAAATATTCTCGCGGTTAAAAGTGACACACTTACCAAAATAGGGTACTGCCTTAAAAAAGTTCATAATTTTGAAAGTGCTAAAGATATATTAGAAAATCGCAGCACCTCAAGTATGACCTAAAACGACCTAAAACGACCTAAAACAGCCTAAAACGGGTTCAGTGGCAAAAAAATGTTTCTTATTTTGATGGTGTCTGGGTATTTTAATTTTGCAAATAATTGAATATGGCCCAAAAAGGCTTATTGTGAAGTATTATACACCTCTTTACTATCTCTGACCCTGTCTTCTAAGTTTTTTTCCATGTACACCAGCAACCATGGTAATTTTAATAGTCTTTAGCAGAGGTAAGGTTGCCATGACTCAAGGCCGAATCTAGTGAGTGTTACTGTTTTAAAAAACCCCACTCCCAAAATTTTTGTCCGTCTCGCAAAAAAGTAACAAAAACGCATATGAACAAGTTTTTGATGAATTTTGATAATTTTTTGTAAAACCTACCCTTAAAACCTCCTGAACAACACAATCCCACTTAAAGCTTTGCCATGAGCTCCTAAAGTTAACTGTTAAGTTTAGGAGGTCATAGGAAATCCTTATTAAAATATTTTTGTTTAGGGGATAATCCTGTTACTGTTAACAGAACAAAATGCTAAAAAACGGGCAATTACCTTAAAAATGGTGTAAAAATAGTGTTTTTTGAAATAAAAAAAATTGGAATTCCGATTTCCCCTTCCCTAGAAAAACCAAATAACAACTCTGATCCTTGGAAACAAGAAACTTCCAATAGCATATAGAAAACAAGAGATAATTCTTCATTTTATTTTCGTATGCCCCCCTAAGCCCCCACTAAGTTCTTATTTTTTATGTTTATGACACATCATAGTCGTAAATTTACTAGTCATTAGCTTGAACAGAAATATACTTTTTAATCCGAGCTTGTTTTTATGCAGCGGGACACACTATCAGAATCCAGTGTTCACATTAATCCATCTAATTACAAGTTACAATGGGCTGCCTGTCAACTATTTCTGTCTGGAGTGTAATTGGCATACATGTGAGGTGTCGAAAACGAATGAAAATATTGCCTTTTATTGTATCATATAGTTTGGGAGGATAGCTATATATCGCTGGATAGCAATATCATTTATTTTCGGCACTTGTCGGTTATTAGAATCATACCCAAAAAGTAAGTTTTTAGGTTAATCCTAATGAAAAATAACACAACATGATGATAAAATAATAGTTTTTAGAAAAAAAAATTTATGGAAACCTAACACAGCATAACCTAACTTCCCCCCTTAATGTGCAAATATATCTCCCAAATTATACACAATCCAATGCATTGTACCATCCATCACTCGTTTTTTTAGCTATGAAACCGGTTTTCTGAGATGTAATCTAAGCGTAATTCTTGATATGTGTTTCCAATAACCGACAAGTATTCTATTTTCATATTTAGCGATGAGAGATAATTTGCATTCCCTTCAATGTACTTGTATCTTTAGAAAATACAATTAGGTCTACTTTCTGGATCTATAGTCCATCAATAATTAAGTATATGTAACGGACGGATGGAGGAACTTTTTTAGGGGGAGTACAAATAATAAAACCCATTTTGATAATTTGAATAAGAAATTATAAATTTCTTATTCTTAAAGAAATTTCTTAAAGAAATTATAAGCTTAGAAAATCATAAATCCACTATTCATAAAAAAAAAACTATTTTCCAACCCTTTTTCATACTGCTAAAAAAGGCCCTCGTGTAAAAGCTCAAAGAAAAAGGGACCAATCCATATAGGCTTTTGTAAAGATGTTTTTAATTACAATTATGATAGATAGCGTAGATCCTTGTCTTCCAGAAGATTTACGTTGGAAAAACATAAGTTAAAACGCCCCCTTTTTTAATGATGATTCGATGTAACAAAATGCCAGAATTTTAATACACGACTCTGTCCATTTTTGGTAAAAAGCATCAAAATGGCGTGGTGTTTCATGATGGATAGGTGTCGGTCATGAGAAATGCTGAATCTTGATGTGGTTAGTATTTCACCATTGTCTTTATGGTCGAGCCATAATCGGTGAAGTGGCAGCGTATCCACCCACTCCTTCATTTTTACTAGGACAAGTGCCTTAATTCAAAAGATGAAAAGTGCCATTTCAAAACGGACGAACTCGAAGTTCCAAGGGCAGTGGTAATAAATAAGTTTGTCTTGATTGGTTAAGTGGAAACCTAAACAACCTTGTATACAACATCCCCTGTATATAAATATAATACAGTAATGATCATTCCCTATCTCAACCGTTTTTATACAAAGCCTGACCGAGATGCAAGTGCTCCGGATAACATTTAAACAAGGATAAACATAAGCTAAATTCGATTTTCTCACGGGTAGAGAACATAATTTGCACTTTACTGAAAAAAATACAAATGATTGTGTATTGTCAGTTTAAATATAAATATACTGATATTAGTAATCAAAATGTTAGTATTATTTGATTTATTAAAGCATAAAAGTAAAAATTTATTTTATTTTTTTTCAGTAAAGTGCAATTATGTTCTGACCTTGGGCCGGGCATATGGGTTTTGAAGCCCAACTTATGTTAATTTCTGCTCGTTTTTGAGTTTTGACTCGGTTTTTATTGTTAATTTCGTAAGTTCGTAAAGTTCGTAAACGAATATTGTAAGTTCGTTTTGGGTTTCTTTTATTTATCGATGCGGATTTGTGGTAGTTTTCACGCTGTGGTAGATTATTTGATTTTGATTTTTGCTCATTTTTTGTTTAATGGAGTTTTTTTTACTTATCTTTGAAAAACTTATTTTGCAGAAAAAGTTTTTTTTTAACTTAATTTCTGTTCGTTTTGTATTGACATGGTCTTTTCAGAGAAAAAGAAAATAATACTTTCAATCTTTTCGTTTTTTTAAGATTTTTGCATAGTTTGGGCTGATATTTGTTTTTTTAGGGCAGCGCTAGCGCGCTGCCTAAAAATATTGATTGGATGTGTTTGGAGAAAAGATGGGCTTGAGAGGGGGGTTAGTTGCATTCAAATCACTTTCGACTATCAAAAAAGGGCACTAGCTCTTTGAATTTCCAATCGAATGAGCCTGTTTTGAAGTTTCTACGACAACGCCTTCTATAAAAACCTTATATGCCCCAGGGCAGAACTTAAAGCCCTTGCCCTTAGAGTTTTGGGGGATGTGTCCTCCTCAAAAACTTTGTTTTCTATCTGAAAAATCAACTACGCTGAACAAAATGGCTATCTCAAAATTTTTTTGGGATGTTTTAGGGGGAATGATGGGTGTGGGGGGGGGGGGCTAGTTGCCTTTCAATCACTTTCTACTATTTAACTAAAAAGGGCACTAGCCCTTTGAATTTCCAATCGAATGAGCTTTTTTTTGAAGTTTCTATTTTCTACGACAACGCCTTCTTTAAAAACCTTATATGCCCCCAGGGCATAACTTTAAAACCCTTGACCTGAGGGATGTGGCGGAGTGTCCTCCTCAAAAACATGTTTACTATCTGGAAATCTACTACGCTGAACAAAATGGCTATCTCAAAATTTTGACTGGATTGTGTTTTTTTTGGGGAAATGATGGGCGTGGGGGGGGGGCTATTTGCCCTCCAATCACTTTCGACTATTAAAAGGGCACTAGCCCTTTGAATTTCCAATCGAATGAGCTTTTTTTTGAAGTTTCTACGACAACGCCTTCTTTAAAAACCTTATATGCCCCCAGGGCATAACTTAAAAACCCTTGACCTGAGGGGATTGTGGCGGAGTGTCCTCCTCAAAAAATATTTTCTATCTGGAAATCTACTACGCTGAACAAAAATGGCTATATCTCAAAATTTTGATTGGGGATGTGTTTTGGGGAAATGATGGGCGTGGGGGGGCTATTTGCCGCTCCAATCACTTTCGACTATCAAAAGGGCACTAGCTCTTTGAATTTCCAATCAAATGAGAATTTTTTGAAGTTTTTTTATTTACGACAACGCCTTCTATAAAAACCTTATATGCCCCCAGGGCCATAACTTAAAACCCTTGCCCTGAGGGTTGTTGGGGAGTTGTCCTCTTCAAAAACATATTTTCTATCTGGAAATCAACTACGCTGAACAAAATGACTAACTCAAAATTTTGATTGGATGTGTTTGGGGAATGATAAGCGTAGGGGGGGGGGGGGCCTAGTTTTGCCCTCCAATCACTTTCCAACTATTAAAAAGGTACTAGCCCTTGAATTTCCAATCGAATGAACCTGTTTTGAAGTTTCTTCGACAACGCCTTCTATAGAAACCCTTATATGCCCCCCAGAGCATAACTTAAAACCCTTGCCCTTAGGGTTGTGGGAGAGTGTCCCCTCCTCAAAAACATATTTTTTCTATCAGGAAATCAAACTACGCTGAACAAAATGGCTATCTCAAAATTTTTGATTGGATGTGTTTGTGGGAATGATGGATGTGGGGGGCTAGTTGCCCTCCGATCACTTTCGACTATTAAAAGGGGCACTAACCAATTCAATTTTCCAATCGAATGAGCCCTTTTCGAAGTTTTCTCTACGTCAACTCCTTCGATACGAAGTGCCCGGGTATGGAGAAAAAAAAAAAAAAAAAACACATTGTGCCCTCATCGTTCTTTACTTAGGCAGCACTAGCGCGCTGCCTATGATAGTTGCTTTTGGGAAACAACAAATTGTTTAATGTTTGATGTTTACGGACTAAAGCGTTGTAAATTTTAAATTTTCAGTTACGCTTGTTTATTTTCAGGGTTTCGGACGTAGCAACACTGCCAGAGCTGTAGTACTGTGCCGTAAAAACCTCGTGATTTCGGAACAAACAAAAGATAAATTCTTAAATTTTACGGTTTTTCAGGTATGAATAGACTTAGGCTATATGGGCTCAGGGTATTATTTTGATGTCCTTTGTTCCTTAGGATTATTTTTTTTTCGTATATTTCCGCTGAAAGAGTGATATAGAACTTTTATAGAGAAGTATTCTAACTTTAAATACAGAGATTTTTTTAATTAAAAATTTATTTTGTGTATTTTTTGCTTTGAAACGGGTGCCTAAGTTAACAAAGAAACGTGGCAGAAAAATCAGTGTAGCTTTCATTGGAAGGTGAAGATGTCTTTTCTTTTGCACGTGTCAGGAAGTGAAGTGAAGATGAAATTTTTTTTGAACGTGGGCAGAAAAAAGTGTGTGGCTTTCATTTGAATGTGAAGTTGGCTTCACATTCAGGGAATCAACAGGTTTGCTTATGTTTATTCATTAATACAAACAAATTTAACTAAATAGTTTCGCTTTATTTAAGCTTTATGGTTCGACATTGCAACACACTGATGGAAATGCGGGGGGGTTTCCCATCCTGAAAACCTCTTTATTTTTGAATAAACTAAAAAAAATCGTGGCAAATTGCAGTTTTAAGGTAAGAAACATACCCTTAAATGGGTCCAAGGGAGAATAAGTATTTTATTTTTTCATATCTTTTAGTCCATCAAGGTTTTAAATGTATTATAGGGTAATGAAGGTTTATATAGGATAATCTTCTAACCTTAGAATAAATAAATAAAAAAATATATCAAGAATGCCGTTTTTGTGTAGTTTATGGTTGAAGTGGGTGCCGAAAAAAAAAGAAACAGGGGTAAAAAACTAGCAAAAAAGCTAAAAAATACGACAATCTACGACATTAAACATATTAAAAAGGTGTAGCTTTTGTTTGGGGAAAAATCCCCCCAAACAAAATCCTCCTCTCCCCCCCCGCTCAAAAATTTCTCTATAAAAAAATACCAAATAAAAAAATACTATAAAAACAATAAAAAAATGATATGTAAACAAAGGATAAATTTCATAAAATTACATCCCTTTCCCAGGGGCAGTGGGGGGGTCATGTCATCCCCAAAGGTATAGTTGTTGGACCATCCAACTATGTTGAACAAAATGGTTTATCTCAAATTTTGATCAAAAAATGAAAACAAACAAAACACGCATCGTAATCTTTCCTCTGGCAAATACAAAATTCCAAATTTTTTTTTTTTTGCAGATGGGATGTTAAAACCTCTACAGTAGGGTTTCCCTGATACGCTGAATCTAATGGGTGTGACTTTGATTATGATTCTTTGACTTTAAGGGATGTTTCCTTCCTTTTTTTTCGAAAATCAGGCAAATTATCTCAGGTTCGTAGCATTTCATGGGTAAACATTAAACCTAAAGAACTTAATATATTTAGAATAAGCATTAAAAACAAATTCTTTTGTTTTATCTATTGTTATCAGAATTCCATTTTTTTTTTTTTTTCAGCTACTAGTCCAATTGGGCGAGTGGCTCCTTACTTACAGTTCGTTATCACGAACTGTTTGATAATGAAAGAGAAGTAAAAATGGTTAGATCTTGTTTTTCTACGAATGAAGGATGACAGGTTTTCTAAAAATCATGCTTTTTGGTATTTGAATGGTAATTTTTCTACCAGTTTTTTTATGGTAACAAAAATTTATAGTCCTTATAATTTTCAAATATTTTTTATTTTAATTTATAATTTTTAAATATTTCAAGAATTAATTTTTTTTATGATAGTAATCCCATTTTTTTTAGGGCTATAATGAAAAAAGAAGTTTAAGATAGTAAGGTCCTATTTTACGAATAAGGGATCACAGTTTTTTCTTGTTGTCAAAAATCGTGCTTTTTGGCAATTCATCTGGCTTCAATTGAAACGCAGAACGTCCTCGAATGGAGTAAGAAAAGGTTTTAAGAAACTAATCAAAGGAAAATATGAACTTTATGGAAGGGACTAATTTTTTTTAGAAGAACGACAATAAGTATTTTTATAGGCCTACAACCAAATTCACTAAACATACTTTTGTTTTGTTGTTAATGTTACATAACTTCTGGCTGAGACACATCCTTTCTGTTTTCAAAACAGTTCGTGGTAATGAACTGTAAGTAAGGAGCAATACAGCTCAATAGTAGCCAAAACTTTAACAAACGGAATTTTTTTCATGCCAAAAAAGGCTAGGAGCCTGAGAAAATTAGCCTGATTTTCTAAAAATGGGGGGAAACTACCCCTAAACGGTTTAAAGAATCCTAATGAAAATCGTACTATCAGATTCATTGTATAAGAAAAACGCACTGTGTAGGCTTCAAGCTCCTATCTGCAAAAATGGGAAATTTTTTGTGTTTTTGTCAGAAGAAAGATTACGGATGTGGGTTTATTTTATTTATTATTATTTTTTTTTTTTTTTTAGGGGTGATCGTATCGAAACTATGTCCTATTACACAGGGAGAGGTCTCATTTGAACGGAAATTAAAAGTTTTTGTGCCCTTTTTAAGTGACAAAAAAAAATATTGGAAGGCAACTAACCCCCCTCCCACGCCCTATTTTTCCCCAAAATAGCCCGGTTCAAGTTTTGAGATAGCCATTTTTTGTGTGCATAGTTGGAAAGTCTCGAAATTATGCTTTTGGAGATAACATGCCCCACAGGGGAAGGTGTTTAATTATAAAAATTTACCCATTGTTTTTACGTATAGCATTTTGATATTGGGAAGCATACAGACATTTTCGGGAAGGGGGAGGGTATTTTTTATTTTAGGTGGGTTTCTAGGGGGATAATTTTCCGTGTTGAGGGATATTTCCAGGGTGAAATCTCCAGGGAAATTTTTACGCTAGGAGGATTTGGGCAGAATTCCTATTCGAAATTTCTTCTGTTTGTCTTACTTTCTCTCTGCCTACTCAATTTTGCTTGTGGAGATGTCCAGGGAGAATCGTTCAGGATAAATTTCCAGTGTGTTTGGATTTCCGGGAAATAATTCCATGGTAAGGGGGATTCCCGAAATGATAAGAAAAACAGTTAGAAATTAAAGTCATTTTTTGAAAGTATGCTCAGGAGAATTTTTTTTCATGCTGAATTTTCTGAAAGAATCTCTATAGAGGGGGAGGGGAATTTTCTTGCGATGATGGAACTGCCTCAAAGTAATATTCCGGGGGGGGAATGCGTTTTACAGGAAGGGAACTTTCCACAAAATAGTTTCCCGTAAGGGGAGGGAATTTTTCATGGAGAGTGAGCCAGATTTACCGGCATTATTTGAAAAACGATCAGAAATTAAAATAAAGAAAACAAGTTTTCTTCAACTGAACTTAAGGAGCAACATTAAAGCTCTAAACAAACATAAATTATTCTGTATATGAAGGGGTTGCCCCCTGCCCCTCAATACCTTGCTCTTTTGAGTTTTAATGTTTTTCCCAATGTTTTAAGAACGACTCCTGAAACAGAAAGGCCGTTTAATTAGAATAGAAAGCTTTTTTAAAAGTGCTAAGAACTTTAGCATGAAGAGCAGAGTAATGGGGAAGGGGGCGACCCCTTCATACACGGAATAATTTCTGTTCGCTTAGAGTTTTAATGTTACTCCATACTTTCAGTTGAAAAAACTTGCTTTTTTTAATAAAAGATAAAGTGGTATGATGCATTGAAATTTCCAAGTGAGAAACGTGTTGAATGTTGAAACGTGTTGAAGGCTAAGAGTCTAAGAGCCTGAGGGAGAAATGTTGCTCCATACTTTCAGTTGAAAAAAACTTGCTTTTTTTTTTAAAATAAACGATAAAGTGGATTGATGCTTTTGAAATTTCTAAGGGAGAAACGTGCTGACATGTTGAAACGTATTTGAAGGCTAAGAGCCCTAAGAGCCCCTGAGTTAGAAATGTTGCTCCATACTTTCAGTTGAAAAAAACTTGTTTTTTTTTTTTAAATAAAAGATAAAGTGGATTGATGCTTTGAAATTATAAGTGAAAAAACGTGTTTGAAAATGTTGAAACCTGTTGAAGGCTAAAAGCCTAAGATCCTGAGTGAGAAATTTTGCTCCATACTTTCAGTTGAACAAAACTTGTTTTTTTTTTTTTAATAAAAGATAAATTGGATGGATGCTTTCAAATTTCTAAGTGAGAAACGTGTTGAAATGTTGAAACATGTTGAAGGCTAAGAGCCTAAGAGCCTGAGTGTGAGAAATGTTTCTCCATACTTTCAGTTGAAAAACTTTTTTTTTTTTTTTAAATAAAGATAAAGCGGATTGATGCTTTGAAGTTTCTAAGTAAGAAACTTGTTAAAATGTTGAAAAGGTGTTGAAGGCTAAAAGCCTAAGAGCATGAGTGAGAATTGTTGCTCCATACTTCCAGTTGAAAAAAAAACTTGTTTTTTTTTAATAAAAGATAAAGTGGATTGATGCTTTGAAATTTATAAGTGAGAAACGTGTTTTGAAATTTTGCAAACGTGTTGAAGGTTAAGAGCCTAAGAGCCTGAGTGAGAATTTTGCTCCGTACTTTCAGTTGAAAAACTTGTGTTTTTTTTTATAAATAAAAGATAAAGTGGATGGATGCTTTTCAAATTTCTAAGTGAGAAACGTGTTTGAAATGTTGAAACGTGTTGAAGGCTAAGAGCTTAAGAGCCTGAGTGAGAAAATGTTGCTCCATACTTCCTGTTGAAAAAACTTGTTTTTTTTTTAAATAGAGACAAAGTGGATTGATGTTTTGAAATTTTTAAGTGAGAAACATGTTGAAAATGTTTTTTTATAAACGTGTCGAAGGCTAAGTAAGGAGCCTGAGAGGTTGAGTGAGAAATGTTGCTCCATACTTTCTATTGAAAAAACTTGTTTTTTTTTAATGAAAAGATAAAGCGGATTGATGCTTTGAAATTTTAAGTGAGAAACGTGTTGAAATTTTGCAACGTGTTGAAGGTTAAGAGCCTAAGAGCCTGAGTGAGAAATTTTGCTCCATACTTTCAGTTGAAAAAAACTTGTTTTTTTTTAAAATAAAAGATAAAGTGGATGGATGCTTTGAAATTTCTAAAGTGAGAAACGTGTTGAAATGTTGAAACGTGTTGAAGGCTAAGAGCCTAAGAGCCTGAGTGAGAAATGTTTGCTCCATACTTCCTGTTGAAAAAACTTGTTTTTTTTTTTAATAGAGACAAAGTGGATTGATGTTTGAAATTTTTAAGTGAGAAACATGTTGAAATGTTGAAACGTGTCGAAGGCTAGGAGCCTGAGAGGTTGAGTGAGAAATGTTGCTCCATACTTTCTATTGAAAAAAACTTGTTTTTTTTAAATAAAGATATAAAGTGGAATGATGCTTTGAAATTTCTAAGTGAGAAACGTGTTTGAAATGTTGAAAACGTGTTGAAGGTTAAGAGCCTAAGAGCCTGAGTGAGAAATGTTGCTCATACTTTCCAGTCTGAAAAAACTTGTTTTTTTTTAATAAAAGATAAAAGTGGATTGATGCTTTGAAATTTTCAAGTGAAAACGTGTTGAAATGTTTTGGAAACGTGTTGGAAGGCTAGAAGCTAAGAGCCTGAGTGAGAAATGTTGCTCCATACTTTCTCAGTTGAAAAAAACTTTTTTTTTTTAAATAAGAGATAAGTGGATTGATGCTTTGAAATTTCCAAGTGAGAAAACGTTGTTGAAATTTTAAACAAATTTTGAAACGTGGAAGGTAGGAGCCTTAAGCTTGAGTGAATATGTTGCTCCATACTTTCTTATTCAAAAAACTTGTTTTTTTTTTTAAAAGACTAAAGTGGAAGATTTTTGAAATTTCTAAGTGAGAAACTTGTTGAAATGTTGAAACTGTTGAAGCTAGCCTAAGAGCCTGATCGTGAAATGTTGCTCCAACTTTTCATTTAAAAATCTTTTTTTTTAAATAAAGGTGAAAGTGGGATTGATGCTTTGAAATTTCTAAGTGAGAAACTGTGATGAAATGTTGAACGTGTTGAAGGAAAAGAGAGTTTACATGAGAAATGTTTTTGACTCCAAACTTTCAGTTGAAAAAAACTTGGTTTTTTTTAAATCGTTATATTTTCTTAAATTAATAATCATGATATTTGAAGAAAACGTTGAAAATATAAGAGCCTTGTAAAAATTTGGAAGACAGTCAAATGAAAGAAGTTTTTTTTAAAAAAGATAAAGTAATCTTTGGTTCTATTTTGTTCAAATGTAATGGTGAATTGGAGCTTCAAGACATGAAAGAAGTTTCTTTTCAGCTCTTTCGGGAAAAAGCTAAGCAACTTTTTCGAGGAGTGCTTTTTCCGGAATAAATTAGTGGATAATATTTTGAATTTTGTCTTTGATAAATATTGTTGAACTTTTTAAAGTCTTGAAGGCGGGCCAGAGAACACACTACAAGAATGGAACACTACAAAAAGTCATAATTTACAAAAAGAAATCTGCCAGAAAACCACTAAGTCCCACAACATTCGACACGTTTACCATCGCTTAACAGCACAGTAAAAAGAATAATACTTTTAGTAAGCCTAAATCGAAAGATATATTTGTATTTGGTCTTTCGTTTTGCACAAAAAGAGCTCCTCCCCCAAAATTATTTTGGTCTGCATTAGCCAAATGCGGGTAGTCTGTTTTTTCCGTCATGAAAGAAGATTTTTTTTTTTCGGCACTTTGAGCTGGAAACACTTTTCCGGAAAAATTATGGACTAACCTTACATTCCCGGCTAATCTGAGGTCTTCGCCTATGTTTTTCTCCATATCTGTCAAAAACTACAGGAACACTCAGCACTCGCACCCCGGTATCCGGGTTTTTATAATGGGCCAGAAGACCACTAATGATCATACTTCGGTATATTCTCTGTCCACGTCAAGTTGATCGACAGTCACAATCGCTACCCGTCAGAACGTTGAAACAGTCATAAAATCGACACGTCATAACATCTAAAAGTTTTTGATGTTATGAAAACCTAACCTAACCTAATTATTAAAAACCTATTGTATAGAAAACCTAATATATTACAACCTAACTAACCTGAGCGAAGTAATTTTTTTTGCACAACGAAAAGCCGTCAGAACGTCGGCAGACCATAACATCGACACGTCATAACATCTAAAAAATTTTTAGATGTTATGGCGTGTCGATGTTATGACTGTCGACGTTTCGACGGGTATCGATTGTGACTGTCGATGAACTGACGTGTCGATTGTTATGACTGTCGACGTTCTGACGGTTAGTGGTTCTGACGATTTTCCTTGTCGACGAAATGACATTTAGTGCTTGTGACGGTTATTCGAAATGGTAGCATCCCTCAAGGGGTTCTGGACTGGATAAAAACAGGTTTTCCTCTTGTCCCTTGGAATGATGGCCTTGGACCAACTAGTCAAACAATTACAGTTGGACAAGGAAATCAAGCGAATGCTGGAGGACAAGACGATACAGAAATGGGTTGAGGAGATTAAGAGTTCGAAAACTTTAAGATATTATAAAGAGGTTAAGATAGTATGTGGGCAGGAATTCTATTTTAAGATAAATTTACCAGCTAGATACCTTACCTATTGAATGCAGCTACGATCTAATTACCTTCCGATTCGTTCGAGATTGAAAGTTTTTGAAAGGAGGAAAAGTGTCCCGGACGGCAGGTTTGCTTGCCCTCTTTGCCAAGAAGAGGAGGAAAATTTGAAGCATTGTCTGAGTCCGTTGTTGAGGTCTTTTGGGGGGTAAGGGAAATTTATTTGGAAATGATGGATTGCTGCTTCCCATGATGCCTTGAAGAGTACGTTGCCACAGTTTATTTGTCTAGTGGGAAGATATCTTGATCGTTTTTTTTTTTTTGCAAAAAGAAGAGAGTAGTTTTTATTTTTTTCTTTATTATTCTGACGAGCGTTGTAATCGTTAATCTTGTATGTTGCTGTGTACATGGCCATATTTGGGCTTGAAGTACACGTTATCTTATCTTATTTCAGAAAAGTGATACTATTTGTCTCTTCAGAAATCGTATTTTCCCTTTCAATCTAGATTTGTCGCTCAACAATGATTAGCCAGAAACATTAATTAGAACAATTTAGTTTCTTTTCCAGAAACGAGAAACAGATTGATTGGATTGCAGAAATATAAACACGAAAGTAAGCAACTACAAATTAAACACTATTTTTTAACAAGTAAGCATTAGTAAGTAATATCTTTGTTTGGTATTTGTGCATTATATGTTACCCACCGCTATATACTGTACAAGGAACTACTACAAGAAACTAGACAACGGGTATTTGCTAGATAAATGGATACCAAAGTGTAATTTAAAATTGCGTTTACAATATTTAAAACTGTTGTTTTTTTTTTGGCGTTTAGGGGGGGGGGTACCTATATTAGGTTAGCTTAGGTTACGTATTTAGTATATGCTATGCTTTACAACCCCCCCCCCCCCCTAATGTGCAAATATATAGCCCAAATTTATTTCTAA
Organism: Artemia sinica; assembly: GCA_027921565.1. Lineage (NCBI taxonomy): Eukaryota > Metazoa > Arthropoda > Branchiopoda > Anostraca > Artemiidae > Artemia > Artemia sinica. The sequence continues at coordinate 1,186,177 of JAPEVW010000037.1, forward strand.
AACTATTATAAATTTATTATTTAATTAGTATTAACCAAACCTGACTTCTTTCGTGGTACCGTATAATGCACAAGTACCCTTTGTTTCTCTTTTATGCTAATATTCTACAACAAACGACCGAACAGTCCAATTTTTTATAATTTAGCTAAACTATTTAATTTTAGTATATAAATTTATCTTAAAAGTTTTACTAATTCCTAATATCAAAGAAGCTATTCAAGGATTGAGAGAGCGAAAAACAAAAGGCCAATACCGTCAACATAAATAACTCTTCTGACATTAATAAGAATCATTAGATAGGTCTTCCAATCTTAAATTCCTGCCATTCGCTGCTTCTCCGACACATGACTTATAGCTGATACTCAAATCCAATGACGGTATATCAAACTGCGAGATACCCAGTGATACATAATGAGTGATGGTGGTTCGTAACCCTTTAAGTCGATTGATGCGGCTATAAAATGAGCAAGACAATAATTGGTTGGCATATAAAGGTATACTTCTCTTAATGATTGATAGTTGTCTGCTTTTTTTAACGCCCTCTTGTGGGTTAGTGGCTTCCTAGTGGTTTAATCATTGAAGCTAGTATTGTCATCAGTTTGCCATCTTTTGACAATGCTATTGCTAATGACAATGACATTGTAATGTCGATGGTAAAGGTACTTATTTAGGGATTTGTTATCCTCCAGAACGAAACACTATAAGATTCTGAGGACGGCTTCAAAAAACTTCTATAAGAATTACTTATATCATTCCTAAAGCAAATTATTTTACTCCCCTCCACCTAATGGCCAAATATATCCGCTAAATTGTATTCACGCAACATCAGCGAATATAGAGCAAAACCTTTTGGGGACCAATATAACAATGGCTCCAATGAAAAAATAATCTTTGGGGGGGGGCAGCAATGTGACAAATGCGCTAATAATTGACCTAATTGACAAATTTTGTTCTAAAAAGAGAGTGAATAAACGAAAAAAAAAACAAAGAATGAAGGAGCAAGAAAAATAATTAAGGGGGCCAGGGTCCCCCGTGGCTCCCATGGATCCACCACTGATACGCAATGAGTTTTTCACACCTAATTCTTTTCTTTAAATTAATTTAACGGCAAACAATCAACGTCTTCACTTTAAGCCACAGGAAAATTCAAGGGGAATATATTATTTGGGTTATTTATTTGATCATTAGGGGGATGATGTTAAGTAAAGTGATGCTTTCTTAGGAATGATATAACTAAGTCTTTTATAATTTTTTAATATTTTTTCGAATTTATAATGTTTGCCTTCTGAAGAGGATAACCACTAAATCTGTACCATTGTAAAAATTAGAATACGTCAAGTTTAAAATTCAATATAAAAAGATTGCTGATTGATGTTCATGTTATTTGTTTTTTTTCATTTTTGATTTTTTACCTAAGCGCCAGCAATGCTGATGATTTGGTGCTAGCCTAGATAAGTACCATTTTGAAAACGATTTGAACCCATCATGAAGGTGTTTAAACGTGGTACTCCCGCTGCCACAATTAAAAAACACCAAAAAGCTTAACCCTCAAAAACAACACTTCCGTTGGAATCTAGGTTTGAAATACCCCACGAAAAATGAAAAATTATCACAGAATATGAATATTTCTAATTTTGAATCCCTCTGCGTCTCAGGATTGATCCTCTAAGACATCGTATAAGGTTTGAAATGTGTGTAACTGTGTTATTATAAGTGTAAGTGTATAAGTGTAAGTGTATAAGTGTAACTGACTGGTTTGATGCACATTTTGAAGCTTTTTGAAACGCATTTTTGCTTAAAAGTCTTCTGGTAAAGGCTGTCAATCAGTACGATAACGTTTTGAATTCTCTTAGGAAAATTACTAAACCAGAATACGAATTACTAAGGGATTACGAAAAGAATTAAACGATCTTCTACTCCAAAGAAATATTTTGGACACGACTTTACTAGAGAATCTTTAAATTTAATCCAGTTAATATGACTCCAATTATTATTCCTATTATTACTCCTATTATTAATATGACTCCTATTATTGTTAGCAGTTCATACGTTTAAAAAACTTTCGTTGAGTGATTTATGCCAGCGAAGAGAAAATGACTGCTTTGCAGTGCAAAACACTGCATCAGTATCATGTATCTGATATGTATCAGTGTGAAACACTTATACATAGATAATTATATGCTTATAGTACACCATACTTACTTCACAATTATGTTGTACATATATATGTAAAAAGACTTCGATTGAAGACAGTTACACAAAGGATAAGCTTTTATAAACATAGATTTTGCAAACTCTGGTGTACTTGTTGATTAATGAGCCTACTTTTATACCTTGAAGCCACAAGGAGACTTGGAGTTTCCCTCGAGATGTTGGTCCAAAGACCACAATACACAAAATGTGGTACTACCTGTGGTACCCTGAGTTTCCGAATGCTCCGATTTGCAGAAAAGCGCAATTCGAACAACGCAGTTATTTAATACAAGAATATTCATAAAAATGTATGATGCGCACTAAAAGTATGTAGTAAAAATCCGCAAAATTGCTGCGGTTTCCCGCAAAAGGATAAATTCTGAACAACGCTTGTATATTGCGGGAAAAGTGTATTAATTACTTGCAAAATAGCACATATGATGCGAAAAATCACAACTACCTTTACCTGATCTTAGAGAAGATGGGTTCAAATCTACTTGCTGATGTTGAACTTCTATCATTACTTTACTTCCAGGGGCGTCGTTTGGGGGTGGCAAGGGGTTGTCCCCCCAATAATGGGGAGAAAAAAATATTATACATCCAATGCCTTTTGACTATCCAGATATGGACCCCTCTTGCCCCCCCCCCCCCCCCCTCCAAATAAAAAATGCTGGAGATTCGCCCCTGTTTACTTCTATAAAGAAGTAAAAGAATGGTAATTTATAGACAACAACATGTAAACAATTGAATAATAAGCTATTCATTTGATTCCTGAGCACGTTTTCATGCACGCCCGGGCAAATTTCAACGCCTGCAGATTTGTGGTTTTTGCAAAACAGCTGGTAAATAATCGTCCGTAGTCTGTAAAATAATTCTGGTTTTTCACAGATCGCAGTATGTAAGAGCTAAAGGCTAACCGGAATCTAACTCAAAACCTCACGAAACTATTTTTTTTCATCACAGCCAACTTTTACTTACTCAGGATTCCGCTACAGCACGAATTTAAGCCAAATTTTACTCCCACGTAGGTTTAGTCCATTTTTTTTTATAAATCTAACATTCTTCTTTTTTTTGGGGGGGGAGGTGGGGGAGCTATGGGAGTAAAAAACGAGAATTTTACGTTAACTTTAGATAAACCTGCAAAGAATTTCTTCATCAAATTCTGATGCATACAATTTTTCCATGCGCAAACCGCACCACCTTGAACTTAAATCAAAATGGTGCGTTTGACACCATTTACGAGATCAGTTTGATAACCCTTATTTAAGCCTCGTTTTCGTGCGTGCCTTGGTGAATATCAGTGACTACAAAGCGACATTTTGGATCAGTAAGGAATGATTGTAAAAAATAATATAACAAATGATTGGTCAGAAAGTGCTTTACCTAGACTTTGATATATGCCTAAGCGCGTGTGTGAATTCAGCTTTATCTGATGGCATTGCTGATCAAAAGCAAATCTTTTTTTGGATTATTGTGCGATTGTAAGTCTTATTATAGAGTATACTATTCAGAAGGATCTGTGAGCAACGAAAAAAAGCCGAACATTAAAATATACATTTTGGAAATTGATTCACTTCATTTTATTACTTACTGATTAAGAAAAATGATCCTAGTCCCCTTGGTAAATTATCATGTCTAAGGAAACACTATTTTGTGACCACAGTTTATATAATTATCCAGTAAGCTTATCGCAGATCATTTCTGGTCTTCGTTCTCGGTGCGAACAAAAAGCTCCTCCCACTTCTTCGTGCAGTTATGGATCAGTGTGTTGCGTCTATCAATGAGAAATGGTTACTAAGTGCATTATTCGTAATAGCGGGTTTCCACTTGTTTCCGATTGTTTCGCGTCTGACTTGTCTACCCGTGAAAAGATCTGATGCCGCCTATGTTTCTACGTTCTCTGGAGCACTCGCACCCCGGTCCGGGTTTTTATAATGGGTGAGATAGGGAATGATCATACTGGTTAATTATATAAACTGTGTTGTGTGACGGAGAATAGGGCTTATCAAAAATGGCTTTTGAAGCTTTTTGGCTCAAATGCCTTTTTGATAGTGGGTACCCATCAGACATGAAATCCTGATGGTGTTTCTGCCCCACTTTACTTAGTAATCATTTTCTAAATGGCCCTTTGACGGCCAAGATTAGGCTTCGAGGACATTTTTTTTTAAATGGCAAGGTAAATGACAAATATTAGGCTACCTACGCCAACAACACTACAAATTTAAACGAATGTGACTGGCCAAAACAGTGGCTTTGGGTATTGTAAGTGAAGAACATTTCCTTGGTCCACTCTCACAGTTATATTTTCGGGTTTTATGGTATGGAGTTGAGACCAGGGCAGAGATTTTCGGTGAATTTTTTGTCAAAAGTTTGGAAATCTCGAGTGCCTTTGGTTTCAATTTTCCAGAATAAGGAGTTTATAATCATTTCTGAAATAAAAATAAATCGGTTACAAATGAGTTATAAATTAAAAACAAAATTAATTTATTTGCAATTCATATTTCCACATGAAAATCTTACTCTGGGCCACTTTGAGACTTGAGCACCCGGGAATGTGGCACCTATCCTCTCGACGGCCCTGGCTTCAATCGCCAGTCCTGTTTACATTTCTTATATTACCGATATACAACATATTTGTGAAACTATTTTGATTATTTTTTGATTATATATTGATTATTTTTACGATTATCAGCAGTGGAAAAGGGACAGAGCAAAATAGTGAAAAAGGGACAGGAAAAAAGCAAAAATATTTATATAAAAGTCAAAATTATGTGATATAAAACATAATAAAATAAATAACTATATTTTGTTTACCCTTTTGAGAACCGTTTTGCTAGAACCAGTGGTAATAAGGGAAGGGGCCAATAAAAAAGCACATGTTTTTGCCGTATTCCTAAAAAAAATTCTTAGCAATGGAAACGTTAGTCTAGTAGCATATAATGCAATATACAAAACATATTCATGAACGTACATTCATTAATCTCTAAGAGCAGCAGATATATAACATTTGACTATTTTTTTTATTTTATGGAGTGACGGGTTATAAATAAAACGGTAATGTTGAATAGTGACTAAAGGGGCAGAGCAAAAGGTATTGAGCAAAAGAAGTTAGGCATCCAAAATCTAGGATTTGTTCTGGGGTGAATTCGGAAAATAGAAAGTTTCTTTTTGACTCAAATTGGCAATTGCCATGGGGCCCCTAGGATCAGTCTTGGAAACACTATTCCCCTACCCCGGTGTATGCATTGACTAATGTGTCTATTTTCCTATCTCAATGTGTAGAAAAACAAATGACCATTAATAGCACAAGAGACTCGATATGTTATATTTTTTGGTTGTTTTTTATGTTTCCAACAGTGAAAAAATTGGGGTAGAGTAAAATGGACATGCTCATCGAAGTTCAATAGAAGCTCAACAGGGAAAATTAAGAGATTTTTTTCTGAGGGTAACGCTGGAAAAAAAAAATTAAATTTTGATCATAAATCACCATGGGGTCCTTTTTATCAGTCTTAGAGATATTTTCCCCCAAGTCCCTGCCACAATGTTACATTGATCAATGTGTTTTTTTATACCCCAAATAGCCGTGAATAACAAAAAAAAAAAAAAAAAAAAAAAAAAAAGAACTCGAAATATATTTTTAGCAATTCTAATTTCTTGTAAAATCAATGTCATGTAACATGACATTTTTTTGAATTGCCTCTGTCAATCTACATACTCGTTAATTTAGGTAAGCAAGTTCCCTTATTTCACCAGTTATTGAGATGATATACCAATTAAACATATATTAAAGATTTTCTTGCATCCCAATAAACAATTTACTTTGACGTTGTTACTCAAAAATAATTAGCCTATATGCATTGCACCCGACATTTTCAAACCTTTCTCTAACTGTCAGCATTTTCCGGAGCGAAAATTTAACGCTCTAGGCTAATTCCAAAAACGTAATCAACAGCCAAGCCACTCTTCGAGCCGTCAAATAAAGTCCCGAAATTATCGCCACCGTATGGAGCATTTAGCATTTGAATAACCAAAGAGGGGATGGCCAACTTCTTACAGCTGATTTTACGGCTTACATGAAATTAATGAGTATTTTAGAAACGAAATAGTGGAGAAAAGCAGGTAGTAAACTAAAAAGAAAGTGAAAAGAAAAAACAAATTTGAGCGATAAATTGTGTGTTTTTTAAGATTCTTGGAACCAAGCGTTTTATTTTAACAGTAAAAAAGGATCAGTTAATCAGATGGGATTCGGGAAATAAAAAGAGAAATACACTAATTTTTCAGATAAAACAAAAAGTTATTCTGGACTAAAGTGGAAAGAACAAAATTACAAAAACTTCCAACTGTTGAGGATAAGAAATAAAGGATTTCTTAGTACTGCTGCAGCCTCAGCGTAAATTTACTCGTTTTTTGGTTATTTACTTGTTTGTACCAATTTATTTTATTATTGTTCAAACTTCTGTTTTCATTTCTGTTTTTGTTTGACTTGCTTTAATTTACAAACAATATACGAGAGAAATGTGTTTTGCTGAAATTTAAGCAGTACTTGGCCTTTATTGACATCATTTTTGAAAAATTTCTGAAGGAAAACACTAGAATTGGCAAAAAAAAAAGACACTCCAATGGCTTAGTAACAAATAAAGAATACAACATCATCGACAGTATTTTTATAGCTGAGAAACGGTTCGACTAAATACACTAAGAAGGTAATCGTCATCCAAGCACCATTTCGTGTTTCAATACTAATTTGTTTCACTCGAGTCGGGTATTTAGAGAAAGGAAGGGGATTTTTGCCCCTATACCTTGGTAAGATTTAAGAATTTCAAGATTAGCAAATTCACGATTTGGGATTTTCACAATCATGGGCCCTGATGGGATCAGACCCTGATGAATGCCACGACGAGGATAAACTGGGTGTAAAAGGTTTGAGCTGATCCGGCATTGTTAGATGCTTTGGGTATCCGTTCCGTCATAAAATCCTTCCTCCGTCCCTATCCCTAAAAGGGAAATCCCACTTGCGTGGCCTCATATTGATGTCAGGGTGGACCTCTCACGAGTTTTCCTAACCGAAAACAGTGTGTGCAAACAGCGCTACAGGGTGACATGTCGGAGTGGAGTACCACTAGAAAATATAGCTTAGTAAGCGACTTATCTTTTTAACTGGATTTTGATTAATTACAATTTTTCTGGGTTTGGTTTTTTTTGGTTAGCAAAATGAATTAGTTTTTGGAGGTTTTGAGACTTCAGAGTGCAACAACAGGATTAAAAATTTATATTAAGAAGACCAAGTTTCTAAGACTGGGAATAAGTGAAGCTGAAGAGGTATTGTTGGGTAACGAGAAGATCAAGCAAGTGGACAGCTTTACTTACCTAGGTAGTATTATTAGTATAGACGATGGGTGCAGTGAAAATGTTAAAAGTAGATAACCAAGGCCCAGGGCGTTTATTCACAGTTGAAAAAAGTTTGAAGGAATAGGCTGAGAAGTCTCCCAACCATGATGAGAATATTGCAAGCTACAGTGATGACAGTGGTCTAGTATGGTACTGAAGTGTGAGTGCTCTGAAAGACGGAGGAGGGTTACTGGACGTTCTCCACAGAAATTGCATAAGGATTGTTGTGGGTACCCGACCGACTGACTTTATCTCAAACAGTAAGCTGTACGAAAAATGTGGTCATATTTTCTAGGGCTAAATGAGATAATGATTGAGGTGTCTAGGACACATTCTGCGGATGAAGGATGACTGATTGCCAAAGATCATCCTTGTCGGCCAGCCATTTAGGGCCAAACAAAAAGCAGGTCGTCCCCAAATGAGGTAGGAGTATGTCATAAGGAGAGATTTAAGTGAAATTGGAACTTCTTGGGAGGGTTTAAAGATGGAGACTTTGAACAGATTAGGATGCAGAAGGAGTGTGCGTAGCTGTGTTGGTCTCAGGGGACTTGGTGCTGCAGTGAGTTGTTAGTAGAAGTAGTTTCTCATGCTTTTCTATTTCTTCAAATAATTCACCTTTTATTCATTCCCTCACTCCAAATCATGTGCCTCTCTCAGAGGTAAACCAATTTGTGCCAAGATGATCAGGTATAGCCAGAGCATTACACAAGTCTTAATTAAAAGTGAGAATAATAAATATGAGATGTTTTCATCTTATGACGTGCTAGTTGTTACGTTTAAGATAATATTTTTAGTTTATCTTCATCTTGACTATTTTTCATACTATTTTTTTTTCAGTTTGCTGTTTTGTAGAACTAAAATTGGTCCTATGGTGTTATTAGTCTTCATTAGTTTTATGATTTAATTAGTTTTCAATTTACTATGAAGCTGTTTTATCAATAAAATGTTTTCTATATACCAAACAGCTTGTGGTAGCACGCTGTGAGTAAAGAGCTGCTCATGCCAATGGTAACTGCTACTGGTAAAAAGGAACTTCTAAAACTATATATGTAGCTACAATTTTGTGCTGATTTTTGAGCAAAATTGAACTTTTCATGCTGATCCTATATTAGTAATAGACATTGATTTTTATTAATATACCAACTGTTTTTAATATAAATGAATTTCCAAAATTTTAGAAAAAGGGGGGACGATCACAAAAAGAGAGGAAATGTTGATGAACTTAACAAGATCAACTTCAACATGTTTAATATCTCAGAAATATAGTTTCCAGGTTCATTTCTACAAATATGAGAAACTCTCTGTTTTCTCGGAGAAACAGTCACGGATGCCTATTTATTTTATATATTTGCTTAAGTTTAATTTTTTTTCTATTCTCATGGTTAATCATATCAAACCAGAGGTCAATAATGAAAATGGGCTCATCCGAACGGAACTGAAAGTTCCAGCACATCTTTCTTAAGTAACAAAAGAGATCGCACCACAGCGAAATGATCATGGCAAATAACCAGCGCAGAAAATTTGAGCCGAACAGGACCAAAATACCAACGATTGACAATCCCAGGCTTGTCAATTGATTTAGAACAATTGAAGAGCTATTTGTATAGACTGAAGGGTGACCCACTTTCTGAAATCATAAACGCAATGGTGCAAGCCAAGTGTGACGAAAGTGTCCCGAACGCAGCGCAATTGTCCGGCATACGTGTTACTCTTAGATATACACCAGGTGGTAAAAAGTGAGTGACCCCTTGACATAGCAGTAGAAAGCTATCTATAATCCGAACGGGACACCTAATATGGGCATAGAGTCCCTAGGGAGAACACGTGGTTAATGGGGTCAATGACCTAAATTTCCAAAGGTGCTGTGTTGTTGTTGTTTTGGCCAAGTGCATGCTCGAGGCGAATGTTATGAGTTTCCAGGAATAGGAAAACAGGATCAGGTGTTTCTAACAGATGATGTCATGATTGATTGATTGTCACGAAAGGGGAATTAATTTGTTGTTTCTAAGGGAATTATTGATTCACGAAAGGGGAATTAATTTATTGTTTCCAAGGAGAATTGTCTCCGGGATGAAGTTTATTAATATCTTTGGAGTTCGACCAGAATTGTTTCTGGGGCAAAGTTTATAAATAACTGACAGGTGATGGCAAGTTAATTGTAACTCCGACGAATGTTTTGATCTTAGAGATTAACGTTGGAAAGGCATTCTTAGTAATTTGAAATGTGACAGCGCAGAGATGCCAAAAACAAAGGGGACACGCTGAAATTACGTTTAGGGTTATTTGGGCGAAACCGTTTTAGACATTTTAGGGAATTATTTCGGCGGAACAGTTAGAGACATTTTAAAAGATGATTTTAGAAGATTTTTAGAAGAGGTTTTGAGTGTGATCGTTATAATACACAATTTCTATTTAAACAGTGTGTCGCGAGGTCCCCAACCCCAAAGGGCCCCGGTCACCATACCCCCACCCCGAAGGAAGCCGCCGGTCCCCAAAGGGCCCCCGGTCCCCAAAGGGCCCCCGGGCTCCCAAAGGACCCCCCAAAGGGCCCCCGGCGCCCCAAAGGCCCCTGAGCCCCCCTTTTTTTAATACTTTTTTTTTAAGGCTTTACTATATCTTTTCAGAACAATTTCCTTTCTTAATGTCCCTCCTAAACCCATTTTTTCAACTTGAAGTACTTATCTTTTTCACCCACAACTATACTTTACAGCTTTTTGGATACCTCAACACCAAGCAATACTTTTCAAAGGGCATTTCAGAGCAACTTTTTTTCTTAATGTCCCTTCTAAACCCATTTTACAAGTTGAAGCATCCATCCTTTTCACCCACAACTATACTTTACAGCTTTATGGATATCTCAACGCCATGAAATACTTTTCAAAAGGCGTTTCAGAGCAACTTTTTTTCTTAATGTCCCGTCTAAAACCTATTTTCCAACTTGAAGTACCCATTCTTTTCACCTACAACTTTACATTACCGCTTTTTGGATACCTCAACACCAAGAAATACCTTTCAAAAGACATTTCAGAGCAATTCCTTCTTAATGCCCATCCTAAACCCATTTTACAACTTGAAGTACCCATCCACTTCACCCACAACTTTACTTTACAGCTTTATAGATACCTCAACACCAAGAAATACTTTTCAAAAGGCATTTCAGAGCAATTTCCTTTCTTAATGTCCCTTCTAAACCCATTTTCCAACTTGAAGCATCCAACCTTTTAACCCACAACTATACTTTACAGCTTTTGGTTACCTCAACATCAAGAAATACTTTTCAAAGACCATTTCAGAGCAAGTTACTTTCTTAATGTCCCTTCTAAACCTATTTTCCAACTTGAAGTACCCATTCTTTTCACCCACAACTTTACATTACAGCTTTTTGGATACCTCAACACCAAGAAATACCTTTCAAAAGACATTTCAGAGCAATTTCCTTTCTTAATGCCCATCCTAAACCCATTTTACAACTTGAAGTACCCATCCATTTCACCCACAACTTTACATTACAGCTTTTTGATACCTCAAACACCAAGAAATACTTTTCAAAAGGCATTTCAGAGCAATTTCCTTCCTTAATGTCCCTTCTAAACCCATTTTCCAACTTGAAGTACTTATATTTTCCCCCACAACTTTACTTTACAGCTTTTTGGATACCTCAACACCATGAAATACCTTTCAAAAGGCATTTCACAACAAGTTCTTTTCTTAGTGACCGTCCTAAACCCATTTTACAAGTTGAAGTACCCATCCTTTTCACCCACAACTTTACATTACAGCTTTTTAGATACCTCAACACCAAGAAATACTTTTCAAAAGACATTTCAGAGCAAGTTCCTTTCTTAATGTCCCTTCTAAACCATTTTACAAGTTGAAGCATCCATCCTTTTCGCCCACAACTATACTTTACAGCTTTATGGTTACCTCAACACCAAGCAATACTTTTCAAAAGGCATTTCAGAACAAGTTCCTTTCTTAATGTCCCTTCTAAACCTATTTTCCAACTTGAAGCATCCATCCTTTTCACCCACAACTCTACATTACAGCTTTTTGGATACCTCAACACCAAGAAATACCTTTCAAAAGGCATTTCAGAGCAAGTTCCTTTCTTAATGACCCTTCTAAACCAATTTTACAATTTGAAGTGCCCATCCATTTCACCCACAACTTTACTTTACGTATTTTTGAATACCACAACATCAAGCAATACTTTTCAAAAGGCATTTTCAGATCAAGTTCTTTATGTAATCCCCCTTCTAAACCAATTTTACAAGTTTTAGTTAAGAGTTTAGAGTTTTTTAGCTTAGAGTCTTAGCTTAGAGTTTTTGTTATAATTCTAGTTTAGTTTAGTTTTAGGTAAGAGCTTGAAGTTTTACCTTAGAGACTTAGCTTAGAGTTTTAGTTTAGTTTAGTTTTAGTTAAGAGTTTAGAGTTTTTTAGCTTAGACTCTTAGCTTAGAGTTTTTGTTAGAGTTCTAGTTTAGTTTAGTTTTTAATTATGAGTTTAGAGTTTTTAGCTTAGAGTTTTACCTTAGAGTTTTAGTTAGAGTTCTAGTTTAGTTTAGTTATAGGTAAGAGTTTGAAGTTTTACCTTAGAGACTTAGCTTAGAGTTTTAGTTTTAGTTTAGTTTTAGTTAAGAGTTTCGAGTTTTAGCTTAGAGTCTTAGCTTAGAGTTTTTTTGTAGAGTTCTAGTTTAGTTTAATTTTAGTTAAGAGTTTGATGTTTTACCTTTGAGCTTCAGTTAGAGTTCTAGTTTAGTTTAGTTTTAGTTAAGAGTTTGGTGTTTTATCTTAGAGTCTTAACTTAGAGTTTTAGTTAGAGTTCTAGTTTAGTTTAGTTTTAGTTAAGAGTTTCGAGTTTTAGCTTAGAGTCTTAGCTTAGGGTTTTTTTTGGTTAGAGTTCTAGTTTAGTTTAATTTTAGTTAAGAGTTTGATGTTTTACCTTTGAGTTTCAGTTAGAGTTCTAGTTTAGTTTAGTTTTAGTTAAGAGTTTGGTGTTTTACCTTAGAGTTTCAGTTAGAGTTCTAGTTTAGTTTAGTTTTAGTTAAGAGTTTGGTGTTTTACCTTAGAGTCTTAACTTAGAGTTTTAGTTAGAGTTCTAGTTTAGTTTTAGTTAAGAGTTTAGAATTTTAGCTTAGAGTCTTAGCTTAGAGTTTTTGTTAGAGTTCTAGTTTAGTTTAGTTTTAGTTAATAGTTTAGAGTTCTAGCTTAGAATCTTAGCTTAGAGTTGTTGTTAGAGTTGAAGTTTAGTTTAGTAATAGTTAAGAGTTTAGAGTTTTAGCTTAGAGTCTAAGCTTAGAGTTTTTGTTAGAGTTCTAGTTTAGTTTAGATCTAGTTAAGAGTTTGGAGTTTTACCTTAGAGACTTAGCTTAGAGTTCTAGTTTAGTTTAGTTTTAGTTAAGAGTTTAGAGTTTTTTAGCATAGAGTCTTAGCTTAGAGTTTTTGTTAGAGTTCTAGTTTAGTTTAGTTTTAGTTAAGAGTTTAGAATTTTAGCTTAGAGTCTTAGCTTAGAGTTTTTGTTAGAGTTCTAGTTTAGTTTAGTTTTAGTTAAGAGTTTAGAGTTTTTAGCTTAGAGTCTTAGCTTAGAGTTTTTGTTGAAGTTCTAGTTTAGTTTAGTTTTAGTTAAGAGTTTAGAGTTTTAGCTTAGAGTCATAGTTTAGAGTTTTTGTTAAAGTTGAAGTTTAGTTTAGTTATAGTTAAGAGTTTAGAGTTTTAGCTTAGAGTCTTAGCTTAGAGTTTTTGTTAGAGTCCTAGTTTAGTTTAGATATAGTTAAGAGTTTGGAGTTTTACCTTAGAGTCATAGCATAGAGTTTTAGTTAGAGTTCTAGTTTAGTTTAGTTTTAGTTAAGAGTTTAGAATTTTAGCTTAGTCTTAGCTTAGAGTTTTTGTTAGAGTTCTAGTTTTAGTTCAGTTTTAGTTAAGAGTTTAGAGTTTTTAGCTTAGAGTCTTAGCTTAGAGTTTTTGTTGAAGTTCTAGTTTAGTTTAGTTTTAGTTAAGAGTTTAGAGTTTTAGCTTAGAGTCTTAGCTTAGAGTTTTTGTTAAAGTTGAAGTTTAGTTTAGTTATATTTAAGAGTTTAGAGTTTTAGCTTAGAGTCATAGCTTAGAGTTTTTGTTATAGTTCTAGTTTAGTTTAGTTATAGGTAAGAGTTTGAAGTTTTACCTTAGAGACTTAGCTTAGAGTTTTAGTTTAGTTTAGTTTTAGTTAAGAGTTTAGAGTTTTTTTAGCTTAAACTATTAGCTTAGAGTTTTTGGTAGAGTTCTAGTTTAGTTTAGTTTTAATTATGAGTTAAAGTTTTTAGCTTAGAGTCTTAGCTTAGAGTTTTAGTTAGAGTTCTACTTTAGTTTAGTTTTAGTTAAGAGTTTAGAGTTTTACCATAGAGTCTTAGCTTAGAGTTTTAGTTAGAGTTGAAGCTTAGTTTAGTTACAGTTAAAAATTTAGAGTTTTAGCTTAGAGTCATAGCTTAGAGTTTTACTTAAAGTTTGTAGTTTAGTTAAGTTTTAGTTAAGAGTTTCGAGTTTTAGCTTAGAGTCATACATTAGAGTTTTTGTTAGAGTTCTAGTTTAGTTTAGTTTTAGTTAAGAGTTTAGAGTTTTACCTTTAGAGTCTTAGCTTAGGGTTTTTAGTTAGAGTTCTAGTTTAGTTTAGTTATAGTTAAGAATTTAGAGTTTTAGCTTAGAGTCATAGCTTAGAGTTTAGAGTTCTACCTTAGAGTCATAGCTTAGAGTTTGTGTTAGAGTTCTAGTTTAGTTTAGTTATAGTTAAGAGTCTCGAGTTTTTAGCTTAGAGTCTTAGCTAAGAGTTTCTGTTAGAGTTCTACTTTAGTTTACTTCTAGTTAAGAGTTAGAGTTTTAGCTTAGAGTCTTAGCTTAGAGTTTTTGTTAGAGTTCAAGTTTAGTTTAGTTATAGTTAAGAGTTTGGTGTTTTACCTTAGAGACTTAGCTTAGAGTTTTAGTTTAGTTTAGTTTTAGTTAAGAGTTTTAGATAGAGTTTTAGTTTAGAGTCTTATCTCAGAGTTTTTGTTAGAGTTCTAGTTTAGTTTAGTTTTAGTTAAGAGTTTAGAGTTTTTAGCTTAGAGTCTTAGTTTTGAGTTTTTTGTTGAAGTTCTAGTTTAGTTTAGAGTTTTACCTTGGACTTAGAGTTTTAATTAGAGTTCTAGTTTAGTTTAGTTTTTAGTTAAGAGTTTAGAGTTTTAGCTTAGAGTCTTAGCTTAGAGTTTTTGTTAGAGTTCTAGTTTAGTGTAGTTATAGTTAAGAGTTTTGAGTTTTACCTTAGAGACTTAGCTTAGAGTTTTAATTTAGTTTAGTTTTACTTAAGAGTTTAGAGTTTTAGCTTAGAGTCTCAGATTAGAGTTTTTGTTAGAGTTCTAGTTTAGTTTAGCTTTAGTTTAGAGTTTTAGCTTAGACTTAGAGTTTTAATTAGAGTTCTAGTTTAGTTTAGTTTTAGTTAAGAGTTTAGAGTTTTTAGCTTAGAGTCTTAGCTTAGTTTATTCAGAGTTCTAGTTTAGTTTAGTTTTAGTTAAGAGTTTATGGTTTTACCATAGAGTCTTTGCTTAGAGTTTTAGTTAGAGTTAAAGTTTAGTTTAGTTACAGTTAAGAGTTTAGAATTTTAGCTTAGAGTCTTAGCTTAGAGTTTTTGTTAGAGTTCTAGTTTAGTTTAGTTTTAGTTAATAGTTTAGAGTTTTAGCTTAGAATCTTAGCTTAGAGTTGTTGTTAGAGTTGAAGTTTAGTTTAGTAATAGTTAAGAGTTTGGAGTTTTACCTTAGAGACTTAGCTTAGAGTTCTAGTTTAGTTTAGTTTTAGTTAAGAGTTTAGAGTTTTTTAGCATAGAGTCTTAGCTTAGAGTTTTTGTTAGAGTTCTAGTTTAGTTTAGTTTTAGTTAAGAGTTTAGAATTTTAGCTTAGAGTCTTAGCTTAGAGTTTTTGTTAGAGTTCTAGTTTAGTTTAGTTTTAGTTAAGAGTTTAGAGTTTTTAGCTTAGAGTCTTAGCTTAGAGTTTTTGTTGAAGTTCTAGTTTAGTTTAGTTTTAGTTAAGAGTTTAGAGTTTTAGCTTAGAGTCATAGTTTAGAGTTTTTGTTAAAGTTGAAGTTTAGTTTAGTTATAGTTAAGAGTTTAGAGTTTTAGCTTAGAGTCTTAGCTTAGAGTTTTTGTTAGAGTTCTAGTTTAGTTTAGATATAGTTAAGAGTTTGGAGTTTTACCTTAGAGTCATAGCATAGAGTTTTAGTTAGAGTTCTAGTTTAGTTTAGTTTTAGTTAATAGTTTAGAATTTTAGCTTAGTCTTAGCTTAGAGTTTTTGTTAGAGTTCTAGTTTAGTTTAGTTTTAGTTAAGAGTTTAGAGTTTTTAGCTTAGAGTCTTAGCTTAGAGTTTTTGTTGAAGTTCTAGTTTAGTTTAGTTTTAGGTAAGAGTTTAGAGTTTTAGCTTAGAGTCTTAGCTTAGAGTTTTTGTTAAAGTTGAAGTTTAGTTTAGTTATATTTAGAGTTTAGAGTTTTAGCTTAGAGTCATAGCTTAGAGTTTTTGTTATAGTTCTAGTTTAGTTTAGTTATAGGTAAGAGTTTGAAGTTTTACTTAGAGACTTAGCTTAGAGTTTTAGTTTAGTTTAGTTTTAGTTAAGAGTTTAGAGTTTTAGCTTAAAATCTTAGCTTAGAGTTTTTGGTAGAGTTCTAGTTTAGTTTAGTTTTATTATGAGTTTAGAGTTTTTTAGCTTAGAGTCTTAGCTTAGAGTTTTTAGTTAGAGTTCTACTTTAGTTTAGTTTTAGTTAAGAGTTTAGAGTTTTACCATAGAGTCTTAGCTTAGAGTTTTAGTTAGAGTTGAAGTTCAGTTTAGTTACAGTTAAGAATTTAGAGTTTTAGCTTAGAGTCATAGCTTAGAGTTTTACTTAAATTTGTAGTTTAGTTAAGTTTTAGTTAAGAGTTTCGAGTTTTAGCTTAGAGTCATACATTAGAGTTTTTGTTAGAGTTCTAGTTTAGTTTTAGTTTTAGTTAAGAGTTTAGAGTTTTACCTTTAGAGTCTTAGCTTAGAGTTTTAGTTAGAGTTCTTGTTTAGTTTAGTTATAGTTAAGAATTTAGAGTTTTAGCTTAGAGTCATAGCTTAGAGTTTAGAGTTCTACCTTAGAGTCATAGCTTAGAGTTTGTGTTAGAGTTCTAGTTTAGTTTAGTTATAGTTAAGAGTCTCGAGTTTTTAGCTTAGAGTCTTAGCTTATAGTTTGTGTTAGAGTTCTAATTTAGTAATAGTTAAGAGTTTAGAGTTTTAGCTTAGAGTCTTAGCTTAGATTTTTTGTTAGAGTTCAAGTTTAGTTTAGTTATAGTTAAGAGTTTGGTGTTTTACCTTAGAGACTGAGCTTAGAGTTTTAGTTAGTTTAGTTTTAGTTAAGAGCTTAGAGTTTTAGTTTAGAGTCTTATCTTGGACTTTTTGTTAGAGTTCTAGTTTAGTTTAGTTTTAGTTAAGAGTTTAGAGTTTTTAGCTTAGAGTCTTAGTTTTGAGTTTTTTGTTGAAGTTCTAGTTTAGTTTAGAGTTTTTAGCTTGGACTTAGAGTTTTAATTAGAGTTCTAGTTTAGTTTAGTTTTAGTTAAGAATTTGGAGTTTTAGCTTAGAGTCTTAGCTTAGAGTTTTTTGTTAGAGTTCTAGTTTAGTTTAGTTTTAGTTAAGAGTTTAGAGTTTTAGCTTAGAGTCTTAGCTTAGAGTTTTTTTAGAGTTCTAGTTTAGTGTAGTTAGAGTTTTGAGTTTTACCTTAGAGACTTAGCTTAGAGTTTTAGTTTAGTTTAGTTTTACTTAAGAGTTTAGAGTTTTAGCTTAGAGTCTTAGTTTAGAGTTTTTGTTGAAGTTCTAGTTTAGTTAGTTTTAGTTTAGAGTTTTAGCTTAGACTTAGAGTTTTAATTAGAGTTCTAGTTTAGTTTTAGTTTTTAGTTAAGAGTTTAGAGTTTTTAGCTTATAGTCTTAGCTTAGTTTTATTGGAGTTCTAGTTTAGTTTAGTTTTAGTTAAGAGTTTATAGTTTTACCATAGAGTCTTAGCTTAGAGTTTTAGTTAGAGTTAAAGTTTAGTTTAGTCACAGTTAAGAATTTAGAGTTTTAGCTTAGAGTCATAGCTTAGAGTTTTACTTAAAGTTATAGTTTGGTTAAGTTTTAGTTAAGAGTTTCGAGTTTTAGCTGAGTCTTAGCTTAGAGTTTTTGTTAGAGTTCTAGTTTAGTTTAATTTTAGTTAAGAGTTTGATGTTTTTACCTTTTGAGTTTCAGTTAGAGTTCTAGTTTAGTTTACTTATAGTTAAGAGTTTGGTGTTTTGCCTTAGAGTCTTAGCTTAGAGTTTTAGTTAGAGTTCTAGTTTAGTTTAGTTTTCGTTAAGAGTTTAGAATTTAGCTTAGAGTCTTAGCTTAGAGTTTTTGTTAGAGTTCTAGTTTATTTTAGTTTTTAGTTAAGAGTTTAAAGTTTTTAGCTTAGAGTCATAGTTTAGAGTTTTTGTTAAAGTTGAAGTTTAGTTTTAGTGATAGTTAAGAGTTTAGAGTTTTAGCTTAGAGTCTTAGCTTAGAGTTTTGTTAGAGTTCTAGTTTAGTTTTAGATATAGTTAAGCGTTTGGAGTTTTACCTTCGAGACTTAGCTTAGAGTTTTAGTTTAGTTTACTTTTAGTTAAGAGTTTAGAGTTTTTAGCTTAGAGCCTTAGCTTAGAGGTTTTGTTAGATTTCTAGTTTAGTTTAGTTTTAGTTAAGAGTTTGGTGTTTTACCTTAGAGTCATAGCTTAGAGTTTTAGTTCGAGTTCTAGTTTAGTTTAGTTTTAATTAAGAGTTTAGAATTTTAGCTTAGAGTCTTAGCTTAGAGTTTTTGTTAGAGTTCTAGTTTAGTTTAGTTTTAGTTAAGAGTTTAGAGTTTTTAGCTTGGAGTCTTAGCTTAGAGTTTTTGTTGAAGCTCTAGTTTAGTTTAGTTTTAGTTAAGAGTTTATAGTTTTAGCTTAGAGTCTTAACTTAGAGTTTTTGTTAGAGTTTTAGTTTAGTTTAGTTTTAGTTAAGAGTTTAGAGTTTTAGCTTAGAGTCTTAGCTTAGAGTTATAGTCAGAGTTGAAGTTTAGTTTAGTTATAATTAAGAATTTAGAGTTTTTAGCTTAGAGTCGTACGTTAGAGTTTTTGTTAGAGTTCTAGTTTAGTTTAGTTAAGAGTTTTAGAGTTTTATCACAGAGTCATAGCTTAGAGTTTCTGTTGAAGTTGAAGTTTTAGTTTAGTCATAGTTTAGAATTTAGAGTTTTTAGCTTAGAGTCTTAGCTTAGAGTTTTACTTAGAGTTCTAGTTTAGTTTAGTTTTAGTTAAGAGTTTAGAGTTTTATCTTAGAGTCATAGCTTAGAGTTTTGTTGAAGTTCTAGTTTACCTTAGTTAAGAGTTTAGAGTTCTAGCTTAGAGTCTTAGCTTAGAGTTTTTGTTAGAGTTCTAGTTTAGTGTAGTTATAGTTAAGAGTTTTGAGTTTTACCTTAGAGACTTAGCTTAGAGTTTTATTTAGTTTAGTTTACTTAAGAGTTTAGAGTTTTAGCTTAGAGTCTCAGATTAGAGTTTTTGTTAGAGTTCTAGTTTAGTTTAGCTTTAGTTTAGAGTTTTAGCTTAGACTTAGAGTTTTAATTAGAGTTCTAGTTTAGTTTAGTTTTAGTTAAGAATTTAGAGTTTTTAGCTTAGAGTCTTAGCTTAGTTTTATTCAGAGTTCTAGTTTAGTTTAGTTTTAGTTAAGAGTTTATAGTTTTACCATAGAGTCTTTGCTTAGAGTTTTTAGTTAGAGTTAAAGTTTAGTTTAGTTACAGTTAAGAGTTTAGAATTTTAGCTTAGAGTCTTAGCTTAGAGTTTTTGTTAGAGTTCTAGTTTAGTTTAGTTTTAGTTAATAGTTTAGAGTTTTAGCTTAGAATCTTAGCTAGAGTTGTTGTTAGAGTTGAAGTTTAGTTTAGTAATAGTTAAGAGTTTAGAGTTTTAGCTTAGAGTCTTAGCTTAGAGTTTTTGTTAGAGTTCTAGTTTAGTTTTTAGATATAGTTAAGAGTTTGGAGTTTTACCTTAGAGACTTAGCTTAGAGTTCTAGTTTAGTTTAGTTTTAGTTAAGAGTTTAGAGTTTTTTAGCATAGAGTCTTAGCTTAGAGTTTTTGTTAGAGTTCTAGTTTAGTTTAGTTTTAGTTAAGAGTTTAGAATTTTAGCTTAGAGTCTTAGCTTAGAGTTTTTGTTAGAGTTCTAGTTTAGTTTAGTTTTAGTTAAGAGTTTTAGAGTTTTTAGCTTAGAGTCTTAGCTTAGAGTTTTTGTTGAAGTTCTAGTTTAGTTTAGTTTTAGTTAAGAGTTTAGAGTTTTAGCTTAGAGTCATAGTTTAGAGTTTTTGTTAAAGTTTAAGTTTAGTTTTAGTTATAGTTTAAGAGTTTAGAGTTTTAGCTTAGAGTCTTAGCTTAGAGTTTTTGTTAGAGTTCTAGTTTAGTTTAGATATAGTTAAGAGTTTGGAGTTTTACCTTAGAGTCATAGCATAGAGTTTTAGTTAGAGTTCTAGTTTAGTTTAGTTTTAGTTAATAGTTTAGAATTTTAGCTTAGTCTTAGCTTAGAGTTTTTGTTAGAGTTCTAGTTTAGTTTAGTTTTAGTTAAGAGTTTAGAGTTTTTAGCTTAGAGTCTTAGCTTAGAGTTTTTGTTGAAGTTCTAGTTTAGTTTAGTTTTAGGTAAGAGTTTAGAGTTTTAGCTTAGAGTCTTAGCTTAGAGTTTTTGTTAAAGTTGAAGTTTAGTTTAGTTATATTTAAGAGTTTAGAGTTTTAGCTTAGAGTCATAGCTTAGAGTTTTTGTTATAGTTCTAGTTTAGTTTAGTTATAGGTAAGAGTTTGAAGTTTTACCTTAGAGACTTAGCTTAGAGTTTTAGTTTAGTTTAGTTTTAGTTAAGAGTTTAGAGTTTTTAGCTTAAAATCTTAGCTTAGAGTTTTTGGTAGAGTTTCTAGTTTAGTTTAGTTTTAATTATGAGTTTAGAGTTTTTAGCTTAGAGTCTTAGCTTAGAGTTTTAGTTAGAGTTCTACTTTAGTTTAGTTTTAGTTAAGAGTTTAGAGTTTTACCATAGAGTCTTAGCTTAGAGTTTTAGTTAGAGTTGAAGTTCAGTTTAGTTACAGTTAAGAATTTAGAGTTTTAGCTTAGAGTCATAGCTTAGAGTTTTACTTAAATTTGTAGTTTAGTTAAGTTTTAGTTAAGAGTTTCGAGTTTTAGCTTAGAGTCATACATTAGAGTTTTTGTTAGAGTTCTAGTTTAGTTTAGTTTTAGTTAAGAGTTTAGAGTTTTACCTTTAGAGTCTTAGCTTAGAGTTTTAGTTAGAGTTCTTGTTTAGTTTAGTTATAGTTAAGAATTTAGAGTTTTAGCTTAGAGTCATAGCTTAGAGTTTAGAGTTCTACCTTAGAGTCATAGCTTAGAGTTTGTGTTAGAGTTCTAGTTTAGTTTAGTTATAGTTAAGAGTCTCGAGTTTTTAGCTTAGAGTCTTAGCTTATAGTTTGTGTTAGAGTTCTAATTTAGTTTAGTAATAGTTAAGAGTTTAGAGTTTTAGCTTAGAGTCTTAGCTTAGATTTTTTGTTAGAGTTCAAGTTTAGTTTAGTTATAGTTAAGAGTTTGGTGTTTTACCTTAGAGACTGAGCTTAGAGTTTTAGTTTAGTTTAGTTTTAGTTAAGAGTTTTAGAGTTTTAGTTTAGAGTCTTATCTTGGACTTTTTGTTAGAGTTCTAGTTTAGTTTAGTTTTAGTTAAGAGTTTAGAGTTTTTAGCTTAGAGTCTTAGTTTTGAGTTTTTGTTGAAGTTCTAGTTTAGTTTAGAGTTTTAGCTTGGACTTAGAGTTTTAATTAGAGTTCTAGTTTAGTTTAGTTTTAGTTAAGAATTTGGAGTTTTAGCTTAGAGTCTTAGCTTAGAGTTTTTTGTTAGAGTTCTAGTTTAGTTTAGTTTTAGTTAAGAGTTTAGAGTTTTAGCTTAGAGTCTTAGCTTAGAGTTTTTTTAGAGTTCTAGTTTAGTGTAGTTAGAGTTTTGAGTTTTACCTTAGAGACTTAGCTTAGAGTTTTAGTTTAGTTTAGTTTTACTTAAGAGTTTAGAGTTTTAGCTTAGAGTCTTAGTTTAGAGTTTTTGTTGAAGTTCTAGTTTAGTTTAGTTTTAGTTTAGAGTTTTAGCTTAGACTTAGAGTTTTAATTAGAGTTCTAGTTTAGTTTAGTTTTAGTTAAGAGTTTAGAGTTTTTAGCTTATAGTCTTAGCTTAGTTTTATTTGGAGTTCTAGTTTTAGTTTAGTTTTAGTTAAGAGTTTATAGTTTTACCATAGAGTCTTAGCTTAGAGTTTTAGTTAGAGTTAAAGTTTAGTTTAGTCACAGTTAAGAATTTGAGTTTTAGCTTAGAGTCATAGCTTAGAGTTTTACTTAAAGTTATAGTTTGGTTAAGTTTTAGTTAAGAGTTTCGAGTTTTAGCTGAGTCTTAGCTTAGAGTTTTTGTTAGAGTTCTAGTTTAGTTTAGTAATAGTTAAGAGTTTAGAGTTTTACTTTAGAGTCGTAGCTTAGAGTTTTTGTTAGAGTTCTAGTTTAGTTTAATTTTAGTTAAGAGTTTGATGTTTTACCTTTTGAGTTTCAGTTAGAGTTCTAGTTTAGTTTACTTATAGTTAAGAGTTTGGTGTTTTGCCTTAGAGTCTTAGCTTAGAGTTTTAGTTAGAGTTCTAGTTTAGTTTAGTTTTCGTTAAGAGTTTAGAATTTTAGCTTAGAGTCTTAGCTTAGAGTTTTTGTTAGAGTTCTAGTTTATTTTAGTTTTTAGTTAAGAGTTTAAAGTTTTTAGCTTAGAGTCATAGTTTAGAGTTTTTGTTAAAGTTGAAGTTTAGTTTAGTGATAGTTAAGAGTTTAGAGTTTTTAGCTTAGAGTCTTAGCTTAGAGTTTTTGTTAGAGTTCTAGTTTAGTTTAGATATAGTTAAGCGTTTGGAGTTTTACCTTCGAGAGACTTAGCTTAGAGTTTTAGTTTAGTTTACTTTAGTTAAGAGTTTAGAGTTTTTAGCTTAGAGCCTTAGCTTAGAGGTTTTGTTAGATTTCTAGTTTAGTTCAGTTTTAGTTAAGAGTTTGGTGTTTTACCTTAGAGTCATAGCTTAGAGTTTTAGTTAGAGTTCTAGTTTAGTTTAGTTTTTAATTAAGAGTTTAGAATTTTAGCTTAGAGTCTTAGCTTAGAGTTTTTGTTAGAGTTCTAGTTTAGTTTAGTTTTAGTTAAGAGTTTAGAGTTTTTAGCTTGGAGTCTTAGCTTAGAGTTTTTGTTGAAGCTCTAGTTTAGTTTAGTTTTAGTTAAGAGTTTATAGTTTTAGCTTAGAGTCTTAACTTAGAGTTTTGTTAGAGTTTTAGTTTAGTTTAGTTTTAGTTAAGAGTTTAGAGTTTTAGCTTAGAGTCTTAGCTTAGAGTTATAGTCAGAGTTGAAGTTTAGTTTAGTTATAATTAAGAATTTAGAGTTTTAGCTTAGAGTCGTACGTTAGAGTTTTTGTTAGAGTTCTAGTTTAGTTTAGTTAAGAGTTTAGAGTTTTATCACAGAGTCATAGCTTAGAGTTTCTGTTGAAGTTGAAGTTTAGTTTAGTCATAGTTTAGAATTTAGAGTTTTTAGCTTAGAGTCTTAGCTTAGAGTTTTACTTAGAGTTCTAGTTTAGTTTAGTTTTAGTTAAGAGTTTAGAGTTTTATCTTAGAGTCATAGCTTAGAGTTTTGTTGAAGTTCTAGTTTACCTTAGTTAAGAGTTTAGAGTTCTAGCTTAGAGTCTTAGCTTAGAGTTTTACTTAGAGTTGAAGTTTAGTTTAGTTATAGTTAAGGGTTTAGAGTTTTAGCATGGAGTCTTAGCATAGAGTTTTAAGTAGAGTTCTAGCTTAGTTTAGTTTTAGTTAAGAGTTTTACCTTAAATTCTTAGCCACATGGGGGATTTTCCGGCGAGTATGGTTAGGTTAGGTTAGGATAGATCAAGTTAGGTTAGGTTAGGTTAAGTTAGGTTAGCCTACGTACGCTCGCGTAACGTAAACTCTAAGCTAAGACTCTAAGCTAAAATTCTAAACTCTTAACTAAAACTAAACTAAACTAGAACTCTAACTAAAACTCTAAGCTATGACTCTAAGGTAAAACACCAAACTCTTAACTAAACTAAACTAAACTAGAACTCTAACAAAAACTCTAAGCTAGGGCTCTAAGCTAAAAACACTAAACTCTTAACTAAAAGTAAACTAAACTAAAACTCTAAGCTAAGTCTCAAAGGTAAAACTCCAACGCTTAACTATATCAAAACTAAACTAGAACTCTAACAAAAACTCTAAGCTAAGACTCTAAGCTAAAACTCTAAACTCTTAACTATTACTAAACTAAAACTTCAACTCTAACAAAAACCACTAAGCTAAGACTCTAAGCTAAAACTCTAAACTATTAACTAAAACTAAACTAAACTAGAACTTCAACAAAAACTCTAAGCTAAGACTCTAAGCTAAAATTCTAAACTCTTAACTAAAACTAAACTAAAATAGAACTCTAACTAAAACTCTAAGCTAAGACTCTAAGGTAAAACACCAAACTCTTAACTATAAGTAAACTAAACTAGAACTCTAACTGAAACTCAAAAGGTAAAACATCAAACTCTTAACTAAAATTAAACTAAACTAGAACTCTAACAAAAACCCTAAGCTACGACTCTAAGGTAAAACTCTAAACTCTTAACTATTACTAAACTAAACTACAACTCTAACAAAAACTCTAAGCTAAGACTCAGCTAAAACTCGAAACTCTTAACTAAAACTTAACCAAACTATAACTTTAAGTAAAACTCTAAGCTATGACTCTAAGCTAAAACTCTAAATTCTTAACTGTAACTAAACTAAACTTTAACTCTAACTAAAACTCTAAGCAAAGACTCTATGGTAAAACTATAAACTCTTAACTAAAACTAAACTAAACTAGAACTCTAAATAAAACTAAGCTAAGACTCTAAGCTAAAAACTCTAAACTCTTTAACTAAAACTAAACTAAACTAGAACTCTAATTAAAACTCTAAGTCTAAGCTAAAACTCTAAACTAAAACTAAACTAAACTAGAACTTCAACAAAAACTCTAAACTAAGACTCTAAGCTAAAAACACTAAACTCTTAAACTAAAACTAAACTAAACTAGAACTCTAACAAAAACTCTAATCTGAGACTCTAAGCTAAAACTCTAAACTCTTAAGTAAAACTAAACTAAATTAAAACTCTAAGCTAAGTCTCTAAGGTGAAACTCAAAACTCTTAACTATAAATACACTAAACTAGAACTCTAACAAAAACTCTAAGCTAAGACTCTAAGCTAAAACTCTAAACTCTTAACTAAAACTAAAACTAAACTAGAACTCTAATTAAAACTCTAAGTCCAAGGTAAAACTCTAAACTAAACTAGAACTTCAACAAAAAACTCAAAACTAAGACTCTAAGCTAAAAACTCTAAACTCTTAACTAAAACTAAACTAAACTAGAACTCTAACAAAAACTCTGAGATAAGACTCTAAACTAAAACTCTAAACTCTTAACTAAAACTAAACTAAACTAAAACTCTAAGCTAAGTCTCTAAGGTAAAACACCAAACTCTTAACTATAACTAAACTAAACTTGAACTCTAACAAAAACTCTAAGCTAAGACTCTAAGCTAAAACTCTAAACTCTTAACTAGAAGTAAACTAAAGTAGAACTCTAACGGAAACTCTTAGCTAAGACTCTAAGCTAAAAACTCGAGACTCTTAACTATAACTAAACTAAACTAGAACTCTAACACAAAACTCTAAGCTATGACTCTAAGGTAGAACTCTAAACTCTAAGCTATGACTCTAAGCTAAAACTCTAAATTCTTAACTATAACTAAACTAAACTAGAACTCTAACTAAAACCCTAAGCTAAGACTCTAAAGGTAAAACTCTAAACTCTTAACTAAAACTAAACTAAACTAGAACTCTAACAAAAACTCTAATGTATGACTCTAAGCTAAAACTCGAAACTCATAACTAAAACTTAACTAAACTACAACTTTAAGTAAAACTCTAAGCTATGACTCTAAGCTAAAACTCTAAATTCTTAACTGTAACTAAACTAAACTTCAACTCTAACTAAAACTCTAAGCTAAGACTCTATGGTAAAACTCTAAACTCTTAACTAAAACTAAACTAAAGTAGAACTCTAACTAAAACTCTAAGCTAAGACTCTAAGCTAAAACTCTTAAACTCATAATTAAAACTAAACTAAACTAGAACTCTACCAAAAACTCTAAGCTAAGAGTTTAAGCTAAAAAACTCTAAACTCTTAACTAACACTAAACTAAACTAAAACTCTAAGCTAAGACTCTAAGGT
Source organism: Artemia sinica (assembly GCA_027921565.1). Lineage (NCBI taxonomy): Eukaryota > Metazoa > Arthropoda > Branchiopoda > Anostraca > Artemiidae > Artemia > Artemia sinica. The sequence goes on from JAPEVW010000037.1 coordinate 1,212,052, forward strand.
AAAACTTCAAACTCTTACCTATAACTAAACTAAACTAGAACTATAACAAAAAACTCTAAGCTATGACTCTAAGCTAAAACTCTAAACTCTTAAATATAACAAAACTAAACTTCAACTTTAACGAAAACTCTAAGCTAAGACTCTAAGCTAAAACTCTAAACTCTTAACTAAAACTAAACTAAACTAGAACTTCAACAAAAACTCTAAGCTAAGACTCTAAGCTAAAAACTCAAAACTCTTAACTAAAACTAAACTAAACTAGAACTCTAACAAAAACTCTAAGCTAAGACTAAGCTAAAATTCTAAACTCTTAACTAAAAACTAAACTAAACTAGAACTCTAACAAAAACTCTAAGCTAAGACTCTAAGCTAAAACTCTAAACTCTTAACTATAACTAAACTAAACTTCAACTTTAACAAAAACTCTAAACTATGACTCTAAGCTAAAACTCTAAACTCTTAACTAAAACTAAACTAAACTAGAACTTCAACAAAAACTCTAAGCTAAGACTCTAAGCTAAAAAACTCTAAACTCTTAACTAAAACTAAACTAAACTAGAACTCTAACAAAAAACTCTAAGCTAAGACTCTGAGCTAAAATTCTAAACTCTTAACTAAAACTAAACTAAACTAGAACTCTAACAAAAACTCTAAGCTAAGACTCTATGCTAAAAAACTCTAAACTCTTAACTAAAACTAAACTAAACTAGAACTCTAAGCTAATTCTCTGGGGGTAAAACTCCAAAACTCTTAACTATATCTAAACTAAACTAGAACTCTAACAAAAACTCTAAGCTAAGACTCTAAGCTAAAACTCTAAACTCTTAACTATTACTAAACTAAACTTCAACTCTAACAACAACTCTAACCTAAGACTCTAAGCTAAAACTCTAAACTATTAACTAAAACTAAACTAAACTAGAACTCTAACAAAAACTCTAAGCTAAGACTCTAAGCTAAAATTCTAAACTCTTAACTAAAACTAAACTAAACTAGAACTCTAACTAAAACTCTAAGTTAAGACTCTAAGGTAAAACACCAAACTCTTAACTAAAACTAAACTAAACTAGAACTCTAAACTGAAACTCTAAGGTAAAACACCAAACTCTTAACTAAAACTAAACTAAACTAGAACTCTAATTGAAACTCAAAGGTAAAACATCAAACTCTTAACTAAAATTAAACTAAACTAGAACTCTAAAAAAAAAAACTCTAAGCTAAGACTCTAAGCTAAAACTCGAAACTCTTAACTAAAACTAAACTAAACTAGAACTCTAACTAAAACTCTAAGTTAAGACTCTAAGGTAAAACACCAAACTCTTAACTAAAACTAAACTAAACTAGAACTCTAACTGAAACTCAAAGGTAAAATATCAAACTCTTAACTAAAATGAAACTAAACTAGAACTCTAACAAAAAAAAACTCTAAGCTAAGACTCAAAGCTAAAACTCGAAACTCTTAACTAAAACTAAACTAAACTAAAACTCTAAGCTAAGTCTCTAAGGTAAAACTTCAAACTCTTACCTATAACTAAACTAAACTAGAACTCTAACTAAAACTCTAAGGTACAACGCTAAGCTAAAAAACTCTAAACTCATAATTAAACTAAACTAAAACTAGAACTCTAACAAAAACTCTAAGCTAAGAGTCTAAGCTAAAAAACTCTAAACTCTTAACTAAAACTAAACTAAACTAAAACTCTAAGCTAAGTCTCTAAGGTAAAACTTCAAACTCTTACCTATAACTAAACTAAACTAGAACTATAACAAAAACTCTAAGCTAAGACTCTAAGCTAAAACTCTAAAGTCTTAACTAAAACTAAACTAAACTAGAACTTCAACAAAAACTCTAAGCTAAGACTCTAAGCTAAAAACTCTAAACTCTTAACTAAAACTTGTAAAATTGGTTTAGAAGGGGGATTGAATAAAGAACTTGATCTGAAAATGCCTTTTGAAAAGTATTGTTGATGTTGTGGTATTCAAAAATACGTAAAGTAAAGTTGTGGATGAAATGGATGGGTACTTCAAATTGTAAAATTGGTTTAGAAGGGTCATTAAGAAAGGAACTTGCTCTGAAATGCCTTTTGAAAGGTATTTCTTGGTGTTGAGGTATCCAAAAAGCTGTAATGTAGAGTTGTGGGTGAAAAGGATGGATGCTTCAAGTTGGAAAATAGGTTTAGAAGGGACATTAAGAAAGGAACTTGTTCTGAAATGCCTTTTGAAAAGTATTGCTTGGTGTTGAGGTAACCATAAAGCTGTAAAGTATAGTTGTGGGTGAAAAGGATGGATTCTTCAACTTGTAAAATGGTTTAGAAGGGACATTAAGAAAGGAACTTGCTCTGAAATGTCTTTTGAAAAGTCTTTCTTGGTGTTGAGGTATCTAAAAAGCTGTAATGTAAAGTTGTGGGTGAAAAGAATGGGTACTTCAACTTTTAAAATGGGTTTAGGACGGTCACTAAGAAAAGAACTTGTTGTGAAATGCCTTTTGAAAGGTATTTCATGGTGTTGAGGTATCCAAAAAGCTGTAAAGTAAAGTTGTAGGGGAAAAGATGAGTACTTCAAGTTGGAAAATGGGTTTAGAAGGGACATTAAGAAAGTAACTTGCTCTGAAATGGTCTTTGAAAAGTATTTCTTGGTGTTGAGGTAACCAAAAAGCTGTAAAGTAAAGTTGTGGGTGAAATGGATGGGTACTTCAAGTTGTAAAATGGGTTTAGGATGGGCATTAAGAAAGGAAATTGCTCTGAAATGTCTTTTGAAAGGTATTTGTTGTTGTTGAGGTATCCAAAAAGCTGTAATGTAAAGTTGTGGGTGAAAAGGATGGGTACTTCAAGTTGCAAAATAGGTTTAGAAGGGACATTAAGAAAGTAACTTGCTCTGAAATGGTCTTTGAAAAGTATTTCTTGGTGTTGAGGTAACCAAAAAGCTGTAAAGTATAGTTGTGGGTGAAAAGGGTGGATGCTTCAAGTTTGAAAATGGGTTTAGAAGGGACATTAAGAAAGGAAATTGCTCTGAAATGCCTTTTGAAAAGTATTTCTTGGTGTTGAGGTATCCATAAAGCTGTAAAGTAAAGTTGTGGGTGAAATGGATGGGTACTTCAAGTTGTAAAATGGGTTTAGGATGGGCATTAAGAAAGGAAATTGCTCTGAAATGTCTTTTGAAAGGTATTTCTTGGTGTTGAGGTATCCAAAAAGCTGTAATGTAAAGTTGTGGGTGAAAAGAATGGGTACTTCAAGTTGGAAAATAGGTTTAGAAGGGACATTAAGAAAAAAAGTTGCTCTGAAACGCCTTTTGAAAAGTATTTCATGGTGTTGAGATATCCATAAAGCTGTAAAGTATAGTTGTGGGTGAAAAGGATGGATGCTTCAACTTGTAAAATGGGTTTAGAAGGGACATTAAGACAAAACGTTGCTCTGAAATGCCCCTTTGAAAAGTATTGCTTGGTGTTGAGGTATCCAAAAAGCTGTAAAGTATAGTTGTGGGTGAAAAAGATAAGTACTTCATGTTGGAAAATGGGTTTAGGAGGGATATTAAGAAAGGAAATTGTTCGGAAAAGATATAGTAAAGCCTTAAAAAAAAGTATTAAAAAAAGGGGGGCTCAGGGGCCTTTGGGGCGCCGGGAGCCCTTTGGGGGGCCCGGGGGGCCCTTTGGGAGCCCAGGGGCCCTTTGGGGACCGGGGTTTTCCTTCGGGGTTGGGGTATGGTGATCGGGGCCCTTTGGGGTTGGGGTAGGGGACCTCACGACACTGTTTAAATAGAACTTGTGTATTATAACGATCACACTCAAACCTCTTCTAAAACATCTTCTAAAATCATCTTTTAAAATGTCTCTAACTGTTTCGCCGAAATAATTCCCTAAAATGTCTAAAACGGTTTCCCCCAAATAACATCTAAACGTAATTTCAGCGTGTCCCCTTTGTTTTTGGCATCTCTGCGCTGTCACATTTCAAATTACTAAGAATGCCTTTCCAACGTTAATCTCTAAGATCAAAACATTCGCCGGAGTTAAAATTAACCTTGCCATCACCTGTCGGTTATTTATAAACTTTGCCCCGGAAACAATTCTGGTCGAACTCCAAAGATATTAATAAACTTCATCCCGGAGACAATTCTCCTTGGAAACAATAAATTAGTTCCCCTTTCGTGAACCAATAATTCCCCTTAGTAACAACAAATTAATTCCCTTTTCGTGACAATCAATCAATCATGACATCATCTGTTAGAAACACCTGATCCTGTTTTCCTATTCCTGGAAACTCATAACATTCGCCTCGAGCATGCACTTGGCCAAAACAACAACAACAACAGCACCTTTGGAAATTTAGGTCATTGACCCCTAGGGACTCTATGCCCATATTAGGAGTCCCGTTCGGAGTTATAGATAGCTTTATACTCATAGCCTTGCATTTTTAGAAGCCATTATACCCAGGTCCCTATTAACCCCCTAAGAATATATGTAGTCTATACAAAATAAACAGTGATTATTTGTAATTATCTTTTATATCTTCTTTTATATTTATTATCTTTTATAATTATATTTTTTCTATAATTGGTTATAGACAATTATTCTTAAGGTTATTTTGCTGAGTCAATTTATTCGAGAGTGAATATTTCTTGTTTGCTTGGGGGGGGGCCTCAAAAGTACATTTAAAGGCCTATATTTTCTAAATTCCATTCAAGTGAATTAGAGGGATGGGGATAATTTATTTAGATCAGGATATTCTAATTCAGCCTGAAAAATGGATGCGGCGGGGTAATAGCTCCCTTCTTAGTGCGGGCATTTTGTCCAGCGTAACATCAAAGATTGTGTTCATTTGTTTACCTGCACTAGCAGGGGATGAGCGAGAAGGAGGGCGAGAGACATTGGAATTGGTACCTTATTTTCTCTTTTCTGTAGGCTATAATTTTGTAAGCAATTTAAACAAATACAAATATAAGGAAAAAAGTAGCCTAAATTTTGAATTTAGTAAAGCCTGCTCTCCGTTGGCTAGAGATGAAATCTTATTGCTGCTATTTGTATTAATAAAGTTTTACATACCTTTCTTACTTCTGTGGCTCAGCCTTTCCTCAACTTTACTCCCCCCCCCCCTTTTAAAATGTAAGGCCATCCTTAAAAATAAATTCCTCGATATATTTACGACGGCATAAAGTCAAGCTCAAACTATAACTTGGGTAAGGGGCTGTATACGAACAAATTGTTTTGATCAGCCAAGCTATAAACACGCCGTGAAATAACGAATCAAGGGATTTTAAATAACCTCATTTATTATCCAGAAAAAACGAAATACCAAAAAGAAAAGGGAATCTAATTTATGAGCTTAAGCCTTTTACTGATTAATGCCAGTTTTAGCTGAAAGATTACCTCACTTCATGTCAATTCTCAAAGTTTACGATCTAATTTTTGGCTGAGGACGTCTAATATTCAATAAATCAGAGAATATGAGATACCCGCCTATCACTTGTAAGGAAATGGAGTCAAATTCTTTTCTATAGCGTTAGCAACGCTATATGATAATAAGATTGTTTAACACCTTTTTAAGAAATTTGTAAGATTAAATCATATACTTAGTCATACTAGGCACAGGCAAGTGGCAACCCGCCTACGTCGAAAGTGTCACCAGTGTAGCCAGATGTTTGGTTGAAAGTTGTGCCACCATACAAGAGAAAATGCGCCGAAAGCTCCATTTTTGTAACAAAAACGCGCCAATAAAAAGAACAAATCGTTTTTAGTCTCAAGATTGACAAGTAGTTTTTCCTGTTTTTATTTTTTTATTTTGGGATATGTTCTGGTTTTATCTGAGTTTCATAAACAGAATTCTAACAAATCAAAAACATACGAGACGAAATTTTGTAACGAGAAGAATCGTACAGTAGCAGTAGCGGTCCTGGCCTCTTTTGGGCCAGGGCCGAAAGAGGCTGTGCCCTCTACTTTATTAATTGTGCCCTCTGATTTATTTAAATAAAAAAATTAAAAATGATTACAACCGTTAGATTATGTATTTGAAATTTTGTGCCCCTAAAATTATTGCGGCTGGGGCAAGTGTCCCCTCAGTCCCTCCAATAAAACTGCGTTTTCACAGAGGTCACTAATACGCGTCTGGTGTGTTTAAAAGTGCGAAAAAAAATTAAAGACAATACTTTTTCCTCTCCCAGATAAGTTTTTCTTTTTCACTTAAGCAGAGTGAGAACCCTGAGTCTAAGTCGGCATAAAGTGAAGGTGAAAATTTAGGAAATCTGCTGATCATTTTCCTTTTATATCACCTTCACATCTCTCTTTAATAGCCCATAGACGGTTTCATTTCCTAAACTGAAATTTTAAATCTCCTTTTATTATTCCATTCAGCTTGTCACTACAATTGATTAGAGGTTAGAGTATGAATTAGATAGTTCTTTTTTATAATAAAACAATGAGTAATACTTTAGCTGGGTGACGACCCTGCACCCTGATTAATAAAAAAAAACTCCCTTGAATGGGTGGGGACGGGTCATAAGAAATCATTTAAAGGAAGCTTAGCAAGATGGACTGAATTAACCAACCCGGATTCAAATTTATCAAAATTAAATAAAAAACTCAGACACCCTACTCTGTCTTTTGATAAAGTTTCTTTGAAATGCCTTTCGCATGTTTCTTTTACAGCCTTGATTTTTTTTTTTATCATTTCAAATTGAGGCTATAAATAATGTTCTTAGGTTTGGAGTCTGAACCCCCCCCCCCCTCCTTCGTGTTAAGGGGGTGTGCTTTAATTCAACTGGTTTGGCGCCATTCGTCAATCATATTTTGGCCAATCATATTAGTCTTTAAGCGCCTGTCAGAAGTTGAAGCCAAATAAGTGCGTTTTTTTTTCATCCATTGTAATATTCGCCTTCTATTGCCATATCAAATATAGAGCCAGTAAAGAGAATACGAAACTTGATTGATCACTTTGTTTGAAATTCAAAAAAAAAAGGACGAAAGGTCTTAAAACATTTAAAAAACATTTATAATTCAATCTCTTCAAATCACCAATTTTTTTCACTATATGCATTTATGACTTACATAAATTTGATATCTGTGTTATGTTGAGCCCTATCCGTTTTGTGCCCCTCGTTTTCACTTGTATTCATAGATTCTCAAAAAAATGAATTTCAAGTTTTAGTCCATTTTAGAAACGAATTAACTGTAAATGTCCGAAATCCGGTTAATGTCGACATTCACCGGTGAATGTTTGAAATTCCTTTTTTTCTGTTTGGATTAAATGAGCTTTGCGAATCAGTTTTTCAGTCTTAGGCAAGCTTCAATGGTGAAAGCTAAAGTTAGGTTAGGTTGGGTTAAATTAGGTTATAAATCTCAGAAATGGCTTGAAAACCTGATCTAATAGAACCTAACCTGTCACCATCAAACCGTTTTCTTTTCATCCCTTGTAATATTCGCCTTTTATTGCCATATCAAATATAGAGCCAGTAAAGAAAATACGAAGCTTGATTGATCACTTTGTTTGAAATTTAAAAAAAGGACGAAAAGTTTTAAAAACATTTTAAAAAAATTTAACTAATATTCCTCAACTTACTGACTTGTATTCTTGTACTTTTTTCAGGTAAATTTACGGAATTTTTGAGCCATTTTTTGACCATTTCCGGATGTTGAATTACTTCAAAATTTTATGCTCATCTGATGACGGTGAAATAATTCAATATCAAGATTCAGTTTTCTTATGTACTCCCCATACAACACAAAACAACAAAATACAACAATACAACACAATAAATTTACACAAAACACCATAAATAGATAGAACAACACAAACAGGTGATTTGGCAACACAAAAACTATAGATCAAATACTATTATGCAAGGTTTGATAGCTAGGATATAAAAAAAAAGAAAAAAAAATCCGTTTTCAAAATGATCTAAAAAGTAGAAAAAGCAGAAAGATTTCGGTATTCACAGTGACAGATATAAGTTTCTTGATTCGTTTCTGAAATGGACTTAAAATTGAAAAATCACTTTTTTGAGAATCTATGAATATAAGTGAAAACGAGTGGCACAAAATGGATAGGGCTCAACATAACATAGATATCAAATTCATGTAAGTTATAAATGCATATAGTGAAAAAAGTTGGTGATTTGAGGAAATTGAATTATAAACCGTCTAGTTATGCAAAGCACAATTATTTATGCTCCCCTCGTTTTCCCTTCTGTCCATAGATTCTCAACTAAAAAAGAACAAAATTCTACTTTTTAGTTCATTTTGAAAACGAATTTTTTTTCTTTTTTTTACACCCTCGCTATCAAACCTTGCATAATAGTATTTGATCTATAGTTTTTGCGTTGCCAATTCACCTGTTTGTGTTGTTCTATCTATTTGTGGTGTTTTGTGTAAATTTTTTGTTTTGTATTGTTTTATTTTGTTGTCTTGTTTTGTTTGGGGAGTACATAAGAAAAGTGAATATTGATATTGAATTATTTCACCGTCATCAGCTTCAATGGTAAAAGCTAAAGTTAGTTTAGGTTGGGCTAGGTTAAATTAGGTTATAAATCTCAGAAATGGCTTAAAAACCTGATCTAACAGAACCTAACCTGTCACCCTCAAACCTTGCATAAAACCGAAAAAGTTGAAAAAAATGGAATTTTTCTAATGAAAATATTATAATAAAAGGGCTTTTCAAAATATAGGGGGGTGGGAACAAAAAATATAAGGGGGAGGGCTAATCTTTGACTGAAATAAATGATGAGGAATTCATGAAACAACGGGGTCAACTGAACATTTTTTTAAAATTAAAATTATCTGTTTGATTTACCAAATTTTTGGCAGTAACTACTACTACTAAAACAACTCACCGCAGCACCAAGCCGCCTGAGGCCAACACAGCTACGCACGCTCCTCCTCCACCCCCATTTATTCAAAGCCTCCCTTTTTACACCCGCCCACGAAGTTCCCATTTCCTTTAAATCTTTCTTTATGACGTCCTCCCACCCCAGACGGGGACGACCTGCTTTCCGTTTAGCCCTAGATGGTTGGCCGAAAAGGGCAATCTTCGGCAATCTGTCATCTTTCATCCGCACAACGTGCCTAGCCACCTCAACCTTTCTTTCATTATAGCCCTAGAGAGCGGTATTAAACCACATTTTTCGTATAGCCTATTGTTTGAAATACGGTCAGTCAGCCGGGTACCCAGAACAACCCTTAAGCAATTTCTCTGGAAAACATCTAGCAAATTTTCATCCGCTTTTCGGAGCGTCCATGCTTCACAGCCATATTTGACCACTGTCATCACTGTAGCTTCTAATATTCTAATCTTGGTCTGCAGACTTATCTTCCTATTCTTCCAGACTTTTTTTAACTGTGAAAAAACACCCTGAGCCTTGGCTATTCTATATTTAACATCTTCATGCTCCCACCATCTTTACTAATAATACTACCAAGGTAAGTGAAGCTGCCCACCTGATCAATCTTTTCATTACCCAACGTCACCTTTTCATCTTCACTTATTCCTAGACTTAGGGACTTAGTCTTCCTAACATTAATTTCCAAACCAATTCTAGCACCCTGAACTTGTAAAACCTCTAAAACTTCATTCATTTTGCTCACACTTTCATCTAGGATGCTTAAATCATCAGCATAATCCAAGTCCAGGAGACTTTTTCCTCCCCATTTGATTCTGTGGTCTCCCATTGCCTTTCCTGTGCTCCTTAAAACAAAGTCCATCAAAATAATCCATACAAAGGGAGATAGAACACAACCCTGCTTAACTCATGATTTAATACAAAACCAGCTGCTAACCTCATTTCCTACCTTAACCGCAGCAGTGTTATTCTCGTACATAGCACTAATCACTTTACTGTATTTGTCTGGTATACCATACAAGGATAAAACCTTTACTAAAGCTCTTCTATCAACAGAATCGAACGCTTGCTCATAATCTATAAAACTGAGGACCAAAGGTGTCTGAAAACTCAGGCACTTCTCAATTATTAGCCTAAGAGTGAAAATTTTGTCGACACATCCTCTACCTTTTCTAAAACCGCACTGCTCTTCTCTTAAAACTTTGTCTACAGCATCTCTCAGTCTAAAAAGTATCATATTACTAAGTAATTTACTACCTACAGAGACCAGACTAATGCCTCGATAATTACCACACTCACTTTTATCACCTTTCTTACTTTGTTACATTAATAGCATGCAAAAAAATGCACATTAATACCTGATCACAGGGGAGGGGGAGGTTCCATCAACATTGTTTCTAAGGATAATGATCAATAAAATTTATGATTAATTATTTTCATGGGAATCACATTGCCTTTACATTTACGATTGACACAAAAATATATAATAAACGGGTGGTATTTTTTTATGAGACAGTGAAAAATTTCACTGTCTTATTATAAATATTTTACTCACTTTTAATTTATTTTCCCCTCAATTTTTGGAGAATCCAAATGCAATCTTGATTTGGTGCAATTTTCAAATCAACTTGAACTTCATTGTGCAGTGTAATCCGCAGAATAATGAATCAAATTGGTACTTTCCCTTATCAACGGTAGGCATTTCATCAAATAGCTAAGTAAATTGAATTATGTAATAGACTGTTTATTTTAAATGTCAATTTTTGCTATTTTATGAAATTCGCAGTTTTCGTGTGTGACTAAACTAGCTTTATATCTTTACGGTAAAACATAAGCTAAATCTAGATGGCACTAGATTACAACGGTATCTGTTGCGAAGAAGAATGCTTCAAATGTTTTTACCTTTACAACAAGTATGTTACGGACGTTTTATAGTTTTACTAATATTTTAATAGGATTCGATATCTTAAAAATCATTTTGTGAGCCTCGACGTCGTCTGACTGTCTCAAAGGCGAAGGGTTCGTTTGTTAATTCTCCCAGGGGACTACTTATCATTGAAACCTATTGAGAATTTGTGATTTGATTATGACATTTGATTGAAAAGACATTGGAACTGTATCGGCAAAGTTTTCAATCAAAGTGGGTTGAACCACAGAAAATTCGAAGAGCTGTCAAATTCATCAAATGACATTTCTTTTGAGGTGATTTTTGGAATTTCCGTATCAGGGACACTAGAACGTTCTTAGAACGTTCTAGTGGGAATTTTCTTTCCTGAATTTTAAAAAGAAAATTCTGCTCCGTTTGACCGAAAAAAAAAACCAAGTTTACACTTACCAATAATGTAAGTTTCGCTAAAACTATCTTACAATAAAACATTCGCTAAAAATATCTCTATCACCGGCACAAAACAGGAGACGTTGCAAGGTTTCTCTAAGATTTCATGAAAAATAGATATCGGCTTTTTGTTTTCTGCCGTTCATTCAGATCGCTTATCCAAGCCCTACAAGTTATGGCAAGACCGCACAATCAATTCTAAATGGTTTGGCCGCATAAACTTAAAAAAGTTTATAATGGCCGAGATATACTGATTTTTAATGGTGTTGATTCCTCTTAAGTTGGATAATTGCCGTTAGAAATTCAAATGTAAATGAATAAATAGGCACTTGCGCTTAAATTTTGAGGGGATCTCACGGTGGGAGGCCAATTCTTTCGAAATTCTTATGAACGGGCGAATCGTATAATGAGAATATTAATTAGGAAAAAGGAGAAATGAAGAGCTACGAAATACTGAGAAAAAGACAAGATTAAATATCAATCAAAATGTCATTATGAAGCAACAACAAAGCCCAGATATGAGACTACAAAACTAAAAAAAAATTTCACTTCCAGTTCGCTCTCTGATTTGGGCCAAAATCTTCGATATATTTTAATAAGGCAACCTTGCTGTAAAGTCAATAAGGCGTCCTCAGCGCCAAATCAGATGAAGGAGATCAGACAAAAGAAATCGATGTTTCGTTGGGGGTGAAGGCAAGAGAAGAAGAGACAAAATGAGAAAAGTAAATTATAAAAACAACATAAAACTAAAAAAAACGAACTTAAAGTAAAAATGTATTCCTTTGAAAGTGTTTAAGGTACTATAGATCCCAGTGTAAGGCCATATACTGATTTGCGTTACTGAATACTAATACTACTTCACATACCGAATTAGCAGATGCATCTTTGAAAATGGGCTTATAGTCTATATTATAGTATATTCAAAAACACTAATACAAACAAACGAACAAAGACATCACAGAACAACACTCTCGAACAACACTCTTACAATGAGTTATACCTACACGAAGAAACCGCGCCAGATTCTTAATACTAATAAAACACCCATTTCCCAGAAATTTTTCCACCCAAGGCTCATATATGCACGCAGAAAGGATTCGCAAAAGGACCCCCCCCCACCATTAAGGAAGTATTTTCACCCGAAATAGTTTTTTTTTATATTTCAAAGCTGCACATTAAGAAGGGAGAAAGATCGGGTCAACCCTATATACATGCCTGCTAAAGGTCTATCATTCCTGTATCGATCAAAAGTGCAATCAGGTTGCTTTCCACGGCTGGCAATGGCTATTAAGAATAATTAAGATGTTGGTTTTTAAGAGGATTCAAGCGGGATTATGTCTCATTTTTATATTTTAATGTATTTTACATTACCTTTTTCTGGGGGGAGTGTCGACCCCTGGTCTCTCCCTATCAACAACCAGGGTAGTATCAGTTCTGTGTTATTGAAAAAAGCTAATAAACTGCGGGGTCCTAAAGAGCAATATGAAACACTTGTAAGTAGTTTGTTTCTAATAGTGGGTCTGTGAGTCTCCGGAGTTTGTGAGTCTCCGGAATCACAAACTCCGGGGTCTTAAAGAGCAATGTGAAACACTTATAAGTAGTTTGTTTCTAATAAAATCTGGCTTTAATGTACGTACATAATGTTTTTTTATGTTGCAGTAATTACGATAAACATTATAATATTTATTGTAAAATAAAAACAAAAGCAATGTAAAAATGCTATAAAATGCTTGCCATTAGAGGCAGAGTCGGATTTAAATTATTCGCGCCCCTAGGTCCAAGCAATTTCTTCGGCTGGTAGATATAGAGATTTATGGGGAAATCCCGAAAATTTGGGGATAGTGGAAACCCTGGACAGTAGGTAACTGATGAGTGATGAACCAAAAGTAATGCAAGAGAGAGGTCATACCGAGCTCTCAGCTGCCATTCTTGGGAGACATCTGACAGTCTATAAGCGGCTACGGAATTCCTGTATTGTTTTTAAATCACTTTTCTGTGAATAGGCAGCGCAGCAGCAAAGTGTACATGGCACTTAGACGAAAAATCACATCAGCCCAGTTTTTGGTAAGAAAAAAAATTGCTCAGTGTTTTTTTGTGCCCTTCGTCATTCTGCTCCCCTGGGCCCGGTCTTACTAAGCCTGTACGTGAATCCTGGCCTGATTTGAGGGAATGAAGCCCACGTCCTCCTGATAACTACCAAGAAAGGTCTGACCACTGAGTCATGAAAGCCCACCGACAAGGTTTTCTACTATAAATTATGCTTTTAACGTTGCTTTGCCACTTATAATAGTCAACTGAAACAAACTTAATACGCCTGAAATTTTTGACAATAAAAATAAAACTATTCATTTTTATATAGTTTTCCTTTGGTATTTTTTCTTAGTCGCGAAAATTGCTCGGTGCATTAATATTTATATGCTGTATTTCTTTCGTCGCATGGGTTTCCCGCGCATTAAGTTTATTCCAATCTATTATTCTCATAAGATTATGCTTAACGTAATTTGTTTACATTTATCGTTAATATTCTTTTCTTTAATGTATTTTCTGATGTATCACCGTGATACAATAAATATGACTTGGGGATTCGTGTGTCTCAAATTAATTTCAGTCTCTCAATCGAATAAAGTTCACATTAAATACTAGTGTACCATTCGGTAAAACATTAAATTTATTTAATGTATCACCTTGTATCCTTAATATCCTTTCTTTTAATGTATCACCTTGATACATTAAATATGATTTGGAGGATCGTCTGTATTGAATTAATTTCAATCTATCAACACTATAAAGTTCACATTAAAATTAAATGTACCATATCGATAAAACATTAAATTTATTTAATGTACCACCTTGTATCCTTAATATCCTTTCCTTTAATGTATCCTTATATCTTTTAATGCATCACCTTGACACATTAAATACATCATTTAATATGATGATTGGATATTCGTGTGTATTGAATTAATTTAAGTATATCAACCTATAAAGTTCACATTAAAATTAAGTGTACCATACGGTAAAACATTAAATTTATTTAATGTACCACCTTGTATCTAATATCCTTCCTTAATGTATCCTTATATCCTTTAATGCATCACCTTGACACATTAAATACATCATTTAATATGATGATTGGATATTCGTGTGTATTGAATTAATTTCAAGTATATCAATCCTATAAAGTTCACATTAAATTTAAGTGTACCATATCGGTAAAACATTAAATTTATTTAATGTACCACCTTGTATCCTTAATATCCTTTCCTTTAATGTATCCTTATATCCTTTAATGCATCACCTTGACACATTAAATACATCATTTAATATGATGATTTGATATTCGTGTGTATTGAATTATTTCAGTTATCAATCCTATAAAGTTCACATTAATTTAAGTGTACACATTTGGATAACACATTAGATTTATTTAATGTACCACCTTGTATCTTAATATCCTTTCTTTTAATGTATCCTATATCTTTAATGCGTCACCTTGACACATTAATACATCATTAATATGATGATTTGGATATTCGTGTGTATTGAATTAATTTCAGTATATCAATCCTATAAAGTTCACATTAAATGTAAGTGTACCATACGGTAAAACATTAAATGTATTTAATGTACCACCTTGTATCCTTAATATCCTTTCCTTTAATGTATCCTTATATCCTTTAATGCATCACCTTGACACATTAAATACATCATTTAATATGATGATTTGGATATTCGTGTGTATTGAATTAATTTAAGTATATCAATCCTATAAAGTTCACATTAAATTTAAGTGTATCATACGGTAAAACATTAAATTTATTTAATGTACCACCTTGTATCCTTAATATCCTTCCTTTAATGTATCCTTATATCCTTTAATGCATCACCTTGACACATTAAATACATCATTTAATATGATGATTTGGATATTCGTGTGTATTGAATTAATTTAAGTATATCAATCCTATAAAGTTCACATTAAATTTAAGTGTATCATACGGTAAAACATTAAATTTATTTAATGTACCACCTTGTATCCTTAATATCCTTTCCTTTAATGTATCCTTATATCTTTAATGCATCACCTTGACACATTAAATACATCATTTAATATGATGATTTGGATATTCGTGTGTATTGAATTAATTTAAGTATATCAATCCTATAAAGTTCACATTAAATTTAAGTGTATCATACGGTAAAACATTAAATTTATTTAATGTACCACCTTGTATCCTTAATATCCTTTCCTTTAATGTATCCTTATATCCTTTAATGCATCACCTTGACACATTAAATACATCATTTAATATGATGATTTGGATATTCGTGTGTATTGAATTAATTTAAGTATATCAATCCTATAAAGTTCACATTAAATTTAAGTGTATCATACGGTAAAACATTAAATTTATTTAATGTACCACCTTGTATCCTTAATATCCTTTCCTTTAATGTATCCTTATATCCTTTTAATGCATCACCTTGACACATTAAATACATCATTTAATATGATGATTTGGATATTCGTGTGTATTGAATTAATTTAAGTATATCAATCCTATAAAGTTCACATTAAATTTAAGTGTATCATACGGTAAAACACTAAGTTTATTTAATGTACCACCTTGTATCCTTAATATCCTTTCCTTTAATGTATCCTTATATCCTTTAATGCATCACCTTGACACATTAAATACATCATTTAATATGATGATTTGGATATTCGTGTGTATTGAATTAATTTAAGTATATCAATCCTATAAAGTTCACATTAAATTTAAGTGTATCATACGGTAAAACATTAAATTTATTTAATGTACCACCTTGTATCCTTAATATCCTTTCCTTTAATGTATCTTATATCCTTAATGCATCACCTTGACACATAAATCATCATTAATATGATGATTTGGATATTCGTGTGTATTGAATTAATTTAAGTATATCAATCCTATAAAGTTCACATTAAATTTAAGTGTATCATACGGTAAAACATTAAATTTATTTAATGTACCACCTTGTATCCTTAATATCCTTTCCTTTAATGTATCCTTATATCCTTTAATGCATCACCTTGACACATTAAATACATCATTTAATATATTATAATTTGATGATTCTTGTTCATTGAATTTATTTCAGTTTATCAATTTCATAAATTATATGTAAGCACATTTTTGATAACACATTAAATTTATTTAATGTATCACCTAATATATTTAATATTCTTTTTTTTTAATGAATCTTTTAATGTGTCACCTTGATACATTAAATTTGATTTGGAGATTCGTGTGTGTTGAATTAATTTCAGTCTATCAATCCTATTAAGTTCACATTAAATGTAAGTGTACCATTCAGTAAAACATTAAATGTATTTAATGTATCGCGTTGTATCCTTTACATCCTTTCCTTTAATGTATCACTTTATACATTAAATATGATTGGATTGGATAAACAGAAATTTGGATGATTTGGATATTCGTGCGTATTGAATTAATTTAAGTATATCAATCCTATAAAATTCACATTAAATTTAAGTGTATCATACGGTAAAACATTAAACTTATTTAATGTATCACCTTGTATCCTTAATATCCTTTCCTTTAATGTATCACCTTGATACATTAAATACATCACTTAAACATATTAAGATTCGGTGATTCTCTGTTCATTAAATTTATTTCAGTTTATCAATTTCATAAATTACATGTAAGCACATTTTTGGTAACACATTAAATTTATTTAATGCAACACCTTGTATGCTTAATATTCTTTCCTTTAATTAATCTTTTAATGTATCACCTTGATACATTAAATATGATTTGGAGATTCGTGTGTATTGAATTAATTTCAGTCGATCAATCCTATAAAGTTCATATTAAATGTAAGAATACTATTTGCTAAAACATTAAATTTATTTAGTGTATTTAGTGTATTTATTTAGGAACTTCAAAAGGGTCTCATTCAATTGAAAATAGAAAGGGCTGATGCCCTTTTTAACAGTCGAAAGTGATTTGAGGGCAACTAATCCCCTTCCACTCCCACCCTCCCACGCCAACCCTCCCATTTCTACTCTTAAAATTTAACCAACTCAAAATAGCGTAAGTGTATCCAACCTATCAAAGAAAGTAAACAGACTTTTTTGCGAATGGTATCAAGTTTTCCATTTCAGGTCAACTAGAGGAGGTATGAAACTAAATTATGAAATTAAATTATGAAACTAAATTAAACAGTACTATTTGTGTCCAGATTTTTAAAAGGGTGTATGCTGTTAAAAATTGCTGAAAGTTTTTCTCCAGCATACAAATAGCAGAACAAACTATAAAGTCCTAAAAAACAAAAAGATTTAAAGTATTATTTTCTTTTTCCCTGAAAAGGCTATGTCAATATAAAACGAACAGAAATTAATTTTAAAAAAATTTCCACAAAATAAGTTTTTCAAAGAAAAGTAAAGAACTCCATTAAACAAAAATGAGCAAAAATAAAATCAAATAATCTACCAAGCGTGAAACTACCACAAATCAGCATCGATAAATAAATGAAAATGAAACCCAAAACGAACAGAAATTACAATAATTAACCGAGGCAAACTCAAAACGAGCAGAAATTAACATAAGTTAACATAAAACCCCTATGCCTTCCCAAGGCCAGAACAAAATTTGCACTTTACTGAAAAAATACAAATGAATGTGCATTGTCAGTTTAATATACATATACTGATATTTAGTAATAAAAATGTTAATATTATTTGATTTATTAAAGTTATAAAAGTAAAAACATTTATATTTTTTTCAGTCAAGTGCAAATTTTGTAAAGTCAAGGCGATAAAATGTCTTGAAACTGTTTAAGCTTGAATTGCTGAAGCTCATTCCTCTGAATTTCATGTCCTCGAATTTAATTTGCCAAAAATTTATCGGTGGGCTTATTATGTATCGATTTCTGTCACGAAACGAGATGGTGCTGATGATTTTTTTTTATATATCAAAACCCTGAAGTTGAGGTCAGCCAAAAATTTGTCGAGTTGGAGCTATGGAAAAGCTAAAATTAAGTTAAGATAAAGTTAAGATTTTAAATAATCACCAAGGGACTATTTTTAAAGCTAGGCCAAAACGACTTACTTCAATAATAGCCAATAAAAGGATTATATCGCAACAGAATAATTAAAGTAATTTAATTATTCCTCAGTTACTCTGGTGTTCTCACTGAATCCAGAGTTTGCAGCACATTACCTTGGACATTTGCTCCTTCTGCGCCGCCAGAGGCTTTTTAGATGGCTGAGGCATCCAAAAAGGACCGTCAGTTGTCCCTCGTTTTGCGTTGCTGCCCAGACGTCTTCCACTGAGGATTGACTATCCCGTGGATGTGTCTCACGTCCAGTTGGTAGGTTCGATGAAGTGCATTCTTCAATTTTTTCTGTCATTGTATTACGTTAACTGGACGTTGGATCATGGATAAGAAAAGAGATAAATCCCTCAGGTATAGGACTTCTGTCAATACCTGATACTAATCTTTCCACCAGTGGTGTCAATTCATTCTGAACTAAGGGGGGGTGGCTAAGAAACTTCTATGGGCCCCCTTAATTGGTCGGCTCACAGTTGTTGAAGAACAATATTTCTTCATAGTGGTCAGCACAGGTCTCTCCCAAAATCGACTAATAATAGTAAGAAGCAATTTAAAAGTGTTTAATGAATACACAGAGAACTTAAGTTGGAAAGTAATTCACAGTTTTATTGTAACACTGAGAACCGAGAAGGTCTCATTTTTCTAAAAATATTTTTCTAACCACATGTTTTATATTATTCAATTTTATACAATAATTTAATATATTTAAATGTATTTTCTAGCTATAGCATTGAAATCAAACAATTTCAAAAGAGCCTTTTCACTAAATATCAACATCAGATCACTGAGCCTATCGTCACCTACTGTTGATCTTAAATAGGTTTTAATCAGGCTTAGCGTAGAAAAGAATCTCTCATGTCTTGATGCAACAATGTGCAACCAACTGCAAAATACTTGATAACTTCAATTCAAAAAGCCGTTGTGATAGACAGAGTAATGAAGATTTGCACAATTTTCAAAACTTCGGAATACGCTGTTGAAATTGCTTTCAGACAATCGCAAAGTTCAAAGAAAATCTTTTGGAGTATTAGCTAATGAGTGTACATCTTCTCACAAGATCCGTTTGCAAGGCCATCAGAGTTGTGTCAATTTAAGCTTCTTTGTAATGCAATGCTACACTAGCTAGTCGGCTAGTATTGGTAAAGTGCGGGGAGCATTCACAAAGCGACTTTCAAACCTGGGGCGCAATCTGTCTGTCACAAGAAAATGATGCCTTCTGAAAGCTTCTTTAGTTGGTTCATTCACTTTAGCAAGATTGATTTTTCCCAAAGTCGACATGGTTACAAAATCACATAAGCAGCAAGCTACTTGCTTTGCACGCTTTGGTCAATTACACGAAGAATCAGAAATCTGAGAGTTTTGCAAAAGGTCTTCAGTGAGACTGCACTCACAAGAATATTATTTTGCTTTATGAAAGATTTCATCCAAACCATCGTCAGTTCGCTTGTCTATAATTTTATCTCGCGTATCTACAATAAGAGGAGTAGCTACTAGAGGAAACTAGGTCTAACTTCTGCAGCTGCTCAGACAGAGTTCGTGGCGCAAATTTTTTTTTCCGCTAAATTGAGTATAAACATAAATTCTAATGCCTGATGTATGGTTATGAGTCCTTGGCCTGAGCTGCAGATTCCCCGTTTCTAGATGTTCTGGTAATTGATAAAATGGCCAAAATTCAATTGTATCCATTCAGTACTTTGTTCACCAATCTATTCCAGTGTGCCCATCTTGTAGTAGATGATTTCTCCAGCTGAAGACCAGTTATGCCAAAGGCTTTCTAAATATTAACAAACAGATGTTAGGGTGTACTACTTTAAAAAAAAGAAAAATGAAAGAAGCCATTCATCTCAAGTTCTGAATGGAATCACCCAACACAAGGTTGAGTCTATGAGGATGGCAGTTAGTGTAAATTGCATGTGGTGCAGTTGATATAATACAGGGCTTGCCCACCTGAAAATTGTCGCTTATGGCACTTCCCTGGAATTAAAAAAAAAAAAAATGTAAAAAACAACAAATTTTCACCCCCTCTGCATGTTTACCAGTAAATTCTCCTCCTCCATCGTAAATTTTCTTGAACTGACACCAATTGATTGGTCTGACTTTTTCTTTTAATGCTCAGGTTGTCCTTGTATAGCTCTTATTTGTTAAATTTGTGATGTTTTCTCACTTTTTTTATATGTTGGTTCAATCTAAGCACCCCCCCCCTCCTTGCTGATAAAGCCTTTCGTTTGTAAAGTCAGAATATTTGGTCTTTGATTGTCAGTACAGTCTTATTAACAGATCTTTTCCTTTTTCATATTCTCGTCTTGTTATGATCTTTGGTGCGCTAGATTAAGTATTGTTCTTCAAGATCTTTACCGATTCTTTGAATTACCCTTTTATATAATATATTTATCTTGTCTTTCTGATCTTTCCTGAAATCTAAAAAAAATACTGGTCGGAAATTTCCATTTTGATTTTTTCAAAATTAAAGAAGCTAAATTTCAAGACCATTCGAGAAACAAAATTCATGAAATAATCATTTAGAACAAAATAAAATTTAAAATTTTGACTGGAGGCAAAGAAGAAAAAGCACAAGGAACTTTCAAAATCCCATACGGCCTGGCTTCTAGTAATAATAATATGTCTATGGCTACTAGGAACGCAAAACGTCTGCAGTTGTAAAAAATAGTGTTTTATTTACCAAGCCCAGAAACAGAGAAGACCTGTGTCACACACAAGTCAGAACAGATTCACAAACAGTCCCAAAGAAATGTAGAGTACATAATACGTATATATGGAGGGGATCACTGCTCCATTGTAATTATAATTTATGATTTTAATACGAATCCTGGGCCAATTACTTTACTGTAATGAAAGTTGGTCATCGTGGCTGTAACATCAAGGGAATAGAAATATGTCGTGATATGGTGTTCCATGTCATTTGACATGGAACACCCTTCCCGATTCGGCTAGAGAATGCCATTCGTTTGGTACCTTCAAAAGACTAGTAAAAAAATATTTGTTTTCATGTGATTAATTTTCTTTACTTTTGCCTGCTGCCAATAGTTTTTTCATTTAATTCTTTTTTTATTATTATTTTTTTTTTTTTTTTTTTTTTTTTTTTTTTTTTTTTTTTTTTTTTTATAGATGTTGTGATTCACTGTAGTTTGATAAAGCTTATTTAGTGAACTCTCCTTTTTTTATAGATGTTGTGATTCACTGTAGTTTGATAAAGCTTATTTAGTGAACTCTCCTTTTTTTTTTTTTTTTTCGTTTTATTAAGCAAATGCTTTACATGTTAAAAGTTCAAATGCTTATGTTTATATGTTTAAATATTAATGTTATGTTTATATTGTTTAAATCTTAAGCGTTTAAATGTTTAATGTTTATTTGATCTTTTCATAATCCCCCTCCTACAGGCCATGGAGCCTTTGTGGGGATTTGTAGATTGTTATGTAATTATTTTACTGGTATATGGAAAATAAATCTATCTATCTATCTATCTATATATGAAAAAGGAAATATTAAATAAATTTGTTTGGGAATGAAGCCCAAATTGTTGTGAAGTTCAGCCATATTAGAAACAGATTTGTTTTAATTGAGATCACTTTTTTACGCATTTTTTTTTACACTTCAAACCAAATCGATAGTAGAGATTATGACAATTGATTTGGGGCCCCGTAATTGTAGTCTTGCTCCCACCTTAAATCTCACTAAAGCCTAAAGTGTCGTTTGCGCTTTACTGAAAACTAAACAGAATACTAAACATGAAGTTTTATTTATCCAAATAATTTTCTATATATTTGAAAGGAATGTGTTCAAAAGGAACAAAAAATTGGTGAGAATTAGTACCATATTTGAATTGTGACAGCCCCCCTTGCCCTCCCTCCTAGATCCCTCTGTCATATATCCACTTTGTTTTAACTAGTCATCGTAAAAGTGCGAATTGTTGGATGAGAAAAAGCGGAAGTCCGATCCCAGCTTGGTCCTATCTACCGAAGTATTTCTGCTTGGATTCATCTGTGTGATTTAGTCCAATTATTTAAATCCCCCCCTCTTTTTTTAAGTACCTATCGCTTCATCAGGACCTAAATTTTTAATGTTTATTTTTCCTGTTTGTCGCTTATACAATAAAAAAAACAACAAGTTTTTTAAACTGAAAGCAAAGATCAACATTAAAACTTTAAAACGAACCGAAATTATTCCGCATATGAGGAGGGATGTCCCTCCTCAGCCCCTCGTTTTTTACGCAATAGTTTTTTTAATGCTTAAGAAAACCTTCTTATTTCAACTTGGTGGCCTTAGTGTTTCCGCAGTCGTTCTTAAGGAATCTGGAAGAAAGCAAAATTTAGCGTAAAGAGCAAAAGGTCAAGGAGGGGACAGCTTTAGCATGTACAGAATAATTTCTGTTCCCTTTAAGTTTTAATGTTGCTCTTTACTTTTAGTTGAAAAATTGTTTTTTTCTGATGTTTTTTTCACATCATGGCTCAGACCTAACCAAGATAAGACGTGGGCTATCAGCCCCTGAAGATCCCGATTTCTTGCTGTTAAATTGTATATATAAATAATTGTAAAACAGTTGGTAATGTCCAGCATTTTCAGTTTTTCTGCTTAAGAATTAAAATATTGAATTAAACTTAAATTTCGAACAAAATATAAATATTTAGTCAAAATTTTCAATGAACAGTAAATTTGTCGAGTAAGTTCTAAATAATATTGTTAAAAGAATTTCGGGTGGACACGGACGGAGAGGGGTATATGGAAATTCTGCGTGATTTTTGACACTGTATATGGCTGAAACCATCACAACGTCTACGATAGGATCGTTCAGTGTGTAAATACATTGTATATACACACGTTCAAACACATTACATATCAATAGAAAAAGAGATATATTACTATTTAAAATCACTGAAAACAAAGCTCCTGGTAGCACTTTTCAACCCCTCTTCTCCTCCACTTAGTGAGATTTCCCGGCGAGGGTCATATAATATTATGCCCCGTCTCACCTTTCCCACCTCTGTGTCGGAGGGCATGTGAATGTAATATTTTATGATACTCGTTGTCGCAATGGAAGGGGCACTGTTAACCACATTCTCGTCCCGACACTAATAAAAAAAGTGTACTTCAAAAATATTCCTGGAAATCGAGAGGGACTAGACATCAGTGTCTCCCCCCTTCCCCAAAACTCATTCTATATTCATCTGAAGCCTGAATAAGAGTTAGGATATTTGGGAAATGCACTCTTTGGGGTATTGGAGCCCCCTTCCCGCATATAAAATAACCTGTCGTCCCTCGTTCGTGATAGCTGACGCGCGCTTACACATGACTATATAAAATTTGATGAAATATAAAATAGATCAGTTTAGTTAAACAAAGCTGTAAAATAAATGTCTGAGTCAGTTTTCCACAATAAGAAAAGAGGTTACACACCCCAGCTCCCTTATTGTTCAGCAGGACCCTATTTTTTTCAGCAGCACTCCTTTCAGCAGCAATTTATTTTTCAACAGCACCCTCCTTTCTCATTGTGGAAGCCTTATTATTCCAGTTTAGATTCAACGAAAGGAGATTAAAAATTAATGCCTACCACATTCCCCCGCAATACCCCTTTCAATATTTATGTGAAGGCTCAAGGAGAAATCGACAATTCAGTCATTGAAAAACACTCATGAGGCATCTTAAATCCCCCCACCTCCTCCCACCACCTCCAAATAACCTGCTGCCCCTCCTTCCTAATAGCTGATGCACAATCATACATCGCTAAACTTAATTTCATGAAATATCAAGTGAATCAACTTAGCGAAATCAAGCATCAAGATAAATTACCACATTAACCATTTATCTTATATGGCCTGCATGACTTTTCAGGAACAAATTTGCCACCGTGTGGCATTACTTCCTCTGTAACTGGGAATCTCAATGTATAGTCTTTATATTTTTAAATAGATTGGCTATCTCAGAATTTTCAATTGATAGTTGAAAATTCTAGTGTGGTACCACTAAATGGCAGAAAGCACCACTTTTCCGTGAAACTTTCCTTTAGTCTACTCAAAAAGGGCACTAGAAATTTCAGTTTACATTCAAATGAGCCTTATCCCGATCTTCTAGAACCATCAGTTCGATATGATCACCCCTGGGAAAACACACACACACACCCGGGATTTTTCTTCTGTAAAAAATAAAAAATAAAAAAGAAGCAAAATTCTGCATATTTTTATAGACGTAAGCTTAAAACCTCTACAGTAAGGTTTTCTGATATACTGAATCTAATAGCGTGATATAAATTAAGATCACTTGCCTTTTGGGGGATGCTGTCTTCCTTTTTTAAAAATCAAGCAGATTTTCTCAGGATCGTAGCTCTTGATGGGTAACATTGAACTAGATAAATTTTATATATTTGTAATCAGCATAAAATGTCAATTCTTTTGAAATATTAATTATTATCAAAATTCCTTCTTTTAGAGTTTTAGTTACTATTTGCCCTAGTCGCTCCTTACGTACAGTTGATACCATGATCTGTTGAAGTTTTTCTTTCTTGAAGTTTCCTTTCTTTCTTGTCCTTTCTTAGAGAGCAAAGTTCAAATGTTGCTCAAATTTTGTTTTTAATCTTTATGATTTGATTACATTAAATAGCATCTGTATGCCCCCCTAGATTTTGAAAGTGACTTTCTTGCATTTAATTAAAAATGTCAAAAAAATACGGCATAGATTCTTGAAAATGCCTTTTTAGTATTTTCGTTAAGATTACTAGAGAAAATAAAAAATGCGCTCCCCCTTATATTTTGAAAATTACATAGTATTTTCATTAGAAAAAAATGACCCGTCCCATAAATTTTGAAAATAAAAAAACAAGTGTTTAAAAAAAATCTACGAAAAATGCCGCCCAGGCTAGATTTCAAAAAGTATTTTTTAGTGTCTTAATGCAAACGCAAAAATTAAATCCTTACCTCCGTCCCTACATTTTTTTTGGATTTACGCCACTGTCTTCCGCTTACTAGAGGTGACCATAACAGTCATTCATTTCTGTTCTAACAAGTAATTATCTCTATTCACTAGCTCACGCTAAAAAATGAATGAATATAATACTACTGCTTCTGCGTGATTGGTGAATCGTGTATTTATCTAATTCTACAGTTTTCATTTACGGTCAATATCCAACAAATAAAAATAATCTGTGAAGCTTTAATGATCGTAATTCGAACATCATTGCAAAACATGAAAACGAAAGAAAAGAGACGATAAAAGAACTAATCATATATCACTCAATAGGAATTGCGTCCGACCCAAGTTTTCATGAGAAGTTATCGGAGTCATAAAACGCCTTCTAGTAAGACAATTGATCCAAGGATCAACGAAGCGATAATACGGTTCTTTGATTTACGCCCTTAAACCATCTCATCATCATTATCATTATTGCACCGTCCATTAAATACGGGATCCCTGCCTTATCTAAAAATCGGTTTTTGGGGAATGTTCGATTTTGTGGATAATAAGTTGATATTTTATGACTTACAGTTCCAATATTGAATGGACTAGAATTTTTCTGTTTTCATTATGTACTTCTTGGAAGGCTAGGGTGAAGATTATGATATTAATTCATTGAATTGAGATAGTAAATAAATGGGTTATAAAAAATGTAATAATCCACAAATTTTGATAATTAAGCTACATTTTTGTAAGAACATTTCTAGCCTAGCGTTGTTGATTCTAAAATGAAAGGTTATTTTATAATATGACACGGGCGCGATGAAAAAGTTATTAAGATTTTCATGAAAAGACTGTTTTATTCAAGGATTTTAATATCCCAGGATTTGCAAAACACTAAAGTGCGTGTAACGGGATACTGTGTTTTAAACGTACCATCAATTACGTCCCTAAATTTTTTGTGCATTCTCAACTACAACAATTTAGTACAAAATCTTTCAGCAAAATTATTTTTTGGTAAAACCCATTATTTGGTAAAAGTATTTTCCAGCCAGGCACGTACCACTGTAAAAGGTCCTTCGCTTTTCCATCTAGATATTTTACCGCTTTTTCAATAATTTCTTTATTTTACATGTAATTGACTAGCTCTTGACATTTTTTTCCAAGTCCCCCTTCCCCCTACTAAAGCGAATTCCAGCCAAAGTACCTCTTTCCAGGGGCTTCATGAACTAAGACCTAATGTTCAGTTTGGTTGACACATTTCAGTAGGTTACGTTGACGTTTGTTTTATTTTGTATCAATAGTAATAAGAATTCAAAATGCTATCAATCCTTGTGTCATATATGATAATAATAAAGTAATTAATCAAATACAAAAATGTAAGAAAATGTGTAATGTAACATATTACATATAAAAGAAACTTAGAAAACATTTATTAAATTATACTAGTAATCAACATTGTGAAAAATAATACTGAAATAGGGTAAAACATTGTAAAAGAGATAAATGTATGATTTTTATTTTGTAATTAACCATTCTGCTTAGATATATATAAATATTGTAATATAAAATATAAAATAGAATAAATACTGTTTCGAAACATCTATTGGCGTCAATGTGAAGTTCCCAGTCATGGTTAAATACTATCAGAACTACATATCATGTTGATATGGTTACATTGACATTTGCTTATTTTATATCAGTGGTTATAAAATTCAAAATGCTATTAATTCTGATGCCACAGCTTTGACATTCTTGTTTTAAAGGAGTCATAAAACTTTAAAGGACATTGGGACATACATCTTCAATTATTGGTAAAGTTGATCATGCAAACTATTCCCATCAGTTAAAGATTATCTTATTACATTAGTGCTTTTCCAAACCCTGATTTAGAGATATAAGCTTTTGAGTCTCTGTCATACCACTACTAACCAATTTTAAATTAGTTAAATCAATTCTTTAATTATCTGATTAGCTTCATGATTTGGTAAATATTTCGATTCACAGATCACTCTGATACCTAAGAATTAGACTGACTCAGAATTTCATGCTGAATCCAACTACAGCATTCATTTCTGTCGCAAATTTACTTTACAAGAGCTTCTTACCCCTAATTTTCAAATACACATAATTCGGGTGTATATTTGACCAAAACAGTGGAGGGGGAGGATACACTTTCTATCGCATTGCTTGTCTGCATGTTAAATGAATTTAAAGAAAATTCATCGCATATATACAATTCAAGGTATATATTTGACCAGTAATGAGAGGGTGGAGATAAATTATAGGTTGGATTAAAGGGGGAAAGGGTGGGAGTAAAGTAAAATTGCGACAAGAATGAATATTATATTTAGATTCAGGGTGAAATTCCTATTCTTAAGGTAAGTCTATTTCTTAGCTCCCTCAATAATCTGTTGATACAAACAAATTACTCATGATTATAATTTAAAAATGAAAATAATCAGCATTAATTAGGTAATTAAATAAAATTATTGAAAAAGACAAAAGAGTGGTAATCTCCCTCTTAACATAAATGTCTACTTTTTATTTCTTGAATCAAAAATGAATATCAGATAAAATTATATTGGCTTATGCGATGATTTTGCAGGGCAAAAGACAGTACGCTTGTGCCATTGGAGGCGGCACTCTTGTTGATCCGATAAAACATGTTTCCACTCAGTACCTTGAAGTAGCAGGGACATGAAAATAAAAACACCTTTTACCCCTGGATCCATCTTATGTCTATTTAAACCGGAAAACAGTTATTTCCTACGATTTGTTTTTGGGCCATTCAAAATTATGAAATTTTTAGTGCAATAATGCATTCTTGTCGGTGTTGCCGTGTTAAACCGTGAAAATAAATAAGCAAAACTAATTAATTAAATTTTATAATACTTTTCGTCCGTGATAGAAAATAGAATGATAGCAATATGTTGATTCCAAAAGACAATTTCACCGTCAAAGGAAAGCCATATCTTCTTAAGGCGTCGCTTTCCTCCAGAAAATAAATGAATGAAGTACCATATGTTTTTAGCTCGTGTTTTGCTGAATTTTTATTCATTTTTTTTTATTTGACGCCCTCTGTTGCCAAAAATTGGCAGAAGAGTTTTTTCTCATTAAGAATTTAATTTTCTATCTTTACAGGTTTGTAAAGATAGTTTTGAAAAATATCAAAGCCGACATAAGAAACATGGCGGGTGAAAACATGAAGAAATTATTTTGAATTTCTTATCCAACTTAGTCATGACAAACCAATGTTTTGAATTGTATAAATTTTTAAAAGTTGATTTATTATGCAATAGTAAGTTTGAAACCCTCTTTATTGTCATATTCAAGGGTCCAAAAAGGGCTTAAAACTGAATTTGCGACAAAAGCAAAGTAAAAAATATGGACTGCTCAATATTTAGCAAGATGTCTATTGGAGTCAATATGCTTCAACACATCAAAATATTTCTTATCATTCTGGGCCGTTTCCCTAATCTTAAGTTAGAACAAAATTTCGTTTGCTCTAACATATGCAACTCTCTTTCATACCCCTATTAATTAACCATAATTCATTTGTTTGCACGAATTACGAGATTATAATTATGTCATGTTCATGAAATGAATGTTTAGTGTTTAGTAATCCTTTTCTTTGTTTATATAATTTATATTTAACCAGACAAATGCCGCCAAAAGGAAAACACAGTATTTTGTCCGTTTTCCAATGCCTAATTCCATCTATAGCCAGAACAAGATTCCACGTTTTATATGTTGCTTTGTCTTTTTTTTCATTGTGAAAGGCTCCAGCAATAAATTACTTAAATACACTCCTTTTCTTTTTCCGTTGATCTGATGGAAAGACTGGAAAGCTTCTGTTTAGGCCAAACATCCTCTCGTCCCTGGAAAACCAGAGACCGTCCTGTCAAAAAACCCCTGATTTACAGTCTTCATAACTCGTTCAGCGATAGGAATATTGGTTGTGAAGTCTTGTGATGTATTGCTAATATGTTCTAACAAAGAGGTTGAGACTCCTTTTTATTTGTGGTATTTAGAAAGCTAAAATAAGAAGCAACTAGCAACTGGGATTTCGCTTTTGGTGAGATCACAGGGGGGAGAGGGCAAAGTTGTAGCTAATTTTCCCAAATAAAGTGAAATGACAGTAGAAATTGAAAAATGACCCATTTACTACCATAAAGGCAAAGATAGCCTATAATGAGGAAAACTGACCCGTTGCTGGCGATATTTCACACTTATCTTTGTTTTGACAAGATTTTTGAAGAAAATAAAAGCCAGTTGGGGAGAGGGGCATACTGCATTATGGGAGAGGGGAGACGGAAAACAGAAGTCGGTGAGGGCAGTTGCCCCCCCCCCCTCCAATCCATAGCAAATTGCGCCCCTGCCAAGCACAGTGAAAATTGAATCTGATTATTCACGTTCGTTGAATGGGAACTTATATAATCATATATATTTAAAAATTAGGTAAAAATGGGAACTCCGTTTTTACTGGAAACTAACTCCATATGCAGTAATACAGCTTTTAGTAGTAGGCTAGTGTGTAGCAAATTCATCATCCCTGGATCAGAAATCAGCCACAAATGAGCTAAAAGCTTATGAGACCCTTTAGAATGTGCAGTTTTCCTTTGAGTGCCTGGTTGTCCTTGAAATTAACAGAACATTATACTTGATTTTCGACAAAAGAGTTGTCAAGCTTAACCAATTCGTTTTACTTGTTTATTTTCACAGTTAAAAGTGGCAACACCGACAAAAATGCGGCACTAGCCTAAAAACAACATTGTTTTTATGTTCTAATAAGAAGGTTGAGACACTCTTTTATATCTGTGATATTTAGAAAGCAAAAATATAAAACAAGCAAGCTCTTCAAAATACCAAGGACAGAGAAAATGAAATCTGATTATTTAAATTGAAAATTACGAAAAACCAGATATCCAATTTTTAATTAAAAAGACCTGCATCCAACTTTTGGTAGTATGGTCGACCAAAGTTGGCACCCTTGGGCGAAAAGCAGCAAAAAAATAAGCTAAAAACACGTTGCACCAAACAGCTGAAGAAGGTGTAGCTTTCCTTTGAAGCTGTAGATGTCATGAAGCTGTAGCTGTCTAAAATCACGTTGCACCAAACAGCTGAAGAAGGTGTAGCTTTCCTTTGAAGCTGTAGATGTCATGAAGCTGTAGCTGTCTAAAATCACGTTGCACCAAACAGCTGAAGAAGGTGTAGTTCTCCTTTGAAGCTGTAGATGTATTGAAGCTGTAGCTGTCTAAAAACACGTTGCACCAAACAGCTGAAGAAGGTGTAGTTCTCCTTTGAAGCTGTAGATGTATTGAAGCTGTAGCTGTCTAAAAACACGTTGCACCAAACAGCTGAAGAAGGTGTAGCTTTCCTTTGAAGCTGTAGATGTCATGAAGCTGTAGCTGTCTCAAAACACGTTGCACCAAACAGCTGAAGAAGGTGTAGTTCTCCCTTTAAGCTTTAGATTTTTTGAAGCTGTAGCTGTCTAAAAACACGTTGGACCAAACAACTAAAGAAGGTGTAGCTTTCCTTTGAAGCTGTAGATGTCTTTGTGAATCACAAACAGTTAATGTTTAAATTTCTATGGATGAAAAGCATTGTCCAATTGGAATAATTAGTTTTGATTATTGATTTTCACGGTTTAACGTGGTAATACTGACGAAAATTTGGTGCTATCCTAAAAAACTCATAATTTTGAAACTAGTAAGAGAAAAATCTTCAAAATTCAAAATTTTTGTCCTCACTGAAGACCTACAAGACTTTTCTATTAGTAAACCATTTCTCTTATTACGTTTTAATACCAAAGCTTACCCCCCCCCCCCTGCCCATTGAACGAGGATATTAAGATTATATGCAGAAAACAGGCAGACTGACCCTTTCTCATCCATATACAAGATAAAATATTCAAAAATTTTAAAACATTTTAGAAAATTTATACTTTTCTCGTGAAACACCTCCGCACCCTCTAGGCGAGTTCTTCGGGGCAAGCCCTTTGAAAAGTTTCCTCCAAATTCATCTAAGAACCGTTTGCCCAAAATTTACTTTATATGTCTTAATATCTCCCCCCCTCCCTTATTTGACCCCTTATATGACTAAAATGTATGTATACACCGACATCCCCTTTTACGGCTGGTACAAAACTTTTTGTTTTAATGTAAAACTTTAAGTATTAATGGATGAACCATCTGAGGTAACTTTTCATTTTACAAAGAATGTATATCTTTCCTTTGTAGGAACCATCCATTCTCAAGAAAAATATGAAATTTCGCTTTTTTTTAGATAGGGTTTAATATTTCAATTTGAAGCTCCTTCGAAGTGTTAATTTTGATGGTGTTTCGTCTAGTAAACTTATGCGCATTTTCTAAAAGTTTGATGGATATTTAAATTTTACAGTTCTAATATTTATAAGCAGAAAAAAAACAGAATAATCTGTTGGATTTGAATATTTCTGTTCAAGATTCTGCTTCTAAAGTTTTTATTTCGCTGTCAAGGGCTGCTCTTTGAAAAGTGAAATGGTTTGATATATTTATCTTTTCCCCCCAGAGGTGACCGTATCAAACCAGCGGTCGTTTAAGAGGTCATTTGAACAACAATCCTGAGTTCTAGTACCATGTCTTAGCAACAAAAGAAATTATTTCTGCTAAAATTGAGCGAAACTTTGAGACAATTAATCAGTTCTCGTATTCTAAAATTCTTGCATAAGGCATGTCAGGCTCTTAAGTCATATGATCGGTGATAAGGGAAGGGATAAGTGGATTATTCCTTGGGATAGGTCACCAGGAGCATCAAAAGTAAATATGAAGAACTTCAGAGTTCTCGTTAGAGGTCCCTCGGGTCAATTTAGAGGAGAGAGATTGGCGATTTATCCCCTAATCTCCTTTTGTTTGAAGGAATATATATTGATTAGACATTTGGATTTGTGCTGAGAATACGGCCTCTCATTGCTGCAAAGTTTTGAACGCAAGATTCTATCTGGGTAGTAACAACACCAAAATCAAATTATTACAAAAGCTTCATCCCTTTTGGAAGAGTCGAACAAAAAAAAATAACGTAAAAATTCTCTTTTTGGCACTTCAGCACTTCTGCTCTGGATATTTTTTAAGGGTCTCTTTGTACAGATGTAATCGTATGAAAGCAAAAAATCATAGAAAATTGATAAAAGTCTGAATCAAAAGATTGTTTTTTTTTGGCTATTCAACATCTCTTTTTTAAGCAGCAACAGATACCGAGTCTCAATAAACTCCCGTTTTTCATCATTTTGCGCCACGCACTGAAGTAAAGACCGAAGTTGAAACCCAAAGAGAAGAGAAATTACTCTAAATATGAGGTAGGCTACAGAATTGCGCTAAGTTTAATTTGCACTTCACTCTAAACGTTAAATGTAAGATATAAAACTGGTTCTGTTTTAAAATTGAAAATATAAAATCTAAAGTGCTTTATTTCTATTAATGCAAAAAAGAAATCTAATTGCAAGTTTTACGGGGTATGCCAAAAAGAACGTTGTTCTGAGCGCTTTTATTTTCCAATTTTATGCAAAAAATATATCAAAATTTAAAGTAATGTGCCGGGGACTCAGAAAGGATTGCAATTACCGCTTGAAAAATAAATTCATCGAAGGCTTTGGGCTTTGGGTTTGAGTTTGCCATCCTTAAATAAACAAATGTTACATTGACGTTGGGGTTACTTTGATTCAAAGCATATAAAAAATGGTTTATTAAATGACCCCGTAAAAAAAAAAAGTTACAGGTCTAAACTATGATCATTTCTTCCCGTAGAGTGAGACATTCCATGTCGCAATAACTTCAAACAAAACAAGCAACACAGAGCACAAATAATTGGCGACACATGAAACCCCGGCCCGTTTTGAAATATTTTTGTCGTATTTTTGTCACGCATCCGTCATTTTCTTGTCATCAGTCGCATCATTTTTAAGATTCTTGGTCGATTTAAACAATGGAAAAACTAAAGCGGTAAATAAGTAGTCGGCTATCCGATACTCTGCTCATGTTACCTACAGCAACAGCCTTTATTTCCTCGTGACTAGAAATTTCTAGCTATTGTCACAGCCACTATAAATTGTATTCCCAATCATGCTTACCCCTCCATGACAAGATTGCAATATTATCATCGATTTGCCCCTTCAAACCTTAGCCGAATTTCAATACTCCACGCTAATTAAGGTCCACTCATAGGATGTCGAGTTGGCTTCTGAGATGTACAAGTTACGACATATCTAAATCACTCTAGTAGTGACAGCTAGGGGTCTCTGACGGACTTTTCTCACAGAGAAAGTCCCCCGTGTGTCGCCTTCGTGGATTGATTTAGATGACACAGGAGTAAAGGGGGTTATGGGGACTCTTAGAAAGAAATTCTAGGACCAGATGCGACGCTCGAAAATTTATATTCTGGATATTTTGATGGGCGGTACTTACAGACAAAAAAGAGTACGAAAATAGCTTAAAAGGATGATTTTAAGGAAATGAATAGTGATTCAATTTCATAAGAAGATGAACTGGCTTAGTTCGAAGAAAGACAGAGGAATAGTAAAAACAAAGAGGTAAAGGATAGAGAGAAAGAGAGATGGACGAAGCATTTGCTTTTGGTTTGGTCAGAATTATGAATCTAGTTAGTAGTGATAAAAACTAAATCTCTAATTAACAGAGAACGAGATAAAACGGAGAAAGAAACAGAGACAGGCCGAAAGAGATAGATAGAAAGAGAGAGAGAGAGAGAGAGAGAGAGAGAGAAAGAGAGAGAGAGAAAAAAAAAGAAATAGAGAGAGGAACAGAGAGCATTTGCAAGTGAATTGGGCTCTCAAATCGACTGACAAGCATGAAAACCTTATTCTTCAGCCAAGGTATCATAGATCATCATGAAAAACTGAACAGAAATAAGAGTTAGATTCTTAAGCGAGCAGAATTAAGAAAGCTTAAAAAAAGAAAAGCGAAATTGAGCTAAAAAAATACAGATGCCAAATACTAGAAGTCCTACAGTAGAAACCCCCCAAAAATCAATAGGTACATTAGTGAAAAACTGGCATAATCAAATTCAGCTCAGTAGCTAGGTGATTAAATAAAGAGCGATGTGACTTTGACTAATTATCTAGTTTTTTTTTTTTAAGATGGAGAAACAAACACCTCTCAGTGATCTAAAAGAAAATTACATCGCCAAATTAAAAATAACTGAGAGGGGGAATATTGTCACAAGAAACAGAAAGGTTGCGTGTTTATTTTATTTTTTTTTTTGGGGGGGGAGGGGGGGCTAATTGTATCGAGCCAGTAGAGCATTGGGTATGGTTTATTCAAATAATAAATTTAGGTTTATTGTATTCTTGTCACCACACCATACCAAAGAGCCAATTTCTGCTATTATGCAGAATTATTTAAGAGCTTTGATCTGAATAGGCCAAAATTCTATCGAGCTAAAAAGTTTTAAATCATTAATCAGCTTGGAAGTAGAAAACCGCTATTTGCATAATTACTCGGTTCTTGAAGACCAGGATACAACCGCGTGGGGGTGCGATTCCCCCAAAACAATTAAATTGAGAAACAAGCTTTTTCCCAGTGACAGTAAATAGTAACGTTAGAATTTAAAACTAACAGAAACTACCCTACGAATAAGAAGAAATTTGGGCTCCCCTCATTATCCCGTTCTTAACGTTACCAATTGACTATTGTTTTCCAGGAATCATTTTCGAATAAAATAAATATAGTATAGTTAGAATAAAATTTTTATTATAAATATCATGTTATAATATTATATGTTAATAATAAAAAATAACATAAACATATTTCGAATAAAATAAATATAGCCATCTGGTAATTGCAAGTTTTTATTTACTCTTTGCCTTTTAGAAAAATGTAATAAAAGTCTTTTTAATTAACAGTAAAACGCAACATTAAAACTAAAAATGGACAGAAATTATACCGTACATAAGGAGGGACGCTTCCTTCTTAACCCCCTGCTCTTTAGGTTAACGTTTTAGAAGTTTAAAAATAATTCTTATTCCAAACCAACAGGTTGGTTCGGAATAAGAATTTCCAACTGGAAAGGTTGAGCTGGCTAGGGCACGTTGTGCGAAGGAAGGATGACAGATTGCCGAAGATTGTTCTTTTCGGCCAACCGTCCAGGGCTAAACGGAACGCAGGTCGTCCTCGTCTGGGACGGGAGGATGTCATAAAGAAAGATTTAAAAGAAATGGGAACTTCGTGGGAGGGTGTAAAAAGGGAGGCTTTGAATAGATTGGGATGGAGGAGGAGCGTGCGTAGCTGTGTTGGCCTCAGGCGCTGTGCTGCGGTGAGTTTTTAGTAGTAGTAGTAGTAGAACCAACAGCCCTTGTGTTTAAGCTTGTTTTTATCGGATTAGATAATATACTAAAAGTTTAGCGTAAAGAGTGGGGTTTTAGGAGCGGGCAGCATTTATCATTTTTGGTATAATTTTCCTCGTTTTTTGTTTTAATATCGCTCTATACATTCATTAAAAAAAAAACTTGTTTTATTTTCAGCTTGTCGGTAAAAATAATGAGTTGGTAAAATAGCGACAAGAAGTGCTACTATATATACATGTAAGGATCAGTGTCGTTACTAGCCAAAATGTTGGGGGGGGGGGCAACTAGAGATTTTACCGACTGGCAGGTTATTTTTACTGACTGTTTTTTTTTGTCAATAATTAGCATAATGTCCGTTTCAAATACAATATGTAAAATCACTGCACAAGTTGGTAAAACCGCTTCATTTACCAACCGAGATTTAGATTTTGGTACATATCATTTCACTATTTTAATGCTTTTTATTTAATCAAACGGAACATTGTGGCACCATCCGTAAAATCATGGCAGGAGTCGGTAAAACTGCTGCCTTTACCGACTAACTTCAAAGTTTCTGTAGATGACACGATTTTACCGACTTATTTTTTACCGAATGACCAAAAACATTGGGAGGTGGGGGGTCGTCCCTCTTCCCCCCATACGTGAAGGCCCTGGTGAGGATAGTATCGGAAGACTGGCGGATTCACCGCCGGTCCTTGGCATGGCTGCATGGTAGGCTTCTATAGGTTGATTCTTATTGTTGCTTGTCTTCTAACCAAGGTCGTTGTCCCATTGAAGCAGCAGGTTCATTTGCATCATCCTCTACTTCTCACATTTTCATGTAACCTTCGGCATAATTGTTAGTGTCTCGTAATATTTCTTCCAAGAGATCCATTGGGTTACGAGAGATCTTACAATTTAAAAGCATGTACAAGGCGTTCTTCCAAAGATTCATCGACTTCAGAATGGAAAAGCTTCATCAGTTAGTTCCTAATTCCAGACTAAGCCAGGTCAGAGCGGAGGAGAGGGGGGGGGGGTGTGAGAAATCAGAATCTTAATTTATACAGTATTTGCACACACATAAACACAAAAATGTTAAAAACAAATTTGCTTAATGATATATTCTAGATCGCTTGAAATCACCCATGCAGAAATACCCCTTTTTTAGGGAAAAGAGGGGGACAAGGGAAAGAAATCTAGAATTAAAATTTTTGCAACACTTTCTGGATTGATAGGTCGTTTTCTGTTAATTCAAGTCCGGGGAGACCAAAAATGATATCAGAATCGAAAAATTCTGTCATATAGTATTCCATTTCCACCCTAAGCGAGGTCAGAGGGGGGGGGGGGAGGAAAATCAGAATAATAATTTGTGAAGTATTTCCACACAAATGATCAGAAAAATTGCTCATAACAGATACACAATCACATTAAATCTGGGGCTAGAAAATGGTCTGTCTTTAAGTCTGAATGCTGGAAGTCTGAATACTGGGGTTGGAAACTTTCGTCAAACGGTTATAAGCCCATTAAAGAGATGTACCGCCTGCTCCTGAAAGCCTTCTCAAACTGATTCACAGCAGGTACAAAGTAGGCTTGCCAACTGACGACGTCTAAAAAGAGTGCAAGGTGTTAGAAAAAAGTTCGTGCTCTGTCTTTTTCTGTTTATTGTAAGACAGGTTATTAATAAAATTCATTCATTCATTCATTTACAAATAATCATCAGTTATCCTTCGACCAATAAACATAATTATTACAACCTTTGTCCATAAACGAAGCTTGGCAAAGACACTTAAAGCTGCTT
The DNA here is from genome assembly GCA_027921565.1 of Artemia sinica. Taxonomy (NCBI): domain Eukaryota; kingdom Metazoa; phylum Arthropoda; class Branchiopoda; order Anostraca; family Artemiidae; genus Artemia; species Artemia sinica. The sequence continues at coordinate 1,249,348 of JAPEVW010000037.1, forward strand.
ACAGCACTGTCAGTAATCAGTTTTGCCTTTGCCTAGGAATTTGATAGCATCAATTTCCATTCATGTAGCTTTGAGTGTCTACCTAGAGACTACAAATGTGTATTGAGATCCTAGCGTTTTTGGCAACCAGCACAGGCTTCAAGCAGATCTTATTCCAACAGAAAGGATTAAACCTGGATTCCAGAAAAGACTTCACATTAACGAAAGCGTTGTACTGCTGCGGGAAGTTTGATCTTCGTGGTGAGCAGCATCAAACTCACTTTTAGGCATAATACACAGCATCTCATTGGATGTAGCTGAGACTGACGCACAAGAAGGATGATTTAAATTCCCCTTCACAAGTGCCAATTTATTCGTGGTAATCCTTGCCATTCCACCCTTGGTCTGTGCATCCAAATAATAGTAGATTATATTGCATGTTCAGGGGATATGGAATTGAATTCGACATTTTGCCTCTTAAAATTGAACTTTCAATTGCAGAATTCCTGATCTACTCCTGGGGTATCCTACATTTAAAGTGACCACATGCAACTAAACAAGGAAGAATTTGGTATTATTTCAACGGAATAATTTCCGGGGGATAAACTGTCAAGGGAAATTTTTACACTAAAGGTAGGCTATGTTCCAGAATTCTTATGTGAATTTTTTTTTTTTTTTTTTGTCTTACTGTCTCTTTGGTGACTCAGTTTTACATGAGGAGATGACCCGGGACAATTGACCGGGGAAAATTTTCAGCGCGGTTGGAATTGCGTGGAGGATTTTTCCTGTGGGAGAACAACTTTCTGACCCCCCCCCCACCCAAAAAAAGAGAACGTAATGAAAATGCATATAAACAAATATTTGATGGATTATTGAGGTTTTATGATTTTTGAGGATCACTGATCCAACATTATCACTCTGAGAAAAAAAAAAAAAAAAAAAAAATATTCAACATCATCCGTCGTGGAAAAAAATCGATTTTTTCTAGATATTAATTAAAAACACTTTTTCCACAAAATAAGTTTTTCAAAGAAAAGTAAAGAACTCCATTAAACAAAAAATGAGCAAAAATAAATTCAAATAATCTACCAAGCATGAAACTACCACAAATCAGCATCGATAAATAAATTAAATCCAAAACGAACAGAAATTACAATAAATAACCGAGTCAAACTCAGAACAAGCAGAACTTAACACAAGTTGGGCTCAAAACCCCAATGCCTTCTCAAGGCCAGAACATAATTTGCACTCTACTGAAAAAAAATATAAATGTTTTTACTTTATACCTTTAATAAATGAAATAATATTATTATTTTGGTCACTAAATATCAGTATATGTATATTAAACTGACAATGCACATTCATTTGTATTTTCTTAAGCAAAGTGCATATTATATTCTGGCCTTTGGAAGGCATAGGGGTTTTGAGCCCAACTTATGCTAATTTCTGCTCGTTTTGAGTTTGACTTGGTTATTTGTTGTAATTTCTGTTTGTTTTGGGTTTCATTTATTAATCGATGCTGATTTGTGGTAGTTTCACACTTGGTAGATTATTTGAATTTATTTTTGGGCATTTTTTGTTTAATGGAGTTCTTTACTTTTCTTTGAAAAATTTATTTTGTGGAAAAAGTTTTTTTAATTAATTTCTGGTCGTTTTATATTTCATAGTCTTTTCAGGGAAAAAGAAAATAATACTTTAAATCTTTTCGGTTTTTTAGGCCTGCTATGTGTATGCTGGAGAAAAATTTTCAGCAATTTTTAACAACATACACCTTTTAAAAATCTGGACACAAATAGTAGTGTTTTATTTAGTTTCATACCTCCTCTAGTTGACCGGAAATGGAAAACTTGATACCATTCGCAAAAAAATCTGTTTACTTTCTTTGATAGATTGGATACACTTACGCTATTTTGATTTGATTAAGTGTGAAGAGCAGAAGTAGCCCCGAAAGTTTGAACATAATACCTTCAGTCGTTCTTGGGATACTGCTGAGATGCCTTATTGGGAATCAGCATTAACACAAGTAGAGTCCTAGGTTCCATTTCTATCGAGCCCCTAGGAATTCCTATGCTATTTGCTTACGGCCATAGGAAAAACATTTCCAGACCATGTACTTATGGATTTGGGTGGATTATGTTCCTCCCATGCTATTCTATAGCGCTATGTTCCTTCCTATGCTATTCCAGGAGCTTATGTTCCTTCCTATGCTATTCAAGGAGTTTATGTTCCTTCCTATGCTATTCCAGGAGCTTATGTTCCTTCCTATGCTATTCAAGGAGTTTATGTTCCTTCCTATGCTATTCCAGGAGCTGATGTTCCTTCCTATGCTATTCCAGGAGCTTGTGTTCCTTCCTATGCTATTCTAGGAGCTTATGTTCCTTCCTATGCTATTCCAGGAGCTTATGTTCCTTCCTATGCTATTCCAGAAGCTTATGTTCCTTCCTATGCTATTCCAGGAGCTTATGTTCCTTCCTATGCTATTCCAGGAGCTTCTGTTCCTTCCTATGCTATTCCAGGAGCTTATGTTCCTTCCTATGCTATTCCATGAGCTTATGTTCCTTCCTATGGTATTCCGGGAGTTTATGTTCCTTCCTATGCTATTCCAGGAGCTTATGTTCCTTCCTATGCTATTCCAGGAGCTTATGTTCCTTCCTATGCTATTCCAGGAGCTTATGTTCCTTCCTATGCTATTCCAGGAGCTTATGTTCCTTCCTATGCTATTCAAGGAGTTTATGTTCCTTCCTATGCTATTCCAGGAGCTTATGTTCCTTCCTATGCTATTCTAGGAGCTTATGTTCCTTCCTATGCTATTCCAGGAGCTTATGTTCCTTCCTATGCTATTCCAGGAGCTTATGTTCCTTCCTATGCTATTCCAGGAGCTTATGTTCCTTCCTATGCTATTCCAGGAGCTTATGTTCCTTCCTATGCTATTCCAGGAGCTTATGTTCCTTCCTATGCTATTCTAGGAGCTTATGTTCCTTCCTATGCTATTCCAGGAGCTTATGTTCCTTCCTATGCTATTCGAGGAGCTTATGTTCCTTCCTATGCTATTCCAGCAGCTTATATTCCTTCCTATGCTATTCCAGGAGCTCATGTTCCTTCCTATGCTATTCCAGGAGCTTATGTTCCCTCTAAAAATTCTGCTAACAACATCGATTCTCAAGGTAAAAGTTGGAATCAAACACTTTTAGGATATCGAGTGTCCTTATTGAATAACTACTGTATTAAAAAAAAAAAAAATTATCATGCGACATGAATTAGTTCATCAAAGACAGGTCAGCACTTATAAACGATCCTTTTGAAATTCTACTAAAAACTTCGATGCTCAAGGTAAAAATTGAATCAAACATTTTTAGGATATCGAGTGTGCTTATTAAATAACTACTACAAAAAAAAAATAATTAAAAATTAAATTAATCATACAATATAAATTATTTCATCAGATACGCCAGCACTTATGTACGATCCTTTTGAAATTCTGCTAAAAACATCGATGCTCAAGGTAAAAGTTTGAATCAAACACTTTTAGGATATCGAGTGTCCTTACTGAAAAACTACTGCATTAAAAAAAATAAATTAAATTTATCATACGACCTAAATTATTTCATCAGATACGCCAGCACCCATAAACGATCCTTTTGAAATTCTGCTAACAACATCGATGCTCAAGGTAAAAGTTTGAAACAGACACTTTTAGGATATCGAGTGTCCTTACTGAAAAACTACTGCATTAAAAAAAAAATAAATTAAATTTGTCATACGACCTAAATTATTTCATCAGATACGCCAGCACTCATAAACGATCCTTTTGAAATTCTGCTAACAACATCAATTCTCAAGGTAAAAGTTGGAATCAAACACTTTTAGGATATCGAGCGTCCTTATTGAATAACTACTGTATTAAAAAAAATTATCATGCGACATGAATTAGTTCATCAAAGACAGGTCAGCACTTATAAACGATCCTTTTGAAATTCTACTAAAAACTTCGATGCTCAAGGTAAAAATTGAATCAAACACTTTTAGGATATCGAGTGTCCTTACTGAAAACTACTGCATTAAAAAAAAGAAATTAAATTTATCATACGACCTAAATTATTTCATCAGATACGCCAGCACCCATAAACGATCCTTTTGAAATTCTGCTAACAACATCGATGCTCAAGGTAAAAGTTTGAAACAGACACTTTTAGGATATCGAGTGTCCTTACTGAAAAACTACTGCATTAAAAAAATAAATTAAATTTATCATACGACCTAAATTATTTCATCAGATACGCCAGCACTTATGTACGATCCTTTTGAAATTCTGCTAAAAACATCGATGCTCAAGGTAAAAGTTTGAATCAAACACTTTTAGGATATCGAGTGTCCTTACTGAAAAACTACTGCATTAAAAAAAAATAAATTAAATTTATCATACGACCTAAATTATTTCATCAGATACGCCAGCACCCATAAACGATCCTTTTGAAATTCTGCTAACAACATCGATGCTCAAGGTAAAAGTTTGAAACAGACACTTTTAGGATATCGAGTGTCCTTACTGAAAAACTACTGCATTAAAAAAATAAATTAAATTTATCATACGACCTAAATTATTTCATCAGATACGCCAGCACTCATAAACGATCCTTTTGAAATTCTGCTAACAACATCGATTCTCAAGGTAAAAGTTTGAATCAAATACTTTTAGGATATCGAGTGTCCTTACTGAAAAACTACTGCATTAAAAAAAATAAATTAAATTTATCATACGACCTAAATTATTTCATCAGATACGCCAGCACTCATAAAAGATTCTTTTGAAATTCTGCTAACAACATCGATTCTCAAGGTAAAAGTTTGAATCAAATACTTTTAGGATATCGAGTGTCCTTACTGAAAAACTACTGCATTAAAAAAAATAAATTAAATTTATCATACGAACTAAATTATTTCATCAGATACGCCAGCACTCATAAACGATCCTTTTGAAATTCTGCTAACAACATCGATGCTCAAGGTAAAAGTTTGAAACAGACACTTTTAGGATATCGAGTGTCCTTACTGAAAAACTACTGCATTAAAAAAAAAAATTAAATTTATCATACGACCTAAATTATTTCATCAGATACGCCAGCACTCATAAACGATCCTTTTGAAATTCTGCTAACAACATCGATTCTCAAGGTAAAAGTTGGAATCAAACACTTTTAGGATATCGAGTGTCCTTATTGAATAACTACTGTATTAAAAAAAAATTATCATGCGATATGAATTAGTTCATCAAAGACAGGTCAGCACTTATAAACGATCCTTTTGAAATTCTACTAAAAACTTCGATGCTCAAGGTAAAAATTGAATCAAACATTTTTAGGATATCGAGTGTGCTTATTAAATAACTACTACAAAAAAAATAATTAAAATTAAATTAATCATACAATATAAATTATTTCATCAGATACGCCAGCACTTATGTACGATCCTTTTGAAATTCTGCTGAAAACATCGATGCTCAAGGTAAAAGTTTGAATCAAACACTTTTAGGATATCGAGTGTCCTTACTGAAAAACTACTGCATTAAAAAAAAGAAATTAAATTTATCATACGACCTAAATTATTTCATCAGATACGCCAGCACCCATAAACGATCCTTTTGAAATTCTGCTAACAACATCGATGCTCAAGGTAAAAGTTTGAATCAAACACTTTTAGGATATCGAGTGTCTTTACTGAAATACTACTGTATTAAAAAAAAGAAATTAAATTTATCATACGACCTAAATTATTTCATCAGATACGCCAGTACCCATAAACGATCCTTTTGAAATTCTGCTAACAACATCGATGCTCAAGGTAAAAGTTTGAAACAGACACTTTTAGGATATCGAGTGTCCTTACTGAAAAACTACTGCATTAAAAAAATAAATTAAATTTATCATACGACCTAAATTATTTCATCAGATACGCCAGCACTCATAAACGATCCTTTTGAAATTCTGCTAACAACATCGATTCTCAAGGTAAAAGTTGGAATCAAACACTTTTAGGATATCGAGTGTCCTTATTGAATAACTACTGTATTAAAAAAAAATTATCATGCGACATGAATTAGTTCATCAAAGACAGGTCAGCACTTATAAACGATCCTTTTGAAATTCTACTAAAAACTTCGATGCTCAAGGTAAAAATTGAATCAAACATTTTTAGGATATCGAGTGTGCTTATTAAATAACTACTGCAAAAAAAATAATTAAAAATGAAATTAATCATACAATATAAATTATTTCATCAGATACGCCAGCACTTATGTACGATCCTTTTGAAATTCTGCTAAAAACATCGATGCTCAAGGTAAAAGTTTGAATCAAACACTTTTAGGATATCGAGTGTCCTTACTGAAAAACTACTGCATTAAAAAAAATAAATTAAATTTATCATACGACCTAAATTATTTCATCAGATACGCCAGCACCCATAAACGATCCTTTTGAAATTCTGCTAACAACATCGATGCTCAAGGTAAAAGTTTGAAACAGACACTTTTAGGATATCGAGTGTCCTTACTGAAAAACTACTGCATTAAAAAAATAAATTAAATTTATCATACGACCTAAATTATTTCATCAGATACGCCAGCACTCATAAACGATCCTTTTGAAATTCTGCTAACAACATCGATTCTCAAGGTAAAAGTTTGAATCAAATACTTTTAGGATATCGAGTGTCCTTACTGAAAAAATACTGGATTAAAAAAAAATAAATTAAATTTATCATACGACCTAAATTATTTCATCAGATACGCCAGCACTCATAAAAGATTCTTTTGAAATTCTGCTAACAACATCGATTCTCAAGGTAAAAGTTTGAATCAAATACTTTTAGGATATCGAGTGTCCTTACTGAAAAACTACTGCATTAAAAAAAAATAAATTAAATTTATCATACGAACTAAATTATTTCATCAGATACGCCAGCACTCATAAACGATCCTTTTGAAATTCTGCTAACAACATCGATGCTCAAGGTAAAAGTTTGAAACAGACACTTTTAGGATATCGAGTGTCCTTACTGAAAAAACTACTGCATTAAAAAAAAAATTAAATTTATCATACGACCTAAATTATTTCATCAGATACGCCAGCACTCATAAACGATCCTTTTGAAATTCTGCTAACAACATCGATTCTCAAGGTAAAAGTTGGAATCAAACACTTTTAGGATATCGAGTGTCCTTATTGAATAACTACTGTATTAAAAAAAAATTATCATGCGATATGAATTGGTTCATCAAAGACAGGTCAGCACTTATAAACGATCCTTTTGAAATTCTACTAAAAACTTCGATGCTCAAGGTAAAAATTGAATCAAACATTTTTAGGATATCGAGTGTGCTTATTAAATAACTACTACAAAAAAAATAATTAAAAATTAAATTAATCATACAATATAAATTATTTCATCAGATACGCCAGCACTTATGTACGATCCTTTTGAAATTCTGCTGAAAACATCGATGCTCAAGGTAAAAGTTTGAATCAAACACTTTTAGGATATCGAGTGTCTTTACTGAAAAACTACTGCATTAAAAAAAAAGAAATTAAATTTATCATACGACCTAAATTATTTCATCAGATACGCCAGCACCCATAAACGATCCTTTTGAAATTCTGCTAACAACATCGATGCTCAAGGTAAAAGTTTGAATCAAACACTTTTAGGATATCGAGTGTCTTTACTGAAATACTACTGTATTAAAAAAAAAGAAATTAAATTTATCATACGACCTAAATTATTTCATCAGATACGCCAGTACCCATAAACGATCCTTTTGAAATTCTGCTAACAACATCGATGCTCAAGGTAAAAGTTTGAAACAGACACTTTTAGGATATCGAGTGTCCTTACTGAAAAACTACTGCATTAAAAAAATAAATTAAATTTATCATACGACCTAAATTATTTCATCAGATACGCCAGCACTCATAAACGATCCTTTTGAAATTCTGCTGACAACATCGATTCTCAAGGTAAAAGTTGGAATCAAACACTTTTATGATATCGAGCGTCCTTATTGAATAACTACTGTATTAAAAAAAATTATCATGCGACATGAATTAGTTCATCAAAGACAGGTCAGCACTTATAAACGATCCTTTTGAAATTCTACTAAAAACTTCGATGCTCAAGGTAAAAATTGAATCAAACATTTTTAGGATATCGAGTGTGCTTATTAAATAACTACTGCAAAAAAAATAATTAAAAATGAAATTAATCATACAATATAAATTATTTCATCAGATACGCCAGCACTTATGTACGATCCTTTTGAAATTCTGCTAAAAACATCGATGCTCAAGGTAAAAGTTTGAATCAAACACTTTTAGGATATCGAGTGTCCTTACTGAAAAACTACTGCATTAAAAAAAAGAAATTAAATTTATAATACGACCTAATTTATTTCATCAGATACGCCAGCACCCATAAACGATCCTTTTGAAATTCTGCTAACAACATCGATGCTCAAGGTAAAAGTTTGAAACAGACACTTTTAGGATATCGAGTGTCCTTACTGAAAAACTACTGCATTAAAAAAATAAATTAAATTTATCATACGACCTAAATTATTTCATCAGATACGCCAGCACTCATAAACGATCCTTTTGAAATTCTGCTAACAACATCGATTATCAAGGTAAAAGTTGGAATCAAACACTTTTAGGATATCGAGCGTCCTTATTGAATAACTACTGTATAAAAAAAAATTATCATGCGACATGAATTAGTTCATCAAAGACAGGTCAGCACTTATAAACGATCCTTTTGAAATTCTACTAAAAACTTCGATGCTCAAGGTAAAAATTGAATCAAACATTTTTAGGATATCGAGTGTGCTTATTAAATAACTACTGCAAAAAAATAATTAAAAATTAAATTAATCATACAATATAAATTATTTCATCAGATACGCCAGCACTTATGTACGATCCTTTTGAAATTCTGCTAAAAACATCGATGCTCAAGGTAAAAGTTTGAATCAAACACTTTTAGGATATCGAGTGTCTTTAATGAAAAACTACTGCATTAAAAAAAATAAACTAAATTTATCATACGACCTAAATTATTTCATCAGATACGCCAGCACCCATAAACGATCCTTTTGAAATTCTGCTAACAACATCGATTCTCAAGGTAAAAGTTTGAATCAAATACTTTTAGGATATCGAGTGTCCTTACTGAAAAACTACTGCATTAAAAAAAATAAATTAAATTTATCATACGACCTAAATTATTTCATCAGATACGCCAGCACTCATAAACGATTCTTTTGAAATTCTGCTAACAACGTCGATGCTCAAGGTAAAAGTTTGAATCAGACACTTTTAGGATATCGAGTGTCCTTACTAAAAAACTACTGCATTAAAAAAAATAAATTAAATTTATCATACGACCTAAATTATTTCATCAGATACGCCAGCACTCATAAACGATCCTTTTGAAATTCTGCTAACAACATCGATTCTCAAGGTAAAAGTTTGAATCAAACACTTTTAGGATATCGAGTGTCCTTACTGAAAAACTACTGCATTAAAAAAAAAAATTAAATTTATCATACGACCTAAATTATTTCATCAGATACGCCAGCACTCATAAACGATCCTTTTGAAATTCTGCTAACAACATTGATGCTCAAGGTAAAAGTTTGAAACAGACACTTTTAGGATATCGAGCGTCCTTATTGAATAACTACTGTATTAAAAAAAAATTATCATGCGACATGAATTAGTTCATCAAAGACAGGTCAGCACTTATAAACGATCCTTTTGAAATTCTACTAAAAACTTCGATGCTCAAGGTAAAAGTTGAATCAAACATTTTTAGGATATCGAGTGTGCTTATTAAATAACTACTGCAAAAAAAAATAATTAAAAATTAAATTAATCATACAATATAAATTATTTCATCAGATACGCCAGCACTTATGTACGATCCTTTTGAAATTCTGCTAAAAACATCGATGCTCAAGGTAAAAGTTTGAATCAAACACTTTTAGGATATCGAGTGTCCTTACTGAAAAACTACTGCATTAAAAAAAAAAAATTAAATTTATCATACGACCTAAATTATTTCATCAGATACGCCAGCACCCATAAACGATCCTTTTGAAATTCTGCTAACAACATCGATGCTCAAGGTAAAAGTTTGAAACAGACACTTTTAGGATATCGAGTGTCCTTACTGAAAAACTACTGCATTAAAAAATAAATTAAATTTATCATACGACCTAAATTATTTCATCAGATACGCCAGCACTCATAAACGATCCTTTTGAAATTCTGCTAACAACATCGATTCTCAAGGTAAAAGTTGGAATCAAACACTTTTAGGATATCGAGTGTCCTTATTGAATAACTACTGTATTAAAAAAAAATTATCATGCGACATGAATTAGTTCATCAAAGACAGGTCAGCACTTATAAACGATCCTTTTGAAATTCTACTAAAAACTTCGATGCTCAAGGTAAAAATTGAATCAAACATTTTTAGGATATCGAGTGTGCTTATTAAATAACTACTGCAAAAAAAAAATTAAAAATTAAATTAATCATACACTATAAATTATTTCATCAGATACACCAGCACTTATGTACGATCCTTTTGAAATTCTGCTAAAAACGTGCTGGCGTATCTGATGAAATAATTTATATTGTATGATTAATTTCATTTTTAATTATTTTTTTTGCAGTAGTTATTTAATAAGCACACTCGATATCCTAAAAATGTTTGATTCAATTTTTACCTTGAGCATCGAAGTTTTTAGTAGAATTTCAAAAGGATCGTTTATAAGTGCTGACCTGTCTTTGATGAACTAATTCATGTCGCATGATAATTTTTTTTAATACAGTAGTTATTCAATAAGGACGCTCGATATCATAAAAGTGTTTGATTCCAACTTTTACCTTGAGAATCGATGTTGTCAGCAGAATTTCAAAAGGATCGTTTATGAGTGCTGGCGTATCTGATGAAATAATTTAGGTCGTATGATAAATTTAATTTATTTTTTTAATGCAGTAGTTTTTCAGTAAGGACACTCGATATCCTAAAAGTGTCTGTTTCAAACTTTTACCTTGAGCATCGATGTTGTTAGCAGAATTTCAAAAGGATCGTTTATGGGTACTATATCTGATGAAATAATTTGCATTGTATGAGTAATTTAATTTTTAATTATTTTTTTTTCAGTAGTTATTTAATAAGCACACTCGATATCCTAAAAATGTTTGATTCAATTTTTACCTTGAGCATCGAAGTTTTTAGTAGAATTTCAAAAGGATCGTTTATAAGTGCTGACCTGTCTTTGATGAACTAATTCATGTCGCATGATAATTTTTTTTTAATACAGTAGTTATTCAATAAGGACACTCGATATCCTAAAAGTGTTTGATTCCAACTTTTACCTTGAGAATCGATGTTGTTAGCAGAATTTCAAAAGTATCGTTTATGAGTTCTGGCGTATCTGATGAAATAATTTAGGTCGTATGATAAATTTATTTATTTTTTTAATGCAGTAGTTTTTCAGTAAGGACACTCGATATCCTAAAAGTGTCTGTTTCAAACTTTTACCTTGAGCATCAATGTTGGTAGCAGAATTTCAAAAGGATCGTTTATGGGTGATGGCGTATCTGATGAAATAATTTAGGTCGTATGATAAATTTAATTTATTTTTTTTTTAATGCAGTAGTTTTTCAGTAAGGACACTCGATATCCTAATAGTGTTTGATTCAAACTTTTACCTGCATTAAAAAAAAAATTAAATTGATCATACGACCTAAATTATTTCATCAGATATGCCAGCACTCATAAGCGATCCTTTTGAAATTCTGCTAACAACATCTATGCTCAAGGTAAAAGTTGGAATCAAACACTTTTAGGATATCGAGTGTCCTTATTGAATAACTACTGTATTAAAAAAAAAATTATCATGCGACATGAATTAGTTCATCAAAGACAGGTCAGCACTTATAAACGATCCTTTTGAAATTCTACTAAAAACTTCGATGCTCAAGGTAAAAGTTTGAATCAAACACTTTTAGGATATCGAGTGTCCTTACTAAAAAACTACTGCATTAAAAAAAAAAAATTAAATTGATCATACGACCAAAATTATTTCATCAGATATGCCAGCACTCATAAGCGATCCTTTTGAAATTCTGCTAACAACATCTATGCTCAAGGTAAAAGTTGGAATCAAACACTTTTAGGATATCGAGTGTCCTTATTGAATAACTACTGTATTAAAAAAAAATTATCATGGGACATGAATTAGTTCATCAAAGACAGGTCAGCACTTATAAACGATCCTTTTGAAATTCTACTAAAAACTTCGATGCTCAAGGTAAAAATTGAATCAAACATTTTTAGGATATCGAGTGTGCTTATTAAATAACTACTGCAAAAAAAAATAATTAAAAATTAAATTAATCATACAATATAAATTATTTCATCATACACGCCAGCACTTATGTACGATCCTTTTGAAATTCTGCTAAAAACATCGATGCTCAAGGTAAAAGTTTGAATCAAACACTTTTAGGATATCGAGTGTCCTTACTAAAAAACTACTGCATTAAAAAAAAACTAAATTGATCATACGACCTAAATTATTTCATCAGATATGCCAGCACTCATAAACGATCCTTTTGAAATTCTGCTAACAACATCGATGCTCAAGGTAAAAGTTTGAAACAGACACTTTTAGGATATCGAGTTTCCTTACTGAAAAACTACTGCATTGAAAAAATAAATTAAATTCATCATACGACCTAAATTATTTCATCAGATACGCCAGCACTCATAAACAATCCTTTTGAAATTCTGCTAACAACATCGATTCTCAAGGTAAAAGTTGGAATCAAACACTTTTAGGATATCGAGTGTCCTTATTGAATAACTACTGTATTAAAAAAAAATTATCATGCGACATGAATTAGTTCATCAAAGACAGGTCAGCACTTATAAACGATCCTTTTGAAATTCTACTAAAAACTTCGATGCTCAAGGTAAAAATTGAATCAAACATTTTTAGGATATCGAGTGTGCTTATTAAATAACTACTGCAAAAAAAAAATTAAAAATTAAATTAATCATACAATATAAATTATTTCATCAGATACGCCAGCACTTATGTACGATCCTTTTGAAATTCTGCTAAAAACATCGATTCTCAAGGTAAAAGTTTGAATCAAACACTTTTAGGATATCGAGTGTCCTTACTGAAAAACTACTGCATTAAAAAAATAAATTAAATTTATCATACGACCTAAATTATTTCATCAGATACGCCAGCACTCATAAACGGTCCTTTTGAAATTCTGCTAACAACATCGATTCTCAAGGTAAAAGTTGGAATCAAACACTTTTAGGATATCGAGTGTCCTTATTGAATAACTACTGTATTAAAAAAAATTATCATGCGACATGAATTAGTTCATCAAAGACAGGTCAGCACTTATAAACGATCCTTTTGAAATTCTACTAAAAACTTCGATGCTCAAGGTAAAAATTGAATCAAACATTTTTAGGATATCGATTGTGCTTATTAAATAACTACTGCAAAAAAAATAATTAAAAATTAAATTAATCATACAATATAAATTATTTCATCAGATACGCCAGCACTTATGTACGATCCTTTTGAAATTCTGCTAAAAACATCGATGCTCAAGGTAAAAGTTTGAATCAAACACTTTTAGGATATCGAGTGTCCTTACTGAAAAACTACTGCATTAAAAACAAAATAAATTAAATTTATCATACGACCTAAATTATTTCATCAGATACGCCAGCACCCATAAACGATCCTTTTGAAATTCTGCTAACAACATCGATTCTCAAGGTAAAAGTTTGAAACAGACACTTTTAGGATATAGAGTGTCCTTACTGAAAAACTACTGCATTAAAAAAATAAATTAAATTTATCATACGACCTAAATCATTTCATCAGATACGCCAGCACTCATAAACGATCCTTTTGAAATTCTGCTAACAACATCGATTCTCAAGATAAAAGTTGGAATCAAACACTTTTAGGATATCGAGTGTCCTTATTGAATAACTACTGTATTAAAAAAAAATTATCATGCGACATGAATTAGTTCATCAAAGACAGGTCAGCACTTATAAACGATCCTTTTGAAATTCTACTAAAAACTTCGATGCTCTTGGTAAAAATTGAATCAAACATTTTTAGGATATCGAATGTGCTTATTAAATAACTACTGCAAAAAAAAAAAATAATTAAAAATTAAATTAATCATACAATATAAATTATTTCATCAGATACGCCAGCACTTATGTACGATCCTTTTGAAATTCTGCTAAAAACATCGATGCTCAAGGTAAAAGTTTGAATCAAACACTTTTAGGATATCGAGTGTCCTTACTAAAAAACTACTGCATTAAAAAAAAAAATTAAATTGATCATACGACCTAAATTATTTCATCAGATACGCCAGCACTCATAAGCAATCCTTTTGAAATTCTGCTAACAACATCGATGCTCAAGGTAAAAGTTGGAATCAAACACTTTTAGGATATCGAGTGTCCTTATTGGATAACTACTGTATTAAAATAAAAATTATCATGCGACATGAATTAGTTCATCAAAGACAGGTCAGCACTTATAAACAATCCTTTTGAAATTCTACTAAAAACTTCGATGCTCAAGGTAAAAATTGAATCAAACATTTTTAGGATATCGAGTGTGCTTATTAAATAACTACTGCAAAAAAAAAATAATTAAAAATTAAATTAATCATACAATATAAATTATTTCATCAGATACGCCAGCACTTATGTACGATCCTTTTGAAATTCTGCTAAAAACATGATGCTCAAGGTAAAAGTTTGAATCAAACACTTTTAGGATATCGAATGTCCTTACTAAAAAACTACTGCATTAAAAAAAAAATTAAATTGATCATACGACCTAAATTATTTCATCAGATATGCCAGCACTCATAAGCGATCCTTTTGAAATTCTGCTAACAACATCGATGCTCAAGGTAAAAGTTGGAATCAAACACTTTTAGGATATCGAGTGTCCTTATTGGATAACTACTGTATTAAAAAAAAAATTATCATGCGACATGAATTAGTTCATCAAAGACAGGTCAGCACTTATAAACAATCCTTTTGAAATTCTACTAAAAACTTCGATGCTCAAGGTAAAAATTGAATCAAACATTTTTAGGATATCGAGTGTGCTTATTAAATAACTACTGCAAAAAAAAATTAAAAATTAAATTAATCATACAATCTAAATTATTTCATCAGATACGCCAGCACTTATGAACGATCCTTTTGAAATTCTGCTAAAAACATCGATGCTCAAGGTAAAAGTTTGAATCAAACACTTTTAGGATATCGAGTGTCCTTACTGAAAAACTACTGCATTAAAAAAAATAAATTAAATTTATCATACGACCTAAATTATTTCATCAGATACGCCAGCACCCATAAACGATTATTTTGAAATTCTGCTATCAACATCGATGCTCAAGGTAAAAGTTTGAAACAGACACTTTTAGGATATCGAGTGTCCTTACTGAAAAACTACTGCATTAAAAAAATAAATTAAATTTATCATACGACCTAAATTATTTCATCAGATACGCCAGCACTCATAAACGATCCTTTTGAAATTCTGCTAACAACATCGATTCTCAAGGTAAAAGTTGGAATCAAACACTTTTAGGATATTGAGTGTCCTTATTGAATAACTACTGTATTAAAAAAAAAATTATCATGCGACATGAATTAGTTCATCAAAGACAGGTCAGCACTTATAAACGATCCTTTTGAAATTCTACTAAAAACTTCGATGCTCAAGGTAAAAATTGAATCAAACATTTTTAGGATATCGAGTGTGCTTATTAAATAACTACTGCAAAAAAAAAAAATTAAAAATTAAATTAATCATACAATATAAATTATTTCATCAGATACGCCAGCATTATGTACGATCCTTTTGAAATTCTGCTAAAAACATCGATGCTCAAGGTAAAAGTTTGAATCAAACACTATTAGATATCGAGTGTCCTTACTGAAAAACTACTGCATTGAAAAAATAAATTAAATTTATCATACGACCTAAATTATTTCATCAGATACGCCAGCACCCATAAACGATCTTTTTGAAATTCTGCTAACAACATCGATGCTCAAGGTAAAAGTTTGAAACAGACACTTTTAGGATATCGAGTTTCCTTACTGAAAAACTACTGCATTGAAAAAATAAATTAAATTTATCATACGACCTAAATTATTTCATCAGATACGCCAGCACTCATAAACAATCCTTTTGAAATTCTGCTAACAACATCGATTTTCAAGGTAAAAGTTGGAATCAAACACTTGTAGGATATCGAGTGTCCTTATTGAATAACTACTGTATTAAAAAAAAAATTATCAAGCGACATGAATTAGTTCATCAAAGACAGGTCAGCACTTATAAACGATCCTTTTGAAATTCTACTAAAAACTTCGATGCTCAAGGTAAAAATTGAATCAAACATTTTTAGGATATCGAGTGTGCTTATTAAATAACTACTGCAAAAAAAAAATAATTAAAAATTAAATTAATCATACAATATAAATTATTTCATCAGATACGCCAGCACTTATGTACGATCCTTTTGAAATTCTGCTAAAAACATCGATGCTCAAGGTAAAAGTTTGAATCAAACACTTTTAGGATATCGAGTGTCCTTACTAAAAAACTACTGCATTAAAAAAAAAATTAAATTGATCATACGACCTAAATTATTTCATTTTCAGATATGCCAGCACTCATAAACGATCCTTTTGAAATTCTGCTAACAACATCGATGCTCAAGGTAAAAGTTTGAAACAGACACTTTTAGGATATCGAGTGTCCTTACTAAAAAACTACTGCATTAAATAAATAAATTAAATTTATCATACGACCTTAAATATTTCATCAGATACGTCAGCACTTATGAACGATCCTTTTGAAATTCTGCTAACAACATCGATGCTCAAGGTAAAAGTTTGAAACAGACACTTTTAGGATATCGAGTGTCCTTACTAAAAAACTACTGTATTAAAAAAAAAATTATCAAGCGACATGAATTAGTTCATCAAAGACAGGTCAGCACTTATAAACGATCCTTTTGAAATTCTACTAAAAACTTCGATGCTCAAGGTAAAAATTGAATCAAACATTTTTAGGATATCGAGTGTGCTTATTAAACACACATAGAGACGACACACGCACAGACACGACACACAAACAGAGTCATAGTGAGAGAAATATCCAAAAACGTTGGGTTGATCTAGGTTCACTTAGAGTGGCGCGCCACTCTAAGTGAACCTAGATCAAGCCAACTTTTTCAACCCAAATTCGTGGATAGTGGAAGCACTCAATTGAACGCAACTGATAAGCCAAAAGTAATGAAAGAGAGAGGTGATACCAAAATCTCAGCTGCCATTCTTGAGAGAAATCAGACAGTTTATTTGTAGCCACAGAATTCCTGTGTTGTTTTAAAATTACTTTTTTGTGAATAGGCTGCATGGCAGCGGAGTGCACCTGGCACTTTGACGATAAATAGCATTGGTCCATTTTTTGTTACAAAAAAAAAAAAAAAAACTCGGTGATAATTTATTGCGGCCCCTGGCATTGTGCGTCCCTAGACCCGGGTCTAGTGGGTCGATTGTTAAATCTAAGCCTGCACTGCCCCTAGAAAAAAGGCTGAAAGTTACGCAACTCGTTCTCTGTTTACAGGATATGGCGGAAGATTTCTTTTGTAAGGAAAAACTAGTGATAGTAATAAAAGGATTAAAAAATAATAAGGCTCCAGGTCCTGATAGTGTGGTAAATGAGTTTATTAAATATTGTGATAATGAGGATAGAAATAAACTACTGAAGATTATGATTATGATAGGAATGACTGAGTATATTAACTTGGAACTTTCAGGAAATGATAAATTAACCAAAAAAGTAATATTTGTACGCTAGTACTGCTACTACAAATACCACCACTACTACTGCTTCCAGTACTACTAGTACAACCACATACTACTTTTAAAATAGTAAGGAGAAATTTGAACTAAATCAATCGACGCTATGTGTATGCACATTCTCAAAAGAGTGTATCTCAAGAATGGATTTGAATATTAAGTTGGAACTTTCAGAAAATACTTAAAGGGAAAGATCAATTGACCAACAATCAACATGTGCACGCACATTATCAACAGCGTATCTCAAGAAGGGATTTGAATATTAAGTGGGAACTTTCAGAAATAACTTAAAGGGGAAGATCAATTGAACAAAAGGCAATATGTGCATGCTGCTACTAATGGTACTACCGCTGCTGCATTTACTACTGCTAGTACTACTGCTAACTCAACTAACTCTATTGCAACTACTTGTAAGGCTAAGAGCATTAAAATGAAAATCATAAAAGTATATAAATATACAGGTTACCAAAAGGATATATCAGCAATGCCAAAGCAACGGCTAATTGTATTAAGTTGGAACTTCCAAGGCTTGATGAGAATTACATATACTATTAATACTACCCCTACAGTTACTGTAATTAATGCCACTAAGGATAGTAAGGTGAAACTTTTAGTTAACGTTTAGGGTTCCAATTAGACAAAAGAAACTTTATGCATGCAGATTTTCAAAAGAGAATATAAGCAATATCATGGGCAGCGCCGCTCTATAATAGCTAGAAATATCATTGAAACTTTTCAGAGCTATTTCAACTAAAATTTCTATTGCCCTTTTTAATAGCAAAAAGAGATTGGAGGGCATGCAGCTCTCCTCCCAAGTCCATTTATTTTCCAAACACATCCAATCAAAATTTTCAGACAACCATTTTGTTCAACATAGTAGAACAGTCCAGCAGCTATGTCTCTAGGAATAATGGCTATGTCAACCCCCAACAATAATGCAACTGGTCCAATATGCATTAAAACTAAATGTTGCTTCAAAACTAAATCAAAAGGCACGAGAAACCTCAGCAATATATTGAAAACGACTGGAGGTATTAGTTTGAAACTTTCGGGGTTACTACTATTACTACCTCTGCTCTGACATTTAAAATAAGTCAAAGGAGTGTAAATGTATCCAGGTTGTCAAAGTGCATAGACAGAATTTAAGAGGGTAGACTACAAATCTGAACTTCACAAGTTTTTATGAAGTCTGAAGTGTAAAGGTAAGGAGTTTGTTTTAAACCATGTTCCTGATTCTTTCGATATGTTCCGCCCGGAAGAAACTGAATTCAGCAATCAGTTCAAGAGATATTAAATTCTCGCCATTACTGCAGGTCTGGGCCTAAAAAGGACGTCCTCGGCCAGCCAACATTTTAACAACTGTAAATATCCGAGTAAAGACATTTTCCCAGCAGGATGATAGATTGCCCAAGATCAACTTGTCGGGCAGCCATCTAGGGCCAAACGAAAAGAAGGTTACCCCCGAATGGGGTTGGAGGATTTCGTAAGGAAAAACTTAAGGGAAATTAGAACTTCTTGGGATGGTGTAAAGAGGAAGGCCTTGAATAGATTAGGAAGGAGGAGGAGCTCGCGTAGCTGTGTTGGCATTGGGCGGCTTGGTGCTGCAGTGAGTTATTATTATTATTAGTAGTAATATTATTATATTATTAGTGAGTTATTAGTGTTATCTAGTACTAGAGAGACTGCTGGTCAGACACTCCTTCATTAGCAAGCTTTACACTTGCTGTTGATCAATTATGTATTTCTAGAGTCTTAAAAAGTGTCTAAAAAAAGGACTTAAAAAAGAGACTCTCTTTTATGGGTCTCTTTTATTCGCTGCCACGAAGAATAAAAAAGAGGCCCAGTAGTTTTGAATAAACTAAATAGTCCCTTGAGCTTAATTCTCCGTTTGTTGGTTGTCGATAGAAGTCAGTTGCAGTCAGGCGTCTCATTTAGTCACTCCTGAAGCGCTAACTTTCCATATCGGGTTGATAATGTTTTTTTGCTAATTTATGCTCAGTTCAGGTGCATACACGAACAGTACATGATTGCGACTGTTCCTGCATCAGCAAATTGTGGAGAAAATAGTGCAAAGCCAAGCTCTGCTCTACAGATTTGTTAGAATTAAAAAAAAAGAATACCCTTCTGGTGTACGCAAGTCCCATTTTTCTAATAGACCTAAAAAAAGAAGCAAACCTGAAAATGTTGACACTTTGAGTTGAAAAACTGAATATACTCTTGGTGAAATCCGATTTTTTACGTGTCCCGATTGGATCATTGGACGTAGGCTAATCAGTGGGTTCTATGAATCTATTATCAATATTATAATTCTTTATTTTTATTTATGAAATTTACATACACTTACAAATTCTTTTATGTAGCAAAATATCTGCAGTCTATATACATGTTTTATTATTGCAATTATTGGTTAGTATAGTTATCATTTTTATTATTATATATCATTTATTATTATTTTAAACTGTATGCACGACATTCAAAATGAACGTCGTGAATCAAAATGAATAGGTGTTTTCATAAGAAAAAAAAAAAAGAAAAAAAAAAAAAGAACAGAGCTTATTTCATGTACTGCATGCTTCTGCAAGAAAATCAGCTCTCTTTGCTAGTAGCTCAATCATGGTCATAGCCAAACTCACACCTATTGGACCAAAGGCCGTCAATTAGGAGGGAGGAGGGGATGGGCAATAGAAAAAACTTAGTTACGCTCCCCACTGAACTTTAAAATGGATTTTGACCTTATATTTCTGTGAATAAACTCCACTAATTGAGCTAAAAAAAAAAAAAAAAAAAAAAAAAAAAAAAAAAAAAAAAAAAAAAAAAAAAAAAAAACTAATTGAGCTAGCCATAAAACAGCAAATAAGTTACATTGCAAAGCTATTTTCAGCAAATCATAGCGAAACATTACAGTGCATACAGCTTTGTAAAGTGCTGGTAGATATCCACCTTTACACTAGCACCCTTATTGATGTTTGCTTTCCAACAAGGAAACAAAGGTATATTCAGTATATATTAGCGAAAGTCTCCAGTGTTTGCAGTTTTGTGGGATGCTCGTAGTTATCTACCTTTTTGCAATCACTCTTATTGACACAAATGTATTTCCAGTTTATCATAGCGAAACTCTCGAGCTTTTGCAATTTTGTGAGGTGTTGGTAGATCTTTTTGCTAGCACTCTTTTTGACGTGCCCCTTAATACAAAAGAGCACAAAGGTGTTTTGTATATATCTTAGCGAAACTCTTAATTTTTTACAGTTTGTGGGGCATTTAACACCGTTTTTGCTAGCCCTCTTGTTGATGGGCCACTTTTCACCAAGAACACGAAGGTATTTCTAGTATATTTTACCGCAACTTTTAAGTGTTTCCAGATTTATGGGATGCCAGTAGAGGTTACTCTAGAGGCATCTACTTTATGACGCTTAAATATTAGATGGCGTAATTGCTTACATAAAAGCTGTACTTTTTCAGAATATCTAGTGTGTACACTATACAATGGAAAGCTTACTGGAAAAGCAAAGTACTTGTCACGGCTTAAACCACCCCTTTCCAGCTAGCTGTCAAAATGCACAAAATAGAGTTGCAAACCTAACCTTTTCATTTATTTTGTTGCAAATTTCATAATAGAATAGAAACATCACAGACAACCATAATAACAGACTTATAACAATATACCTAACCATTTTGACCCACTATAAAAACAGAACAAATTGTAAATAGAAAAAAAATCACATAATTGATCCATGAACTGACACTATAGGAGACAAGCACCAACTGTGGATTACTTTAGATAAGTTACCCCTTTTCCTCACCATAATCACCATCCTTCCTCACTATAATCAATAACTACAAACTGTTATAATGAAGTTATATGCTTCACTACAAAAATGAACGGAAACGAAATACAAGCAAAAGTCAATTCATAAAATCCTTGTATCTTTACCCCTACTAACAATTTACTTCAGCACCATACCGCCAGAGGCCAATACGGCAGCGCACATTCCTCCTCAACCTTAATTTATTCAAAGTTCACTCCTCACTGCAAATAAATAGTTTCAGCCAGTGAATCTCTGCAGCACCAAGTCAGATGAAGCCAGTACAGCTGCACACGCTCCTCCTCCGTTACAATCTACTCAAAGCTTCCCTCTTTACCCTCCCTTCCCTACAATGCTAAAAAAAACATAAAAGGGAAACAGCTTTTATTTTTATACATATTTTTTCAGCATTGAAGACGGCTTTGTAGGGGTCCTTGATGAAATAAATACTTTGTTCCGTTTTCTTCCACTGACTGAAAATTATCCTTTTTTGTTATTTTGTCGTTCTGTATTCAATTTGTCGTCTCCTTTTTTTTATTATACATTCGTAGTTAAGGCCGTATCAGACAGGGGAGGCGGGAGATTTTTCCGGGGAACAAAAAACTTTAAAAAACGACTAAGAAGTTTTTTTTTATGCATTTTATAACGTTTTTACGTGTCAAACATTTTTTTTTTTGGGGGGGGGAGGACGGTCAAACCCCTTAACCCTTCCCCTGGATACGGCCTTGATCGTGCTCTTAGAACAACTTCTGCCTTGGTAAAGCAATAGGAGGATCTAACATAAATTTGAAATAAGTGATGTTTTTGGAAAGTTGCTTTAGCAATTAGTGGACTGCCAGAAATTAACGTCAGTTAATTGACATTCCATATTCACAAATCTGTACTTTTTCGTCAATTCTTTTTCTCTCTCTCTCTTTTTTTTACTCCACAGTTTACGATTTTCTATTTACAGGTTAGAAATAAATTATAATTATTGTTACTATATTTACAGCCAATAACAACGAGAAAGTTAAATTATTGTCAAAAAATGTTATTCTTGGAGTTTGATAAACAATGTTTATATGGTTGTTTGACTGAATAATCAGTCATTTCCGTTTCAGTTTCCTGAATGGAGATCGATTTTTGGGTCGATTATACACGAGTACAATACTTTAGATGCGAGTATCCTTCAAAGTCTAAAAAGTGAAATTTAGCAGTGTTTCACACTAACCAGGTGTGAGCACAAGTTTCGGGTGAGAATATAAATTTAAAAATGCGAAAACAAGAAACTTATTTCAGAATTATAAGAGTTTACTGAAGAAATTGCATTAATTTCAAAATTGTTGGGGTGTGTGCGCTCAGAAACCCAGCCCAACAAGTGAGAGACTGAAAAAATTCACTGATGGTGAGGAAAAGGGGGAATAATAGTGGATAATCCACAAAGAGGTGCTGAAACATAGCCAACATATTTCTTCTCCAGAGCCATCTATAAGGGCATTTTGTTATGGCTTTTTTGAATGATTATATTTTTTTGTTTGCACCTTCAGCCATAGTAGCTTCGATCTCCTCGATGCTGAAAAAGTAAATAAATAATTAGTCGAGCAAAAAAAGAAGATTATTTACTTACTATAAGAAAAAACCTTAATTAGCCAATAAAAACCGTAAAAATACGTTTGTTAATACAGACAGCTTAAAAGAGAGACTAGGAAATAAAAAAATGAAAAGAAAGAGAACAAGACAGGATAAATAATGTACAAGCAACATTTTTTTTTATAGAAATAACCAAAATGATAAAACAGTCATTTAGAATTTACTAAACTTTACACGATACGATGGAGAATAGTCTCTAACATGGCTAGAATTGTTTTTACAATGAAAATCGATCAAAAGGTAGAACACCAAGATTAAAAAAAAAAAAAAAATCTTTTTCATTTCAAATGAGATAGCAAGACCATAAATAAAGTGAGCTCACTACCCCATCCCCCTGAGAAACCCTTCCCTTTTAAATGGTTGGGAGTTAATTTCTTTTTTCCTTTAATTTCTTTTTTCCTTGTTTATTAGATGAAAAGGCTGCTTGGGTTATTTCAGCAATTTAACGAATGTGAAATTTTCTTTAGAAAATACAAAAAATAAATGTTTCACACCGCAGGCAAATAATATACAATACCATGTCTAATACGGACTATTGGGGTTTCGCCCTTTTTCTTTTCTTTTTCAGATAAATGACCTGTTTTCTTTTCCGTAATTACATTTGCTTAGATTTGCCTATAGGATAATTTTCAATGATAATTTGAAGTCTCGTTGCTAAGCTATAATTGTTTTGCAATAAGCAAGCTTTCAGGCTAAATTCTATTTTTGTCTTTTTGACCTGGGCCATTGAAAGATAACATTATTAAAAAGGAGCCTGGGATTTGAACTTTGATTTAGCGGATAGGTCAGGGCCAATCTAAGGTCCACCCCTACAGAAAGTGCTTTTGTACAGAAATGGTGTTTTTGTGTGTAGTCTACTTTGAGACCCCGATTAGGGAGTCTGCCTTAAGAATTATAGATGTGTGTTTTGTGACCTTTTGGAAGAATACAACTAAGCTTTTTTCTACAGTCGTGTGATATTATTTTTACAGGAACCCAGGCAGGGTAGGAAAAAGACTTTGCGAAAAGTACCGACACTATTATATCGACAGGGAGGGGGGGGGCGTTAACCCTCCAAAGAGATAGCTAGAGATATTAAGAGTAACCCAAGTGGTAGTACCCTTGGCCGTTTGACTGTTCGATGACGTTACCATACCCTGTATCAGGGTACGCCGTAATAGGGTGTTACCATACTCTATATTTACGGTACAATATTTGGCACCAGCGAGGCTTTCCGCTCAAATAAGCGGTGCAGCACCATTTCCACGCCAATATCAGGTGGCAGCCGTGGTTACCACATCCAATACTGGTGGCAGCAACTAAAGGACCTATCAGTAACACTGATAGTTAAAGAATTTGCGTTTTCCGAAATGACGATTCAATTTAGCCTACAATGTTGGATTTAGCCTAGAAGTGATAGGCTATAAAAATATTGCGGAAAACTGAATGGGCGTTGCCTAGTCGGAATATAACAATATTTTACAAATCATATAACGCGCAGTTAATTACCGTTCGAAAATAATCGGCTAATTGAGACGTAGACCGAGTAGCAGGAGTAGTAGGAGCTCAATGTCCAGCAGGGGGTCAAGAAAAAGCAGTCATGTAGATACGAAACAACGTAAGTTGAATTTCATGGAGGACGAAAAAATAGAGAGAGAGAAAAAAGAGGAGGCTGAAAGAATAGCCAGAGAACGAAAAGCGGAGCAAGATAGAAAAGAAAAATAGAGAGGGAGAGGAAAGAAGAAAACTAATGGAAATAATCGCAAGGGGACATTCCCAAGAGCCTGAAAGATCATCTACAGTAAATTTAATGCATGCAATAAACTTTCAACCAATGAAAGAAAATGAAGATGTACATTTATACCTCTACAACTTGGGAAAAACCGTGGAATTAAACGGATAGCCGAAAGAAAATTGGGTGACAACAATACAGCCCTTCCTTAACCACAAATTGCATTTAAAGCATTACCAATGGATAACTCAAGAGATTTTGAAAGATTAAAAAAAAGCCATTTTTGAAACATTTCAACTCTTTTCCGAGCACTTTTAAAGTAAGTTGAGAAGCGAAAGAAAACGAGACAACAAAACTTACAAAGAATACGGAAACAAATTGAAAGATATGTGTTTAAAATAGCTCTAGCTAGAGAATTATAGAATGTTAGAAGACCCAAAGAAAAGATGAAAAAAAGAAAAGATGAAATAAAAGAAATAAAAAAAAAGAAATAGCAAAAACAATAATTGAACAATTTTTAGAAAATACCAACGGAGAATTAAAATATATTTGAAAGAAATTAACTCGAAAACAAGCAAACAAATGGCGGAATTAGCGAATAGGTCGACCGAAATAAGAGAGGAATTTGCGGACACAGAGATATTTCAATATGAAGAGTATAATAAAAATAGACACTATAGCACAGAGCAAAAACATGTATTTCAGCACAAGCAAAGAGAAGTAACTTGCTTTAACGGTGGTACTACAGGCCATTTTGCAAGAAGAGGATCACCCGCAGTAAAGAGTAAAGAGGATCCAAAATCGTATAAAACGACAGCCTGGGCCATGGCCCATAATAATGAAAAAAAATTACGCGTTTGCAGATATCGCATGAAATATACGGAAAACTGAATGAAGAATTAGTTGAAATCGCAATTGATTCTTGCAGTGACCAAACTTATGTGCGAACTGAGCTAAATAATAGAACGGAGATACCATAAAAATAAGATTACAACATGATGTTATTATGGAGATAAGCACCCATGCTCGTCTGCTTGGGCTAGAATAGAAACTGCAAAGAAGGACGGTACAGTCCAGAGAAAAACGATAAGTAGGCTTAGTACCTACTCTTGCAGTGGATGTTTTATTAGAAGGAGATTTTGGGAATATTGAAAATCTCCTATCCTTAAAAGTGACTTCTTTAAAGGTGGAATATGCGGAAGTGGCTAAGCCACATAATATTGAAAATAGAAAGCGCGAAATTGATTTCTCGGAAAAATTTTCAGAAAATAGTAAACTTCGAAGGACGTGTACCGAATGTGAGATGCCGACAAGTATATGCCAAAATGAAGCACTGATTGTACCCGAATTTATTGTACGTGCGTTTCCTCGTAATCTCCGAGAAATTCTAGTACGATGTTGAAAGCCAAAAGTCGGAATTGAATTCCAATTTGATGAAGATTTATTTAATAATACGGCAAACGAAATGAAAACAAAAAGGGAGAAAAGAAATATTAAATGGAACTACAATAAAGAAATGCAGTCAAAGATGGTGGACACTGGAGTCCAATTCAAAGTTAATGACGATTTAATTTGCGAGACTGAAAAATTTGGGAAAATTAGAAATGAAAAGATAAATGCACAAAAAAGACAAAATGTGCGGATTCAGTCTGCAGTAGCGCAAAATTGGTAGAATTACAACATTACGAGAACAAAAAAGAGCTCAGGGGGAACAAAGAGGTTCAAGACCCATTGGGAGTAAAACAAGGCAATCACAAGATAGAATTGAACTACCTACAACGGGTTGGGGAAAGATTGGGAGATGTTGAATGTCAGGCTGGATTGGAAAAGCTTGGGAAGGAATCTGAGATTAGTCCTATCAACTCTAAGGGTGATTTGGTCTCTTTTTTTTCGGGAAGGGGGCTTCTTTGGGTAGCCATGAATGATGGACGATTCGCTTATCGAATAACTGGTTGGCTTGGCTAGTTGTGTATCACGACTAGCCAACTCCCTGTGTGAGTCAATGGATTGATTTTGTTACGGCTGGAGCCCTCACCCCCTCCTTGGTGCGTGTCTACTTAGTCATACACGCAAATTTGGCCTAAAAAAGAGGACTCTAGAATCGAGATTTGTACATTGAGGGGAAACTTTTATTGAGGGGAAAATTTATATGGAATTCTCACTTGTTTTTCGTGGATTTGTCGAACAGAACCGAAGAAAACTCACTAAAGTCTAAACTAATACCCATTTAAACTACCAAATTTGCAATTTCTGTAGATTTTATTTCTGCTTGAAGTGTCCTATGACCATTTCTTCATGACTGTTTTCATAACCTTTAGACGAATTCAGACCTGCAATGGATTGGCTTGATATCTTTTCAATACAATTATCATGTTTGCAGGAGTAGCTGCAACCTATTGAGGAACAAATTACATCCCATAGGAACCAAAAAATTAAAAACACGTTTTGAAAACGTGATTTCAAGTTTTCTAATGATTTAGTTTAAAAGGGATTCAGGAATGATAACAACTATACGGGTTTATCTTAACAGTAAGATTTATCGCGGAAACACATTTTCGTGAATTTTAAAGAAAAGCTTGAAAATACTGGAGTTTGAAACTCCTTCGAACGAAGGATCCAAATGAAAAGTGCAGAATTGGAATAGCTGTGGTCGATAACTCTGAATTGGAGTCTTTCCATCCATCCTCCCATTTTGAAAACAAGAATAACCAACAATATTTTTTATTTATTACACTGTCATCTGAGTTCTACCAATTAATATTAGAGCTGCCAGTAATAACTCATTAAATATAATTAACATCAGTAACAAGAGATCAAGTCCCATAGCCGCAGTTTTGGCTCTCAAGGGGCACTCTTCGGCCTCTAAGTCACTAGTTTTTTTATATTACCAGATGCACAAGCCTGGCACTTGGCATGTTTGCATACATTTGATTATCTAATCATTTATTAGCATTATCTAAGAAATTCTGGCGAGAATTCAATTCATACTTCCTTAATGCATTAAAGAATCATTCATTTTATAGGATTTGTTTTCTTTTCAGACTCGTCGTGATTCTCACTGTTGTTTTTCTTCTAACTACTGATTTCATTTACGATTCGATGTGATCGTCACTGTCGCTTTTCTCTTAGCCACAGATTCGGTTGTTCAGTATTTTCATTTGAGATTCGTAATGATGTTTGTTGTCACATGTCTTCTAGTCACAAATCTCCTTTGCGCCTCATTTTCGAACATTATTAAATCATTCATTTTCCCATGCCTTTTGCTTTAGCTGTTCGGATTCATCCTTGTGTTGAGGTAGTTTCCAAATTTCAAGTTTCAGACCATGTGTCTTCAATTTTGAATTGAAGTTATCAAGTATTTTGCAATAGGTTGCATAGGTTGCATCAAGACATGGCTAATTGTAGACAGAGAAAAGCCAAGACAGATAGTCCAAGTAATTGAGGTCAGGTCAGGGTCAGGTACCCCTGACCCTGACCTTGATTCAGACCACCTTCCTATTGCTTCTAATTTTAAACGAGAAGCTTCTCAGATTCCAGTGTTACAGGCTCATACTGTTCACCGGCATAAGTGGTATACTTCTCGCGATTGGAATAAAATTGACATATCTCAGTTCATCGAAAGTTCAGATAGCATCCTAAACAAGATCCGTGTTCCATTTAATCTTCTGCAAAAGTCTTCTAATAAAGACATTGATGAGGTTAGATTAACTCTTGATATCTACTCCGCAGAAATCTGCCATGCACTTTTGTGTGCTGAAAAAAGGGCAGTTCCTCTTAAAAAAAATACGTGTTGGTACCCAAGTTCCCGGCTGTTCAGGAAATCTAGCGCTGTCTGAAGCTTGTGAACGTGCTAAATTTTGGTACAAATTATGGAGAGATTGCTATGCCCCCGTCAAGGAATAGTCGATGACCTGAGAAAAGTGTCAAAAAAATGTTTTGCTAAAGAACTTGCCCTTCATCGATCTAAAATGCAGACACTTTATTCCGAGAAGGTCAGGAATTCACCTGATCTACTGTGGAAGCTATTACCTCGTACTATCTCCTCCAATTTGCCAGACCCGAATGACATTCCTTTATCCGAATGGATATCCCATTTTTCAAATGAATTTTCTGAGCCTGATCCTGTTTTAGAGTCACAATTTTGTGACGAGCTCTGCAACTTCATTGATGAATCTCCTGACCATGGTTTTGTTGTTACTTGTGACGCTGTTATAAAAGCCATATCCCAACTTAAAAAGAAAGCGTCTTGTGGGATAGATAGGGTGAGCACTCTACACATCATTAATGGAAGTTATCTATTGGTGCGTCACCTCATTCTTCTCATGCAAATGATATTTGTTACAGGTATTGTTCCATCCTCGTTCTGCATTGGTGATCTAACTCCGATTCCCAAAAAAGGGAAATCTGAGCTGCAATGTTCCTTTTTCCGTCCCATCACCGTCTCTACTACGATTTGAAAACTTTTCGAGCTTCTTTTTCTTGATGAGTTAAGACAGAAATGTTACGTTCCCCCATATCAGTTCGGTTTTCAGGCTAATCTTGGCTGTTCTCATGCTGTTACAGCAGTTTTTACTGCCCTCGCCGACGCTGAATCTTCGGGAGAAAGTATGATCCTCGCCGGACATGACGTTCAACGTGCGTTCGATTCCTTAATTCATTCGTCCATGCTTCTTCATATGGCAAGGCGAGGCGTAAACCCATCAGTTGTCAGTGTTCTCAGGGATTTATAGAGAAATCTAAGAGTGCGTTTATAACTTCCATCCCGTTTTCCCCTGCAATCGGCTCTTCATCAATCCCAATATAATTGCATTAATTCTCGTGTGAGGCCAAACTCTTCGAATGCCTTGAATATGCTTGTGATTCCTCAGTACCCCATCCTCGTTAAGAAAGGGACTAGACAGGGAGCTATCACTTCCCCAACCCTGTTCAATAATAGTTTCCTTGAAGCTCAGGCAAAGTGGCTTCCTTCATGCATTCTTGGGAGAATCGATATGTCTCTTATTTGTTATACTGATGACATCTTGAATCTCAGCCGTACGATCCAGCGCATTGAGCAGAATTTCAAAATCCTCAAAGATGAATATTCAAAAATCGGTCTGTCTTTTAATCCTGAGAAATCTGAAGTTATCCTTTTCAATTGGCGAAATCCCTCTACTTCTCTTCTAAATCTGGACGGTTCTCTTGTTAAACCCGCAGACCATATTACATACCTGGGCCTTCCAATTGGCACATCTATAGACCACACACGTCGTTTGCTGATTTCTCACGTTGAGCGTAAATTTAACATTTCTTACGCTGTAATCGTAAAAAGCAAACTATGTTTCAAACGTTACCTTCTAGCATCCATTTACAACGCCACAGCCCCTCCACATCTGCAATACATTGCTCCTTTCTGGAAATTCTTTACAGTTACAGATAAAAAGCACCTACGATAAATCTTCTTCAGATTTGCTAAATATCTTCTACATTTGCCCCCTTGGACAAGAAACCGTAAAATCATTCATTTGTATAAGCTAGCTGACCCTAATATTAGCATTAATAAATCTCTATCCCGTTTTCAAAGTAAGTTTAATCATCCATGGTCACCAATTTGTTCACAATAGTTTTTTTTGTATTAATGTAATGTATGTAATGAATTTTTTTTTTTCTCTATTTTTTTTTTGTCATTTTAGTGATTATTTCGTATATGTACCTTTTTTTTGACGGGTAATATATGAATAATAATAATAATAATATTAGTATTAATAAATCTCTCTCCTGTTAAAAAAAAAAACTTTTATCATCCTTTTATTAGCATCATTGTTCGTATTAATGTAATGAAGAGTTTTTTTTTTGTCATATATTTGAATTTTCAATGTGCGTTTGTGTCCTTCTTTTTTTTCTTTTTGTTTTTTTTAGTGATTACTCCGTCTACTGTAGCTTTTGTACCTTTTTTTGACGGGCAATAAATGAATAATAATAATAATAATAAAATTGTTTTCAAGAAAAAATTATACAGACATACATAAATAGATACATAGTTGCACGTTTAAAGGGAGTATATATATTCGTTATTCTTCAGTTTTAGGTCATAATGTGTAAAAAAAAACAATTTTAATTGAGTTATTGAGTTGCGAAATTCTGACATGAATTAAATTCCTACTTCCTCTTCATGCATCAAAGAATCCTCCATTTTATAGGATTGTCCTTCTGGGAATCGTTGTGATTGTCACTGTTTCTTCTCTTCTAACCGCAAATTTCATTTGCAATTCGATGTATCCATTTTGATGCTCGCTGTCATATGTTTTCAAGTCACAGATCTCGCTTACGCTTCATTTTCATGTATCATTACCTCCAACTTTGGACTGTTCCAATGCATATACCCTCTGAAATATTTAAGATGCGCATTATGACAGCCAGCATCGTTTTATTCTTTAGTTTCAAGTCATAAGGTGGCGAATCAGCATTTTCAGCTGAATTAAGAAATTCTGTCGTGAACTTAATTCCTCCTTCCTGCGTATCCTTTACAGACGCTAAAATAACACGTTCCTTACTCAATTGTTAATTTTGCTTTGTTTTTGAACTACAAATTTTGTTGCGCGACATTTTTGTTTGTAATTCAATTTGGTTTTTCCTGTTTCTTGTTCCATGCCTTTTTCTTTAGTTGTTCAGAGAAGTTTGTCATATTGTGTAATTTTGCATGCGTCATAGATAGCCTACTAAAAACGATACGAAAACTGCGGAGAGAAATTGGCATAATTTATACTCTTTAATGGTATATAAATTTGACATCATTCACAGGAATTTTTTCTTAAAAAAATAAGGCTCTAAACGAATTTTCTCAAACTTGTGATCTGTTTGGATTTTTTAAAAAGAAAATCCCAGGGTACCAGTTAAAAAAAAAAGAAGAAATGAAGGCATTTTGAAGAAAAAAATATACATATATAAATTCACAGCTGCTCATTTAAACATATAAGATAAATATTTTACTCACGTTCTAGGTACTATGGAGAGAAGCTCACATCCATTCTCGTTGATATAGATATCGTCTTCAATACGGACTCCCCCAAAATTTCTGTATTCATCAATTCTTTCTTGATTCAAATACTTGGACAGTGTAGGATCTTTGAGAGCCTTGTTCAAACTCTGTAAAAAGATAAAAATTATATTTTGTTGAATTAGATTCTGAGATTAAACATTAGATTCTTACTCCCTCAGTAGAA
Organism: Artemia sinica; assembly: GCA_027921565.1. NCBI lineage: Eukaryota > Metazoa > Arthropoda > Branchiopoda > Anostraca > Artemiidae > Artemia > Artemia sinica. The sequence continues at coordinate 1,281,693 of JAPEVW010000037.1, forward strand.
TCTGATTTTATTTCATTAAGTCTTATGCAATCTTTAGTCTATTCATAGCTGACCACAGGACTTTCTATGATTTTTCTTTTGGTTGTTTCAAAATTATGAAGCTTTTAAGGCAGTTTGATACATTCTCGTCAGTTTTGCCATGCTGAAATGTGAAAATCAAACAGTTCGTGGTAACGAACTGTAAGTAAGGAGCGACCCAGCTCAATGGTAACCGAAACTCTAAAAAACGGAATTTTGATACCAATAGATACATCAAAAGAATCAGATTTTAATGCTGATTTCAAATATAAGTTTCATAAAGTTTAATCTTACTAATCAAAAGTTACGCGCCTGAGAAAATTTGGCTGATTTTCGAAAAAAGGGGGGAAAGACCCCCTAAAAGTTATAGAACCTTAATGAAAATCGCACCATCATATTCAGCGTATAAGATAACCCTACTGTAGAGGTTTCAAGAACCTATCTACAAAAATGTGGAATTTTGCATTTTTTGCCAGAAGAAAGATCACGGATGCGTGTTTATTTATTTATTTTTTTTTCCCCAGGGGTGATCGTATTGACCCAGCGGTCCTAGAATGTCCTGGGAGGGCTCATTAGAACGGAAATGAAAAGTTCTAGTGCCCTTTTTAAGTGACCAAAAAAATGGAGGGCAACTAGGCCCCCTCCCAAGCTCATTTTTTCCCCAAAGTCACCCGATCAAAATTTTGAGATAGCCATTTTGTTGAGCATGGTCGAAAATATGATAACTATGTCTTATAGAATGACTTAATCCTCCGAAGTCCCGGGGGGAGGGCTAAAAGTTATCAACTTTACCCAATGTTAACACATAGTATTTGTTATTGGGAAGCATACAGACGTTTTCAGGGGGGATTTTTTCTGGTAGGTGGAGGGGGGGGGGGGTCGGGCGTTATATGGGAGGATCTTTCCATGAAGGAAGTTTTCATGGGGGAAGGGACTTCACTATGAAGGGGGTTCCGGATTTCCCATCATTATTAAAGAAAAAGATCACAAATTAAATAAAAAAAAAGTTTTTCAACTGAAAGTAAGGAGCAACATCAAAACTTAAAACGAACAGAAAATATTACGTGTATGATTGGGTTCACCCCCTAGTGAATACCTCGCTCTTTAAGCCAATGATTTTTTAGTACTTTCGTAAGAGCTATTTATTCTAATTAACGGCCTTTGTGATTAAGGGGTCATTTTTAAAATAAATTGGAACAAAATTCGAACTTTAGCTTAAAGAGCAAGGTATTGACTAGGGGGCGAACCCCCTAATATACGTATTAAAAATCTATGAATATAGAAGTTCGTTACGTAAGTTAATTCGTAAGTTAGGTATATTTATTACTAATAAAAACGTTCGTAAATAAATTAAATAAGTTTCGAGAAAGCCATTTAACCAAATAAAAGTAAAATTAATATACAAATTTTGTTTTAATTATTCATGTACAGTGAGCCAATATCAAAACCTGTATTAATTCAAAAACGTTCAAAAATTAAACAGAAAAAACAAGTTTTTTTTAACTGAAAGTAAGGAGCGACGTTAAAACTTAAAACGAACAGAAATTATTCCGTATATGAAAGGGGCTGTCCCCTCCTCAACGCCTCGCTCTTTACGCTAAAGTTTGACTTTCTCACAACTCTATTTTTTAAACAATAAAAAACTTTAGCGTAAAGAGCGAGGCGTTGAGGAGGGGACAGCCCCTTTCATAAACGGAATAATTTCTTTGGGTATATTGTTTAAAAAACGATCAGAAATTAAACAAAAAAAAACACATTTTTTAAACTGAAAGTAAGGAACGACGTTAAAACTTAAAACGAACAGAAATTATTCCGTGTATGAAAGGGGCTGTCCCCTCCTCAACGCCTCGCTCTTTACGCTTAAGTTTGACTTTCTCACAACTCTTATTTTTTTAAACAATAAAAACTTTAGCGTAAAGAGCGACGCGTCGAGGAGGGGACAGCCCCTTTCATATACGGAATAATTTCTGTTCGTTTTAAGTTTTAACATCGTTCCTTACTTTCAGTTTAAAAAACGTGTTTTTTTATTATTTAATAAATAAACAAGACCGGTTAGTTATGTTTTGACTTCGCTTTCATCCTAAAAAATTAAGATATCGAAAATCTGTTGATTCCCAAAGATAACTACACCTTTAAAGGAAATCCACACCTTATGGTTTATGGTGTTATGGTTTTATGGTGTTTGGTGCCATATGTTTTTAATTTGTTCTTTGGTGATTTTTCACTCACGTTTCGTTTTTTTTTTAGTCCAAGCTCGCTACTACAAAATTTCACCCATTCATCATTCACCGCTACTACCAGCTTCGTTTTCGCTGATCGTTCATCCACGTAGGTTTTTTACTGGATTTAGTATCATCTACTACCAAACTACAAAACTACTAATAGAGGCCTTTTTCATTAAAAATAGAATTCCCAGTTATTCAAAATATATATAGTTTTGTAATTTTCTGCTTCGTCAATTCGAAAATCAGATCTTATTTACACTGTCCTTGGTATTTCAATTGCATGCTACATTATCAACCGTATTAAAAACGTGCCGCTTTATTGTGGAACAGCGCGTAGTCCTAAACCCAGCGCGTATTTGTCACTATGGGTTAAAAAAAGTAATAAATTCTCTGGGCTTTGATTTTTTTCGTTCTTTTTTGTTCCTTTATTGCGTTGTTTTTATACCTTGTTTAAATACATTATAAATTTATTTTTCGAGCCACTTATTTTAGTTTGTAATGTTAAGTACCAACAGAGTGTAAGTAGTTTCACTTGTTCCGTCCCCTGCTGTTTTACCAGACCATAGAGCCTTTCGGGGAATGATAGTGTAATTATTTTATTCTGTTTTATTTTTTAATTTATTGAAATAAGAAAATACCAATGAGCAATAGAAATAACTGTATTGAATTATAAAATGGTTTTCAATTTCCGTGGCCTGTTATCAGTAAATCATTTTTTTTTAATAATTAAAACCAACCTAGTCTCCTCTCAGTGATGACAACGCTAAAAAAGAAAAATCAAAATGAAAATCGAAAAAAAGGAAAAAAAGCTAAAAAAGAAAAACCAAAAGGAAACTAATTTTGATTTTAGACGCCACTTACATTTATTCATTACATTAGCAGCTGAACTCGATATGCATCAAGTCACCATATATAGTAAATCATTGAAATCAAGCACATTACCTAATTCGAAAATTTTTAGACACAGAAATTTTGACAAATTATTTTGTCAGTAGGTTTTAATCAGAATTATGAATATCAGAGTTCATAATTATGACATCCGCAAATCAATTTCCAAAATTTGTAAATTAATTTTTGCATTACAGAGGAAGCGCTAAAAAAAATAGTTAATCCGTATTGAATGTATGTATTCCCACCTATTCCAGAAATGGGTCCAACTGGGTTTAAACTGTCTGTGACTCACTTCCAAAATTATGAATTATTAACTACAATGATAATTATACAATTATAACAATATAATTATAATTTTAATATAATAATTACGACAATTATAAAGTCAGACAGACGTCTGAGCTTTGAGTTTTGAGAATTATCAAAATTGAGACTTTTGCAATTCGAGTCATTTTTATACAGCGATAATACAAAAAAGAATTATATGCAAATAGGAAAATTATGGGGAGAATTGTAACAATTTTGAGGTTTTGGGGAAACGAGCACAAAGGACTCCGTTGCGAAGATGAATGCCACACAGTAATTCTTCAGACTAAATAATGTGCACCTTAAACACTTTGTTTTTTAGTTCATTGGATGGGAAATTTAAGTTAAATACAAAATATAAATCGGAAAAAGATAATGGTTTACACGAGCCACATTTTCAGGGGGAGCAGGAGCTTTTCGGAAGGAAAAAGTAAAAGTTTCCATGGTTTGAAAAGTACATTTAAAGTCGTAACAATTTAACGTTTAACAATTTAATTATAACGGTTTTTAACGGTTAACATTTTTAACGGTTAACGGTAATGATTTTTAACGGTTAACATTTTGGTGTGCTTTTTGTGAAATTTCGATGGAAGTGGCATCTTTAGGATTAATCCTAAGAACTTCTTTCAATTTCTTCTATGAGGAAGGACTTCTATCTTTTACGCCTTCCTAAATGTAAAACTGTGCATAAGCCGAACTATATCTAACTGACATCGACGAACAAACAATAACAAGTCAATCACTCGCTATCTATTACTGAAAATATGACTGGGCAGATGGCGCGAAGTTAAACACTACTATAACTCGATTTTCTTTATACATAATCTAGATTATAAAAATATAATAAAAAAAAACGAATCTTTCAAAAACGAATCTTTCAAAATTTTAAGAGAGAATTCAATAAGAAGATGAATGTTTAACGTTGAAGAAGAAGAAGATAAAGTGTGAGATTTAACTCTTGGTATTAAAGAGCACCGAGAATGTCTCAGTTGCCTAGAAGTCTTTCTCGACAAATAACAGTAGTCTTCCCAAAAGAATCTTAACTGACAGTAAGATCAAAGTGAGCTGTGCAAGGACCAATTCACCGAAAAAACAACAATATCGTGTTCTGTTCTTCCCCTGGACAGTCAGAATTAAAAATTTCCATATTCTTCTTTTAGATTACTTATAGCTCGATTAGCCGCATTATCCTCTTTTAAGGAATACAACATTTGTTTTTTCATTCGGTATCTACACTTACTAATCACAACATTGCCTACATTGGATACTTGATGAATATTTTGTCAGTTTTTGGCTGTTTTTCATTAGGTATTTACATTTATTGATCACAGCATTGCCTACCCTTGTAAGAAAGTAAGTAAGTATAACGGCACTAGACCCTTAAGGTCCAAACCGGCGGTGCTGATCTCCGTTACGTGGCCCTTCAGCCGGTAAGTACAATGGGGGACTGGGGGCCAGCCATTCTGTCTTTCGCAAACCCTTCCTACTTGCCTTCCCCAGATTTCTCCAGATACCTATTTAGAGCTGGGTCAACTCTGACTGAGCTTACTGATTCACGCCACTGGCCACCGTCCCAATCCAAATAACTGGCTTGACCAGGAATCAAACCCATGCCCCTAGGACAAAAGATTCCCCACCCAGTGCGCCAACCACTTAGCTAGGACGACTTTTTGCCTACCCTTTGCTATCCTATGAATATTTGGCCAGGTTTTGGCTGCTTTTCATTCGGTATTTAAACTTATCAATCACAGCATTGCCTACCCTTGGCTATCATATAAATATTTTGTTAGTTTTCGGCTATTTTTCATTCGTTATATAATCACAATTTTGCCTACATTTGGCCATTCTTTAAATATCTTGTAATTTTTTGGATGTTTTTCAACCGGTATTTACACTTATTAATCGCAACGTAGTTTCGCTATTCAATGAATATTTTGTCAGTTTTGGGCTATTTTCCTTAAAACTGGCAAAAAATCAAAGGTATACCCTTATTTGAGTATGTTTTTATTGTAATAACTATATAGGAAGTAGTTGCTTCCTTTTTCAGATTGTTCTTCTGTTATTAAAATTGTTCAATTCTTTCTGTGGCATCACCTATTTTTTGCCTTTACTCTGTAATTTTGTTTTCTATTTTGTTTATTCTTAGCAATCCTCATCTAGTTTTTGTTCACGCTTGCAAAATATGTAGAGATGCCGAATCTTTTGATACTGTCTCATATGGGATATTGTCTAAAAATTGTAAAAAATTTGGTTACGTCTATGTCGAGATTTTGTCCGGTTTTTAGAAAGGGTAATTATTGGAATTCGAGTTGAAATTGCAAGTAGTTGTGATGTAAGTGAATTTCAAAGGCTGTTGAAAAACGAACTGTTTTCTAAATATGATTTTACCGATTAAATTGATAGGATGTAAAATTGATAAAATGGTATTGATTTATAAGCATTAGTATCAATTTTGACTGATGTGTTTTAAGGAGCGGTTGAGTGTAGTATTAAGTTAGTGAGAACAGAGAAAATGAAGCAGCAGTCACGTTTTTTTAAACATTTTGAGGTAGAAATATTTTTTATTTATTTTCCGTATTTATCTGATTAACCTTTCCTCATACCATGCCATGGCGTTAGGAGGGGATGTGTTTTTTTTTTTTATCTTTAATAAATAAGAATACATAAAAAATAAAAATATTTGAGGCCATAAATAATCTTTTTTTTTTGTAAATTTAATTGACTATCCCTCCTCCGTAACTTGCCATGCCATTTAGAGGGGATATGGTTGTGTTAAGTTTTTTCGTCAATAATTGGTATCAAATAAACAAGAATAAATAAATAAAATGTTTTATTGCATCCTGAATGCCAAGAGATAACAAGCCAAATAAACCTTCCTTGTTCAAACAAATAGTCGTTAATAAACCTGGATAAACTTGAAACAAAATGTACAGTTTTTAAGCCTAATTAATTAATTAGGCTTAATTAATAAATTAATAAATAAATTAATTAATTCTAATATTTCTGACATTTAGCATGACACTTTCTTAAATACCATACAGTGGTTACAGTACTGGGTTTCGGCGCGGTACAGCCCAACCCTAGCCGCAAATTTCATAGATTTTTGAAGCTTTTGACAGCCTTATGTTAGCTAATGAAGTTACAAAACATAAAACTGGTTTTTGCTTATTACTGAAGAACCGCTGGTTACCTCCCTAACAGCGTCATTGGCAAAGAATGATATTTCAGACCTAGACAAAAAGTCATACTGGACAAGGTCCTTCTGTAACAATAATAGTAATAGAAAAGACAGGAACCAAGATACAACAAGTTATCTTGACCTAGGTAATCAAGACAGACTATTATTTTTCGGAAAAGACATCAGAAGATGATCGTTGAGATTCGAAACTGAAATGAAAAATTTTATAAAAAGAGCAGAATAAGCTCAATAATGGAATAAAACTCCGAAACAGCAAAGACACAACTTCCTATATTGGGAAGAAACATTCGTTTCATTAATAATAGAATACAAACTCGGGTACTTGTGTGATATACCCACTACCGCTCAAGTTGTTCATTCATTTACGCATTGCAGAACCGGTTTTTTTGCTTGTTTCTTTCAGCTTAGCGTGAATCAGGACAAAGAAAAGTGACAAAATAAATGGAAAATATATAATTTTGGCTATATATTTACACATTAGGGGGTGAGGGTAAAGTATTTAAACAGTATAAAGTTAGAAACAATTCCTACTACATAATATTCAGAATAATTGTACATAACACATTAGGCATGCAGACTCGCTATACTCTAATCCTACCCCCTAATGTGCAAATATATAGCCGAAATTTGTCTCTAATTATTAAGTTTTTATCATGCTTAGGTATGTTTCATTAGGACTGAGCGTCAGAAAAACATATTAGAAGAAAATTAGGTAGGGGGCATAGGGGGTATCGTACTAAAATGCTTTAATGAGACAGATGTTGCTGTTTATCAACTTTACTGTAGTACCATCTTGCCTTTAGCCTTCACAAAATAAGTTATAAGTTCAGCTTATAAGGTAAAGGTAAAGACTATGGCATTGGACTATACAGTTCCTACCGGCGGTGCTGATCTCCGTTTCTTGGCCCTTCAGCCAGGAAGTGCAATGGGGAGTTGAGGGCCAACCATCCAGTGCTTTCGCACATCCTTCCTGTTTACCTTCCCCAGATTTCTCCAGGTACCCATTTGAAGCTGGGTCGACTCTGGTTGAGCTTACAGAGTCACGCCACTGACCCCCGTCCGAAACCAAATAATTGGGTAGACTAGGATTCGAACCCTCTTCCTCTCGGACAAAGGATCCTCAATCCAGCGCACCAATCCACTCGGCTAGGACGGCTTAGTTTATAGGAGAACAAGTAATCGGGACGACGATGGAATTATTTCTCTATACAAATTCCAACACTAAATTCAATAGTTTTGCAAAACTCCGTTCGTAAAACTAATACACCCTACAAGAAATAACATAAATTTCAGTTTAAACCTTTTCTTTTTCCTTTTCCCCCTGAGGCTGTTCTGTGGTCCTGAAAATAAAGATGAATGGTAAAACGTGAGGCCATTCTACTACTAATCACTCTTTGCTCAAGACTGCCACCAAAGAGCGCAGAAAACAACGAGAGAGTGATTGTTGACGCTTTAACAGGAATTGTTAGAGAGGAATAAGAATAGGAATAAAAATAGACATAAATGAGAATAGAGAGGTATTTTAGTGTTCTAATTTTTAAGTAGTCTTGCCTTTACGTTGCTGAGCAGAGTTGGGAAGTATTGAGAGGGTGATTTAGATTAGAAATAAAGAACACATCTCGCGTACGATGGGAAAGTACCCTGATTGATTTTGTTATGGTAGATTTGAGGACCTGAAACCCTTACCTGAAAGCGAAACCATAACCTCAGTCAGTAATAGCGTTCATATATTTACACCTCCCTTCACATTGCTAGAGAGAACTGAACTTTCAAATATAGAGAATTTCTCACGCAGTGAATAGAATAGCACCCTGATTGGTTTCAAATATAGTACTTTTAAGGACTTGAGGCCTTACCAAAATCTGAAATCCTAACTTCCGGCTACGGTATTCCGGCTTCGGTTTTTTCCATTGATTTTCAATGAAAAAAAAGGAGTCATTTTTCAATAAAAATACCAAAAAAGGTATTTTCGACTTCTAGGGTGAAGGGGGAGGGCAACTGCCTTCCCCATCCATGCCAACGACAGTGGCTGTTTCTCTTCTTTATTCAAATTGCTTATTCCATGTTAGCCAATCTGATTTCGGAAAGGATTGCTTTGATTTCGGCAATTGTTCATACGGGCACACTGATTTTGGGATTATTTCTGAATTTTTAATGGCGCTTGTTTATGTTCCCTGTGCAATTTTGGCGGCTTATTTTTCTGCTATCCTACGGTTTTAATATGTCAACGGAAGACGAAAATTTGGCTGTTATTGCATAGATGAAATTAGTTTCAATCCATCTAAAGAACCATATTTTCAAAATTTGGTCTACATAGTTTTTTAGGCGGAAAAAATGTTGAACATTGAGATTGTTGAATAAAGGACAATTTTTTTTATTTAAAAAAAAATTTACATCCTTCTCCAGTACAAGATTTTAAGTCATACGATCACTCTTGTTCGGTGAATGGATATATTGGAGACTAATAAATTCAGTGGTACGAGTGTCTTGTCTTTTTGGTGTAAGTGACAGCTACAGGGTTGTCGTAAAATCACTTGTTTCAGAGTGAAAATATACCTCAACCTGGTCTCAATACAGGTAAAATACATGCGCACTTCACATAACACAGATTATTTCCGTCCTACAGCTTTGGCTTTTATTGAGTCAAAACTGCTCGAGCGTTTGCCACCTGTTCGTATCGAGCGATTTTTCGATTTTACTCGAGTGATTTGAGGGCAAACAGCCCCTCCCCCACTCCGATTACTTCCGCAAACACATCTAATCAAAATTTTAGATAGTCATTTTGTTCCGCGTAGTTGAAAGGTCTGGATATTACTTCTTTGAGGATGACAAAACTGATCGAGCGTCTGCTCGTCTGGAGTCTGTTTGCAGTCATTTTGCTTATAAGAGAACTGGGAATATAATAGGGTATGTCTATTAGGAATATAAAAGAAATTCTTACGTAATCGTTAAAATAGCATCCAGGTTCAACTGTAATGCACATTCCTGCTTGCAATATCCTTGCAGTTCTTAGGCTTCGTAACCCAGGAGCTGTTGGTCTCTCTGGAGTTTTGCCAGGAATATACCCACCAACATCATGAGTATCTAAACCAATAAGATGACCAAGGCCATGTGGTTGAAAAACTGCTGCCAAATGACACTACAAAAGAATTAATTTTTATGTTTTTGGTTATATAACTTGGGTTATTAAAAATTTGCATGTTTCGGCCACCTCGGCAAAAATTATTCGTTAAAATATTTACAAACAAATGTGTTTCTGTGGGTGTGCGTGTAACTGAACCCCGTTAAACTCAATCCATTTAACTGAAAAATCGTTCAACTGAACCTCCGTTTAATTTGACTACCATTTAACTCTGCCTCCTTTTCAATTGGTATTTCCCTACCCCTACAACTAACACAGTTTTCGACCTAGGGGAAGGGGAGGGAGAACGTGCTTCAAAGCCATTCCAGGATTCACCCCTGTGCTGAGTTTACCACTGAATCTCTAAAAATAGACAGGTTTCCGTACAATTTTTTGGATGGGAATTCTAATGAGGGGTTCAGTAACTCTCGACAAGTAACCCCCCCCACCCTCCATAAGACTAAATTTACCAAAAGGTATTTTAAACGTTATAGAAGAACGTAATACTTTTCCAATTCTAGCAATCTATTTTCTTTTTGACAACATATGAAACTACAAATTTGCTAATTTAATTCTTTTTTGTGTGTATCATTGTGATTTTAAGACTATTTCCCCAAAAATTTCCTCAAGAAGTAAGTGAAAGCTGCCTAAAAGTAAGCAATTAAAAAAAAACAACCACTCTCCCACCGAACGAAATAGAATTAAAAGGTTATTTCTTAACGCTTAAGATTTTAGAAATATATTATTACATAGATTTAGGGCCTGTGTTTTAAGAAACCCACAATCCAAGCAACATGCAAATATCAAACATCAAATCAATTTTTTATGGTCCAAGGATTGTTAATATCCCTGAATGAATAGAATAGCTGAAAATAAATGCAAAAATACGGTACATAGCCTTTAATTAAAGCTGAAACAGACAAAAGTTTTGTTTTTATGGCAAATTCAGCTCCACTTAAAGCCATCATCCTTCAATCGATTGGAACGGGTAAACAAGTAAATATTGCAATAAAATAACTGATTGGCAGTAGAAACTTTTTTAGAAACTCATTTTTAGAAACTCATGAGTAAAAACTCATTGAAAACTTTTTTAGAAGAAGAGGAAATCGGCACGGTTATCTTTAGAATGGTCAGCAATCAAATGATTTACTATGTATGAAGATTTCAGTATTTAAAAGAACCAAGTCCATAAAATATTAAGTTTCGAGGTGTAGGTTACTGAAGCAATAAGTCTGAAATTAAATTCTTTGGTTTTGATCACAATAGGGTTTAATCTTAAAAGTTTAATTCTTCTTAATTGATAATAGTATTTCCAGTTGCAAGACCAAGAAGAAATTGTAAGACCAAGTCCTAAAATGTGCAATCAACGCTTGTGGTGGTTGATTTTAAATCGCAACAAGTTCAATTATTTGATTCACGACAAAATGGAGTCTAAACGCAGCACCGAGGAAAAGATGAAAACATAACATCACCTTATAAATACTACTACTGCTACCAGGGGCGGATCCAGGATTTTTTAGGGGGGGGGAGCGCAAAATAGGTTGATCCGATAAATTTGCATTAGGAGCAAGTTCAATTAACGCAAACTTGCGTTTCCTCCTCCATCCCAATCTATTCAAAGCCTTCCCCTTTAAATGTTCCCAGGCAGTTCCTGTTTTCCTTAAACCCATTCGGGGATGACCTGTTTTTTGCTTGGGCGACAAGGACAATCGGTTCGATATGATCACCCCTGAAAAAAAAAAAAAAAAAAAAAAAAAAAAAAAAAAAAAAAAAAAAAAAAAAAAAAAAAAAAAAAAAAAAAAAAAAAACGCTTCCGTGATCTTTCTTATGGCAAAACAAAATACAAAATTCCACATTTTTGCAGATAGGAGGTTGAAACACCTACAGTAGGGTTCTCGGATATGCTGAATCTGATGGTGTGATTTTCATTCAGATTATATGACTTTTAGAGGGTGTTTATCCCTTTTTTCGAAAAACAGGCAACTTAATAAAACTTATATATTTGAAATCAGCATAAAAATGCAATTCTTTTGATATAATTATTGGCATCGAAAATCCGTCTTTAATAATTTTGGTTATTATTGAGCCGGGTCGCTCTTTACGACGAACTGTTTGATTATTACGAAAGGAAATAACATGTTATTTAAAATGGCTTTAGCAATCTGTTGGAATATCTCAGCAGACAAACGAATTAGATTTAATTTAATAAGCGCAACGAGATATGTTGAGTTTCCACTAGGTTGGGACATGTGAATTTCGGAAATGTTTTAAAATGGACTTGATCAACTTTAGCACTGAACCACTAAAGTATATTCATGCACACACAAGATTTCAGTGGCGCAGTTTCATCAAAATCCTGGAGGGGGGAAGGGGCAAAATTAGAGCCAATTTTCCCAAGTCAGGCAAAAATGACGGTGAAAAACAAAAAATTAGCCATATAATACTATAAAGGCAAAGGTATACTTAATACTAAAAAAAAACTGATCTGTTTCTGTGAATGCTTGAACTATGTATGCCTATCTTAGTTCTGACAAGATTTTTGAAGACACTAAGATAGGGGGGGGGGGCAATCTAGGGCCTGGGGCAACTGGCCCCCTGCCCCATAGCAAATTACCTCCCTGCAAGAGTTGAATAGTCCAGGGTGAATTCCTAACCAATAAAAGCAAACAAATAAATCAAATAAGTATACAAAAGCATAAAATATCCCCTTGATTATTCGTTTTTGTAAATTGAAGATATCCTTAGAGGACATAATATACTTTGTGAATAAAAGTGAAAGGTTTTTTCCTAACAATGCCAACTATCAAAGGCTCTGAAGGAGTGGTATAATGCGCAACATCCTTATCTAATTCTAACAAGAATTAGCATAAAAATTCATACTAGGATGATCAATTGTATAGTCATCTAAATCCGTCCTCGAAACTTATGCTTTTTTTTCTCTATGCAGGAGATTACATTTTCTTCGCTTCGTAATCCTTTATCTTTTCTCGTCTATTTCTTCTATACTTTCTTCCATCAACATCTTCTTCTCTACCAGCAAATTACATTAGTATAGTTATTAAAGATGCTAACGTTTGCAGTAGCGTTTGGGTAACACGAATTTAGCAAATTTGGACACAAAAAGACATAAGATAAACTTTGAAAAAACAACAACACCTCAATCTTAATCATAGTTTAATTTTAACACACAGGACACTCTACTTAAAAAGATGAAGATACAGATGCTACTAAGAAATCCTGACATATCAAAGGGATAGGGGACTTGTCCCTACCTTCCAATGATTAAGCACTAATGACCCTTTATGAAGGGAACAGAATTTTTTGGCTTGTGCATTGGGGCCTTCTTTACCTAAGAACTCAAGAATACAGGTTTTGAGCCAATCAAAAAATCTTTTATGAGCCAACTTTTGTAGAGACTGTGTCCTCCATTTTTTCAAAATTAGGTTCCCTTCGACCAGGGAATTGCAGCTGGGACTTAAAACTAATCAGGGTTATCTGATTAGTGTTAATTTTGAGGTTAGCACCCGGCGTCCTTGAATGGGGGATGTCTACCTTTCATAAGTTTTTTATTCATTTTTATCCCCCACGCCCGCCACCCTTCGGAAAGATACAAGAAATATAAAACTTGTGAACATTGAATTGAAATAGCAAATTAAAAATTGTAACGGATTAAATTACTTATTTTAGGTAAAAAAAAATAGTTTTAAGGGCCATTCAGGACAACTCTCAAAGATAATTTTTTTTCTGGAATCAATTAGGTTCCAAAACATATAAATTTAAATGCGGGGAAAGTAAGGAGGCTTCAGGGCACCGGCGGCTTTAGGTGCCCTGGGGTCTGTCACCTCACAAAGGGCAGATATTAAATGTCAAAACCATTCTGTTTCTGACCATGTACAAACAGTCTAGGTACAACAACTATACGCATCCAGGAATAGAAGATGCCTGTTCGCAGGATAGTCCTGATTACAAACGTATAACGTATGCGTGGAGTAAGCTTGGTCGCAGTTGCAGAAATTTTAGGCTAACTAGGATTTTAGTCACAACGCTACATGGCACTTTGCCAATTTTCACCCTAGCAAGTGGATTAAGTAGACCCAGGCACACCCAAAATTGGTGAAAACAAGTGTTCATTTCACAGATTGCCTGAAAGGTTTTCAGGAGAGTGAAAAGTGTAAAAGAATAATGTATATACATGCTAAACCTAATTAATTAACTAACAACAACAGCACCAAGCTGCCTCAGGCCAACACAGCTGGACAAATTCCTCATCCACACTAATCTATTAAAGCTTGAATCTTCTCCTTCTCCTATGAACCAATTTCCTTTAAGAATGGCCTCTTCGCAATCCAATTCGGGGACGACCTAATTTTCGTTTGCCCCAGATGTATGGCCAAGAAGAAGTACCCTAGGTAATCTGTCATTCTTCATTCGTGAAGAGTGGCCTAGTCATCATAACTTTTCTTCCATTACAGCTTTAGAAAGTGGGATCGAAGCACATCTACATATATTTTAGTCGAAAAATAGCTGTGTAGTCATCAATTAGGTTTAGAGAAGTGAACAGGGCAGGAGAATTAATAGGGCCGTTCTTTTACTCATTTTTGTGCTAAGATCTTACATCTTTTGACAAAGAACGCATAAAAGTGAAATCTTAGCACTAAGATCTTACATCTTATAACGTTCTTTTGCAAACGTCTTTCATCATTCTGCTCTGATCAGCGGTCTAAGAACAATGATGAGTATATCATCAAAGTTCTCTCATCATTGTTCTATATGGCAGAAAGACGGCGTCTTTCACACTTTCTGCTAACAACAGTGAGCTGTAAGATCCTAGAACAAAAATGAGTTAAAAGAACGGAAATCTTTGCAGAAAGATGTGAGATCTTAGTTGTAAGATCTTAATCCAAAAGAACGGCGCTAATAGCCTTAAAATTCATCAAAAGAACTCATCAAAAAAGGAAATGCTAAAAGTTTCCATTTACAGGCAAAATATTTCCCGATAGAAAATGTTCTGAGTATCACCAAAGTAGTGGTGATCTTCAATATTGTCGATGTCCGGTATGTGGTGCTTTATATGTGGTATGTGGTGCTTTATATGGCTTTGCTTACTTAATTTGATCTACGTCGCGGTCTAATCCTTCATAAAGACCCTTCAAAGTGAATATGTTTATCTATGATCACCTGGCTTTAATTTGTATTTTGAAGGGTTCTAGTCAAATAATTAGTCTCCATTTTGTTCTTCAGATATTTGTAAAGAATTTGATAGTATTTGTCATTCGCAATTTTTGTATCAGCTAGGGTTTATACTTCTCTTATTTTAGTTTGAAGTTTCGGTATTTATGTTCACCCCAGCAGCTAAGGAGATATTTTGGTGATCCTTGTATATAGGGCAGTATCCGGGGCGCGGGATTACCCGGTTTGAACCCAAACCCCGAAATTTTTCTACCCCACGCCCTGCCATTATTAATAAAAAAGTTTTTTTGAACTGAAAGTAAGAAGCAACATTAAAACTTAAAACGAGCAGAAATTATTCCAAAAATGAGGGGACTGCCTCCTCGTCACTACTTCGCTCTTCACATTAAAGCTTTTTAGTAGTTTCGAAAAGCTTCTTATTCTAGTTAAACGGCCCATGTGTTTAAGGAATCGTTCTTACAGAATTGGGATACAAAGTCAAACTTTAGCGTAAGAGCCAAGTATTGAGGAGGGAGCAGCCCCTCTTTTACTTATAGCTGGTTTTGAGTTTTGATGTTGCTCCTTACTTTCAGTTAATTTTTGTTTGAAAAATTTTTATTTTATTTAATTCCTGATCGTTTTTCAAGTATTGCCAGGAAATCCCCCAACCCCCTAATGAAAAATTTCTCCCAGACAATTCTATCTTCGCTGAAACTTTTCGCCAGAGAATTTATTGCGGACAATTCCGCCTCGCAAATTCTCTTTGGCCGATTTTCATTTGTAAAAAGACTTGATTTTTACTTAATTTCTGATCGTTTTTCTAATGGTTTAGGAATTCTCCCCCCCCCCCTTCCGCGAAAAATTAGTCCCAGAAATCCCTCCCCCAATGAAAAGTTTCTCCCGTGGGTAATTCCCCAATGGAAAATTTCTTCCACAGAAACCACCCCCCCCCACATAAAAATCTTCCAGACAATTCCAACTCCACTGAAAATTTACTTTGGACAATTACCCCTGAACATCTCCACACGTAAAACTGAGCCACCAAAGAGAGAGTAATATATAAAAAGAGTAATACAAATAATTTCACATAGGAATTATGGCAAATTCCCCCCGTGTATAATTTCCCCTGTAAAATTCAGCCCCGGAAAATCTCCCCACTCCCACAAAAGTTTTCCACTTCCCAATAACAAATACTAAATGTAAATAATGGATAAATTTAACAGCTTACTGCCCTTTCCCCAGGGACTGTGTGAGGTCATGTCATCCCCAGAGATATAGTTTTTCGACCTTTTAACTATGCTGAGCGAAATTGATATCTCGTCTCAACAATTTTATCGGATGACTTTGGCGAAAAAAGGGGCGTAGGAAACGGGGGGGGGGGGGGGGTTGTCGCCTTCCAAATTTTTGATCACTTAAAAAGGGCACACAAAAAAATTAATTTCTGTTCGAATGAGTCCTTTCCTGATTTTTCCAAGACCATTGGCTCGAAACGATCAGCCCTAGAAAATAAAATCAACAAACAAATAAACACGCATTCGTGATCTTTCCTCTGGCTAAGAATACAAAATTCCATATTTTTTTAGATGGGAGTTTGAAATACATACTATAGAGTTCTCTTATACACAAAATCACGTGGTACGATTCCCTTACGGATTTTATATATCGTCGGTCAGTTATCAAAAGGACGTATCTCAATAATTGCCAATTTTCGGAAGAGTAAAAAAAAAACCTCACAACTTTTTATCCCCCCCCCCAATAGCCATAAAACAAAAACAGATTCATATGTTTTGATCTTACATATTGATCAGTTTTTGTTTCACTGTTATCGGAGGGGTAAAAAAAAGTTGTAAGGTTTTTATTTGCTCTTCTGAACATTTAGAATTATGGAGATACGGCCTTTTGATACTCAACTGACGATATTTGGAATCAGCATAAAACTCTTGTTCTTTTTATATATCTATTGATATCAAAATTTCGTTTTTCTAAAGTTTTGGTTACTATTGGGCCGAGTCGCTCCTTACTTACAGTTCGTTACTTTGAACTTGTTTTATATACTCTATTTAGACAAGAAGACGTACTTCTACCTGTATTTTTGCATTTGCTGCGCCTGCAACCAAAGACCTCCATCAAGTAGGACCTAAATAACAATTTGTAGGAAGTTATTACAAGAATATTTAATTAATTTAAATAAAATAATGGAAAACCACACTAAGAGTTTATACATGTAAAAAGACTATCCTGTAGGAATTTCAAAAGCCGCCATTTTGAACACCCAATAGGAGGAAACTAACCCAGCTCAGCCGCACAGTATTTCCATAGTTTTTCAGTAATAATAATTTAATACATGTAATAAATAATTTAATACATGTAATATATAATTTCTGAGACCACACTGGCTAATCATGACAAGACAAAAGAATAGTAAAGAAGAGAGCAATGAGGATAATAACAGCCAGTGGAGGTCTTGACCGTCTTCAGTGCAAATAATAAAAAATACAGATAAAAATCCAAAAGATAAAATAAAAACTAAACCTTAAAACAAACACCGAAACAAAATAGGAAAGACCCTTTCAAAGCAACAGTAAATGGGTTGTTCCTATTTTAGCCTTAGTGTTTACTTTAAGGTTACTTTATTTTATATTTTGGGATTTTTATCTGCATTTTGTTATTATCTTCTTTGCGATTATTTCGTCTAAAACATGTAATGCGAAGGGCTTTGCACGAGAATGTTTTAAAATATAAGTGCTAATCTCAACAGTATACATTACACACTGAACAAAATGCAGACCTCGTTTTTCAACCAATGGTCCGTCGATCATTACCGATCCGAAGGTGATTCCGCAAATCAAAAATATAGAAAAAATGCCTTTATTTACGGCTGACAAAAGGTTGATAAATACTGTCTAGAAACTTTTAAAAGCAATCCTACCACCAGTAGGCTTTCGAAATAATAGGTCATAGCTTTTTGCCGTTTCTAAGAGCTTTTTGCATTTCCAAGACCTTAGGTAAACCAGTATTGTTCAAATTTACCATAATGATTTCCGACTGTACTTTTCATCTATGACTGCCTTTTAATAAAGTAACAAGAAGATCCAGTTTAGGTATAGCAACTTGACAATCAATCCCTTCTCTTTACTACATCGACTTATATCACATAGACACAAAGGTTATTCAATATCATCAAACTGGTTATATCTCACAGTCAGAGAGGAATAAGGTAGCAATTGCAAAATCACAATAGCTTCAGTCAAACAAAAAAAATCAACCCTATATATCTAGCGAGCACTAGAAGAATTTAAAAAAAAAAGATTGGATTACGCATCACAAAGCGACAGAAAACCGTAAAGAAGAGAGAAATGAGGATATAAATAGCCAGTGAAAAAAAACACAGATTGTAATGCAACTATTTCGGTCAAGACCACCGCTTGACCGTTCTTAGTGCAAAATAATATAAAAAGGAAGACCGTTCCTATTTTAGTTTTTGTGTATGTTTTAAGTTTTTTTTTTTATATTATCTTTAGATAAGATATATTCTTCATTAAATACACATACAATATTACATGTTACTATTCCCCCAAAGGCTCATTGGCCTGTAAAGAAGGGGGAAGACAAATGAGTTACTAACTCAGACGTGAAAAACAAAAGAAAATTTAAAACGATCACTTACAGACAGAGGAGCAAAAGGAGAAGAAAAGAAAATATAGATAAAATGAAAACTATGCAAAAAAATTTAGAATAAATAAACTAAATGAATTAAGTAGATTAAATAGACTCAAAAAAAATAATAATAATAATAAAAAATAAAAACATAGATAAAATAACTTCTACAAAGCCAAAGAATTTTATTTTTTTTTTTTAAACGGACCGAATGAGTGGCACCCTCGAGCTGATTGAGGCAACTTATTCCAAACAATATGACACGCCATTAGAGGACTAAAGTCTGACCTTATGCAAAGAGTAAATGGAACTTGAACATGATTTGTCATATTACGAAGAATATAATTATTTTGATCAGAGGTAAAAGAAAGCGGAACACTTAGGGACCGGGGGAGGTCACCGTGAAGCTGAGAAAAAGTAAAACATGCACATGAAAGAATGTATAGTGACTCAAAATCATGTAATGGGATAACTAATGAATGATTAGTTTCCTGAATGATGCTTTTGTCTTTATTGTAAACCTTAGAAAGTGGTTTTAACAGTGAAGGAAAGGTTGACATCCACATTATTGGAGAGTAGGAAATGTAAGATTGGATCAAGCAGTGAAAAAGGATTTTCAAAATTGATCCAGGAAAAGTATGTTTAAGTTTCCTTGAAATACCGAGACTCCTGCATATCTTCATTTTAATAAAATCAATGTGACGTTTGAACGATAGGTTTTCATCAACAAGAATGCCCAAAAACGAACATATCGGTCTTTAGATCTATGATTGATCCCATTTGGCTGGTGAATTTCTGATAACTGGGAATAAACCTGAGAAACACGTGAAAAAAAATAAAAAAAACTGAGAAAAATTTAGGGAAAGATAATTAACATCAAGCCACAAAATTATCCTCTCAAAAGCAAAACAAACAAGTCATCAGCAAAACAAACAAGGACATCAGAAGAAGGCAAACTATAGTTGCCACTAGGGGCAAGGGAAGGCTTAGGATGACAAAGTCTACAGCAATTATGAGTTTTTGCTTTTTACAACATAATAAAGATCCTTTACATAGATCAAAAATAGCACAGGCCCTAAAACTGATCCCTTGGGGACGCCAAAATTCACTTGTGAGGGTGACCGGAAAACTGGATCAACAGAAATTAACCTATCCTTCAAATAAGACTGAAACCAAGAAAATACATTCCCCATTATGCCAAAACGAGACATCTTCGATAGAAGAATTTCATGGGTTAAGGAATCGAAAGCCTTACGAATATCCAGGAATATAGCAGCCGGAATCAATCCCGAATCTAACGCAGAATCAATAAAATTCAAAAGTGTCATACAGGCAAGTTCAGTGGAGTGCTTCATTCGGAAACCAAATTGAAAATCATGAAGAAAATTTTTAGATTTTAGGAAAGTAAGGAGACGAGACAGTATAGCGTTTTCAAAGATTTTACTAAATACTGATAAAATTGAAATTGGTCGATAATTTGCCGGATCATTTCTTGGTCCACCATTATGCAAGACAATAATCCGAGCATGCTTGAGAGCATTGTGAAAAACTCCACATTTAAATGAAAGATTAACAAGTTTTGTTAGAGGCAAAGCTATTGAAGGAAGAATAGATTTAACTACCTTAGTAGGGATAGAATCTGGCCCAAATGAGGACGAGTTTTTCAAGCCATTCACAATTTTTGTAATTCCACTTACTGTTACTCTAGAAACATAGACTTAGCACAAGACGGCCCGAGGTAAGATCTAAAGTCCGGCTTAGGCAGAGACGATGTAACTGTAGAAGCAATATTCTTACCAATATTAGCAAAGAATGAAGTGAATGCCTCTTGGACATTAAGCTCACCCTCCACAGCTTTATCACCAATAACCAGACTCATAGGTAAAAATCTAGATTGAGAACCAGGTTTAAGTACAGAATTTATTATCCTCCAAGTTTTACGGCATTTTTTTTTTTTTTTTTTTTTTTTTTTTTTACAATGAGGACGGTCAAGCGGAGGTCATGGCCAAAATATTTGCATTATAATCTGCGTTTTTTCCAATGGTTGTTTTTATCTTCGTTTCTCTCTTCTTTAAGGCTTTTTATCGTTTTATCATGATTAGCCAGTGTGGTCTCAGAAATTATTTATTCATCCCGCATCACTCTACAAAAGTACCTCTCTTCAGCCTTGGATGATAGTTGCATCAGTATCTGTAATCAAGTAAAGCCATTGCCCACACTACAATTACTAACAACTCACTGCAGCACCAAGCCAAACGAGGCCGACACAGTCACACACGCTCCTCCTCCATCCCTGTCTATCCAAAGCCTCCCTCTTTAAACCCTCCCAAGAACTTCCCATTTCCGTTAAATTTAAAATTTTCTAAAATTGAAAAAAATACTATATTTTGAGGAACTATCTTGCGACCAACGTTCCCCATGCATCACGATTTTGAAAGTTTTTTATTCATGTTCAACTCAACAGTAATTTGTAATCACAAAAAGATGTTTTTGAAATCTGGAAAAAGAGCATAAAACCTCGTTAAAATGAAGTAAAATTGAAATAACAAGCATCCAACAACAAGGAAAATTACATTTTTGCGGGGATAACATTGGTATCTCCTTTTGTTTTTAACTATTTTTTATAAGAGGCCTCATTATGCCAGAACCACACTGAGTTTGAGAACAAATTTCTGTTGTGCCTTCTGTTTCAAACACTTCTTCATTATCTTCTTCTTTTCAACATCTCATGGCAGCATAAAGCTACTTGTGGCCGATACAGCGCATACCCGTGTCAATTTCTTGGCCTGGCTCCAGGAAGAAGGAGTTACGACAGGCAGGCTTGAAACATAGCCCCATGAGTTTCTCGGCCAGGCTATATCCTTTACACTGAAATTAACGGCTGCTAGGCTTAATAAATTGGTAGACGAGTTTGTTGCTAAAAACATTCTGGCTCACTTAAGCTAGCAGAATGTAATGCAACAACCTTTGTAAAAGCTAAATTCTGATCTATGAGTAGTAAGGGTATAGGGAATATCACACCTACATTCACACCTACAAGACCATGCACACTTTCACACCTACATTCACGCCTACAAGAATATGGTCAAAAGTGTATGCAATATGAACGGTACATGAAACGGGACAAGAAAACCCATGCCTGAGACACTACACTTACACGTAAACATTCTAAAAAGCTGTCAACGCATGTTATTTGGAAGATTGCCTTAACTCGAGAGTAGTTTGTTATTAAAAAATTGTATGTTGCAATCAGAATTGTTTGATTGACATATGCAAAAAAGGGGTAAGGGATTTGTGGATTGGAGTGTAACTCAAGAGTAGTTTGATATTAAAAATTGGATGTTGCAATCAGAATTGTTTGATTGACATTTGCAAAAAAGGGGTAAGGGATTTGCGGATTGGAGTGTAACTAGAGAGTAGTTTGTTATTAAAAAATTGGACGCTACAATCAGAATTGTTTTATTGACATTTGCAAAAAAGGGGTAATTAGTGATTGGATAATTTTTTAACATGAAATCTCTGAATAAAATATTTTTGGAGGGATGGGATGATGGGAGCGAGGTGTCTTAGAGTACTTATAATGGTGTTATTTGGGGAGATTACGTTCCTTGGCACCTTTTCAGAGCATGTACTCGTGGATACCTTTCCAAGCAACGTGATTAAACACGCTTTTACAATCGGAATTCATTGATTGACATTTGCAAAAAAGGGGTAATTAGTGATTGGATAATTTTTTAACATGAAATCTCTGAATAAAATATTTTTGGAGGGATGGGATGATGGGAGCGAGGTGTCTTAGAGTACTTATAATGGTGTTATTTGGGGAGATTACGTTCCTTGACACCTTTTCTGGGCATGTACTTATGGATTTAGGTGGGTTATGTTCCCTCCAAAGTCGACAGGAACGGAATTGTCTTGAGGGGGGAATTTTCCATGGAAGAGGGGAAGGGTATTTTTACATGAAAACAACTTCAACCGTGCCCAGCTCCCCGCGATCAGAAATTAATTTATAAAAAAGTTTCTTCAACTGAAAGTAAGGAGCAACATCAAAACTTAAACGGGGCAGAAATAGAGGCTGTTTCCAAAGATTTAGGATTCATTAACTTTAGTGTTGTCAGTCAAAAGCTATGAGCTTGAGAAAATTGCCTGATTATCGAAAAATGGAGAAACACCATCCAAAAGTCGACAGGAATGGAATTGTCTTGAGGGGGGGGTGGAATTTTCCATGGAAGAGGGGAAGGGTATTTTTACGTGAAAACAACTTCAACCGTGGCCTGCCCCCCGCGATCAGAAATTAAATTATAAAAAGTTTCTTCAACTGAAAGTAAGGAGCAGCATCATCAAAAGCTATGAGCTTGAGAAAATTGCCTGATTATCGAAAAATAGGGAAACACCCTCCAAAAGTCGACAGGAATGGAATTGTCTTGAGGGGGAATTTTCCATGGAAGAGGGGAAGGATATTTTTACGTGAAAACAACTTCAACCGTGGCCCGCCCCCAGCGATCAGAAATTAAATTATAAAAAAGTTTCTTCAACTGAAAGTAAGGAGCAACTTCAAAACTTAAACGGGCAGAAATAGAGGCTGTTTCCATAGATTTAGGATTCATTAACTTTAGTGTTACCAATCAAAAGCTATGAGCTTGAGAAAATTGCCTGATTATCGGAAAATGGGGAAACACCCTCCAAAAGTCAACAGGAATGGAATTGTCTTGAGGGGGGAATTTTCCATGGAAAAGGGGAAGGGTATTTTTACGTGAAAACAACTTCAACCGTGGCCCGCCCCCGCGATCAGAAATTAATTTATAAAAAAGTTTCTTCAACTGAAAGTAAGGAGCAATATCAAAACTTAAACGGGCAGAAATAGAGGCTGTTTCCAAAGATATAGGATTCATTATAAAATTTTTTAACAAGAAATCTCTTAATAAAATATTTTTGGAGGGATGGGAGCGGGGTGTCTTAGAGTACTTATAGTGCTGTACTGTGGGCCGAGTTGCTAGCGAAAAACCCGTGTGAATGACTTGAAATAAAAAATTTTAATAAGAAATGGCTGAAAAGTGTTTTGGGGGAGATGGGTATTAGTCTCTCATAGGCGTGTGTTGTCTGAAACCTACAAAAATAAACTATTTCCGTAAAATCTGAGCTAATAAGGGTTTTGACCGTAAACTATAGTTTTTTTTGTAAGAAAATTATGGAAAATACAATTCTCTGGTACAGGTGTGAAACTTAAGTCTATTTTTGGATTGAAAAATAAAACTATATCCGTAAAATCTGAACTAATAATTCAATATTTTTTTTTCATAAAAACAAACTTTTTTTTTAAACTTCGAAATTTTTCAACTTTATTTATTTTTTCTTTTTGTACATATCTTAAAATGTCAAAATATGCTTACGGTTCTAACTATTGTGCTCTATGATTGGTCAGAGACACGATGTGGCTTTCCCACTGGTATTCTATGACCGGTTATCGACACTACCTAGTCTATTGCATGTATTAAATCAGTATTTTTTACGCAGTGGAACGATAAACACATAAGTCATATCTTTAAAAAAAAGTGAAGATGGAACATTTTAATAGAGTGTGTTCACATAACAAGGTTATTGTAGCATTGAATGCCGACAAGGAGAAGTATTTAAACTATGAAACAAGTACAAGTGGTAGCACTATTGGAAATGTATGCATGCCTTGTCATGACAGTAAGGAATTAAATTTCTTTGGAATACCGAAAAAATTCAACTCTTATGATGGTGGTTATGCGAAATTGAGATCTCCAGATATGATTGCACTCAAAGAGAATGCTAACATAAAAATAATTGTTGATGATAGAGGACAACTCCTTGCTACTGCTGCAGGTAACACATTACCTACGGATACATCCAATCATCAGCTTTCGGGTATTAGCATTCAACGGAAGGCTAATAAAAGAAAGGCCTGCTCTGCTACTAATATCGTAAACCATATCTTGTTTACGTGCCGAAACTGTTACCTGTGTAAAAATAATGTGTTAATAGACAGTGAAATTGCCAGAAAAATAAAAATGGCATTGTCAGAAAATATCACTACGGAATATAAAGATGAAACGATGAAAAACAAAGGACCAGCAAACGTTACTGGCATTGATCAAACAGTCAATGAAACAAATAATACCAAAGACGAAAAGCATATTGAGCCTGTTCATGAGACACCAGTAAAAATTGTGTATGATTCAAAATGGAATAATGATTATTCTACTGATTACGAACTAAGAGAAGACAATAACTACAATATCAAGCGAGAACACGGTGAACTATTTTATGGAACAGATTCAAAATGTCCAAAGTTAATCATTGATATTAATAATGTATCATAATATATTTTCGTATTAATATTCTACATAGCATTATTTCAATAAAAATATTACATTGTTATGTGTTCATTATTTTTTAGAGTAAGCTAGCATATCAAGCGTTTAGAATGTTCATTAAAACATCGGAGATGTAAGAAAAGGAATTTGCGTACATCTATTGTCAGACACACTATTTCCGTAAAATCTGAGCTATTAAGGGTTTTTGACCGTAAACTCTAGTTTTTTGTAAGAAAATTATGGAAAATACAATTCTCAGATTCAAATGTGAAACTTAAGTCTATTTTTGGATCGAAAAATAAAACTATTTCCGTAAAATCTGAGCTAATAAGGGTTTTTGACCGTGAACTCTAGTTTCTTGTAAGAAAATTATGGAAAATACAATTCTCTAGTTCAAATGTGAAACTTAAGTCCAGTTTTGGATACTCATAATGATGAGGACTGATGGTTCTAATTCAATATTTTTTTTGTTTTTTAAACTTCGAAATTATTCAACTTTATTTATTTTTTATCTTTTTTTTGTACGTATCCTAAAATGACAAAATATCTTTCTTGAATTCACCTCTTGGATACACAATACAGAAATTAAAAAAAAATTGTAATTTCCAGACTTCATTTGCATGCAATAGATACCGAGAGTTTTATGACTCCTCCCCGCAATGAATTCTAAGGGTTTTATGACTCCTCCCCACAATGAATTCAGATGGTTTTAGGAGTCATCCCCCTAGTCATAACTCCATTCAACCTTGAGCGAAGATATAAAAGTTTGATGATGTATTTCTCTTCTTAACAACTACATTAATAGCTTCCAAGATGATGGGACTCTATGACACAGAATTTATCGGTTTGAAAAAATCATCTTGTGGTGTTATATTTGAATGTGCATTTTTATTATTGTCAATGGAACTCGAAGAAATTGACTGTTATCATTGGATAGTGAACTATAACATGTTTGAGCATGATAAAAGCTTGTGGAGTACTACATTACATCGTATAAACAGACTGGGATTCTACGACAGAGTGATTACACCACTTAATAATAGTGGTCAGGAACTGAGAAATGTCCAGGAGGAAGTCAGTGAAATTTACAGCTTTTTTGGGGTTGAAGCACTCTATGTAAAGGGTAATGTACCTACAGATAAAGTTTTAATTCAAAAGTGTGACCCTAGGATTCCACTTTTCAATCTAGAAGAATTTAAGTGTCCTAAATTTGAAGGGGTTTATCATTGTCGTGAAGACGAGGTCAGGTTCTTCGCGCACTGGATACCTAAGGACATACCTGATCGTGATAAATGCATTAGACATGGTAAAAACTATTCTATATCATGGGACCATCGTTTCTGGATGTTTAAGAGTAAACGTGTGTATGACTATGTGTAATAATATAATTTTGTATTAATATTCTACATAGCATTATTTCATTAAAAATATATTATGCATTACATTGTTATGTGTTCATTATTTTTAGAGTAAGCTAGCATATCAAAAGTTTAGAATGACTATTAAAACATCGGAGATGTGAGAAAAGGAATTTGCATACATCTATGGTCAGACACATGAGGTAACATTGACAAATTCTAGGTATCAGAATGAATAAATTCTTTATCAACATCCGTTGTTGGATATGTCATTATGAAAAAATTGCAAGTAAGTAGGAAGTAGGTAAGTAAGTAAGTAAGTAACAAACTCTTTCTTGAATTCATCTCTTGGATACACAATACAGACATTTTATTATAGGAAATTATGAAAAAAAAATTGAAGAAACTCTCTATTAACATTCATTATCGATTGAAGTCGCTTCCTAGACAGACAATACAGTAATTTCACAAAATCTAAGTATAAGAGTGATTAAATTCTATATCAACATCCATTTCTCGGATACATCGGAAAAAGTTGACAAAATCTAAGTACCAGAAAGAATAAATTCATTTTCAAAGTTTTTTAAAGTTTTTATCGGATACATCAGATAACAGTCATAAAATCCAAGTTCTATTCATTTTGGCTTCATGTGTTGTTACGTTGAATTTAGATTAGACCGGTTTTTCTTTTCATTTTGGCTTCATGGGTTGTTACGTTGAATTTAGATTAGACCGGTTTTTCTTTCTATACTAGAGACTAGCGTATATTTTTAGAGTAGAAAAAACAAAATTCTGGTTAGTCTGAAGTTGATTGTGAGAGTGTTAGGACTCTAAAAATGGATGGATTTGAGAAAGAGCGAATCATGGGGGATCTACTGTTTATGGAAAAACGTTTGATTCTAGATGACGATTTTCTAGAGCTGTCTATTCAAAGGAAGATATTTTCTCAGGGAATGCTTGTCGATATTGACCGTAAACTCTAATTTTTGTAAGAAAATTATAGAAAATACATTTCTCTAGGTCAAATGTGAATCTTTGGCTAGAAGAGAGCTACGTGGAAATTTCATTCAAGGAATTACGAAAAAATTGTAAGTAAGTAACAATGTCGGTGTGTGTATGTGTCTTATAGAAACTGCAATAGTTTCGCGGAAAACATCTTCTGATTTAATACATGCAATAAACTGGTTAGTGTCGATAACCGGACAATTCTTTTTTCTCTTTTATATCACAAGCAATTTTCAATGTCTCCAAGGCAGAGCAATTTCTTCATAAATTCCACTATTTAATGCCCCCCTCCGGCGCCAAGGCCCAACACGGCGGACCCCCGCTTCCCGGCCCACGGCGCTTCCCGCGACGCTTCCCGCGGCGCTTCCCGGCCCGCCGAAGTGGGCCCCGCAGCCGCCGGCACCGGAGGGGGGCATTAAATAGTGGAATTTAGGAAGAAATTGCTCTGCCTTGGAGACAATTTAAATTAAACGTAACAACAAATGAAGCCAAAATGAAAAGAAAAACCGGTCTAATCTAAATTCAACGTAACAACACATGAAGCCAAAATGAATAGAACTTGGATTTTATGACTGTTATCTGATGTATCCGATAAAAACTTTGAAAATGAATTTATTCTTTCTGGTACTTAGATTTTGTCAACTTTTTCCGATGTATCCGAGAAATGGATGTTGATATAGAATTAAATCACTTTATACTTAGATTTTGTGAAATTGCTGTATTGTCTGTCTAGGAAGCGACTTCAATCGATAATGAATGTTAATAGAGAGTCACATTTGAACTAGAGAATTGTATTTTCCATAATTTTCTTACAAGGAACTAGAGTTTACGGTCAAAAACCCTTATTAGCTCAGATTTTACGGAAATAGTTTTATTTTTCGATCCAAAAATAGAATTAAGTTTCACATTTGAATCTGAGAATTGTATTTTCCGTAATTTTCTTACAAAAAACTAGAGTTTACGGTCAAAAACCCTTAATAGCTCAGATTTTACGGAAATAGTGTGTCTGACAATAGATGTACGCACATTTCTTTTCTTACATCTCCGATGTTTTAATGGACATTCTAAACGCTTGATATGCTAGCTTACTCTAAAAAATAATGAACACATAACAATGTAATATTTTTAATGAAATAATGCTATGTAGAATATTAATAAAAAAATATATTATGATACATTATTAATTTCAATGATTAACTTTGGACATTTTGAATCTGTTCCATAAAATAGTTCACCGTGTTCTCTCTTGATATTGTAGTTATTGTCTTCTCTTAGTTCGTAATCAGTAGAATAATCATTATTCCATTTTGAATCATACACAATTTTTACTGGTGTCTCATGAACAGGCTCAATATGCTTTTCGTCTTTGGTATTATTTGTTTCATTGACTGTTTGATCAATGCCAGTAACGTTTGCTGGTCCTTTGTTTTTCATCGTTTAATCTTTATATTCCGTAGTGATATTTTCTGACAATGCCATTTTTATTTTTCTGGCAATTTCACCGTCTATTAACACATTATTTTTACACAGGTAACAGTTTCGGCACGTAAACAAGATATGGTTTACGATATTAGTAGCAGAGTAGGCCTTTCTTTTATTAGCCTTCCGTTGAATGCTAATACCCGAAAGCTGATGATTGGATGTATCCGTAGGTAATGTGTTACCTGCAGCAGTAGCAAGGAGTTGTCCTCTATCATCAACAATTATTTTTATGTTAGTATTCTCTTTGAGTGCAATCATCTCTGGAGATCTCAATTTCGCATAACCACCATCATAAGAGTTGAATTTTTCGGTATTCCAAAGAAATTTAATTCCTTACTGTCATGAAAATGCATGCATACATTTCCAATAGTGCTACCACTTGTACTTGTTTCATGGTTTAAATACTTCTCCTTGTCGGCATTCAATGCTACAATAACCTTGTTATGTGAACACACTCTATTAAAATGTTCCATCTTCACTTTTTTTTAAAGATATGACTTATGTGTTTATCGTTCCACTGCGTAAAAATACTGATTTAATACATGCAATAGACTAGGTAGTGTCGATAACCGGTCATAGAATACCAGTGGGAAAGCCATATCGTGTCTCTGACCAATCATAGAGCAATTGCCAGAACCGTAAGCATATTTTGACATTTTAAGATATGTACAAAAAGAAAAAAATAAATAAAGTTGAAAAATTTCGAAGTTTAAAAAAAAAGTTTGTTTTTATGAAAAAAAATATTGAATTTATTAGTTCAGATTTTACGGATGTAGTTTTATTTTTCAATCCAAAAATAGACTTAAGTTTCACACCTGTACCAGAGAATTGTATTTTCCATAATTTTCTTACAAAAAAAAACTATAGTTTACGGTCAAAACCCTTATTAGCTCAGATTTTACGGAAATAGTTTATTTTTGTAGGTTTCAGACAACACACGCCTATGAGAGACTAATACCCATCTCCCCCAAAACACTTTTCAGCCATTTCTTATTAAAATTTTTATTTCAAGTCATTCACACGGGTTTTTCGCTAGCAACTCGGCCCACAGTACAGCACTATAAGTACTCTAAGACACCCCGCTCCCATCCCTCCAAAAATATTTTATTAAGAGATTTCTTGTTAAAAAATTTTATAATGAATCCTATATCTTTGGAAACAGCCTCTATTTATGCCCGTTTAAGTTTTGATGTTGCTCCTTACTTTCAGTTGAAGAAACTTTTTTATAATTTAATTTCTGATCGCGGGGGCGGGCCACGGTTGAAGTTGTTTTCACGTAAAAATACCCTTCCCCTTTTCCATGGAAAATCCCCCCTCCCCCAAGACAATTCCATTCCTGTCGACTTTTGGAGGGTGTTTCCCTATTTTCGATAATCAGGCAATTTTCTCAAGCTCATAGCTTTGTATTGGTAACACTAAAGTTAATGAATCCTAAATCTATGGAAACAGCCTCTATTTCTGCCCGTTTAAGTTTTGATGTTGCTCCTTACTTTCAGTTGAAGAAACTTTTTATAATTTAATTTCTGATCGCGGGGAGCGGGCCACGGTTGAAGTTGTTTTCACGTAAAAATACCCTTCCCCTCTTCCATGGAAAATTCCCCCCCCCTCAAGACAATTCCATTCCTGTCGACTTTTGGATGGTGTTTCTCCATTTTTCGATAATCAGGCAATTTTCTCAAGCTCATAGCTTTTGACTGGCAACACTAAAGTTAATGAATCCTAAATCTTTGGAAACAGCCTTTATTTCTGCCCCGTTTAAGTTTTGATGTTGTTCCTTACTTTCAGTTGAAGAAACTTTTTAATAATTTAATTTCTGATCGCGGGAAGCTGGGCACGGTTCAAGTTGTTTTCATGTAAAAATACCCTTCCCTCTTCCATGGAAAATTCCCCCCTCAAGACAATTCCATTCCTGTCGACTTTGAGGGAACATAACCCACCCAAATCCATAAGTACATGCCCCGAAAAGGTGTCAAGGAACGTAATCTCCCCAAATAAGACCATTATAAGTACTCTAAGACACCTCGCTCCCATCATCCCATCCCTCCAAAAATATTTTATTCAGAGGTTTCATGTTAAAAAATTATCCAATCACAAATTACCCCTTTTTGGCAAATGTCAATCAATGAATTCCGATTGTAAAAGCGTGTTTAATCACGTTGCTTGGAAAGGTATCCACGAGTACATGCTCTGAAAAGGTGCCAAGGAACGTAATATCCCCAAATAACACCATTATAAGTACTCTAAGACACCTCGCTCCCATCATCCCATACCTCCAAAAATATTTTATTCAGAGATTTCATGTTAAAAAATATCCAATCACTAATTACCCCTTTTTTGCAAATGTCAATCAAACAATAGTAGTAAGCTATCTAGTACTTTGAGTCCTACATTCAATCCTACAAGAATATGCTCAAAAGTGTACGCACTTTCACAAGCCTGAGGCATGGATATGTGTATAGTTTAACCGGTACATTGGGTTACCAGGGCCAGTCACCTATTACTACGAAGGATACATGCCTTAGCAGACGGGTTTTCTAATGTGACACTGATTTTTTGAATGCACTCCAGCCTGTGATTGCGTAATATGCCTTACCAGGGCCAGTCACCTATTACTATGAACCCTACATGCCTTGGCAGACAGGTTTTCTAATATGACACTCATTTTTTGTTTGTCACTCGGTTAGAGAAAGCTGGCGGTTAGTCCATATGATGACTTGATTAGTCGGTTTTTTAAAAACTTGGCAAGCTATAGTGTACTCAAGCAAAAACCCTATATAATGTCCATACAGTGCATTCCAATTTTCATTAGATTTTTTTTTGGAGGTCAAACAGATAGAGAGAGCGGCGGTCACACTAACTTGATTAGTAATTGGATTCAGATATACTACGAACTGACTTTCAGTCCTACATTCACGGGTTTCTGCAAAGTGTTATGGGCTTCATTGAAAAAATACCAGTTTAAAAAAAAAATAAAAAAAAAAAAACATGTATCCATGATCTTTCTTCTGGCAAAAAAATACAAATTCCAATCAAAACTGGTCAAACGTGTTAATAAGCTGTAGGTTATAGCTAT
This sequence comes from Artemia sinica, assembly GCA_027921565.1. Classification (NCBI taxonomy): domain Eukaryota; kingdom Metazoa; phylum Arthropoda; class Branchiopoda; order Anostraca; family Artemiidae; genus Artemia; species Artemia sinica. Next base: position 1,313,538 of record JAPEVW010000037.1, read on the forward strand.
CTGGTAGCTCGTTCAGTATCGCATGTATTTTTAGCGGTATCAATGGTATTTCATTTGCGTAAAGCTATCTCGATTTGCCAAAACTTTTATCGTTCGCATAAAACTAACTCAATTTGCAAAAATGGTATTCCATTTGCGTAACTCTGCTCTGAATGTCCTTAATGAGGATATAAATAATATAGAATGACATTGTGACTTGACCTAGCTTTACCTCTCTGATGTGCTCTGTATAATACAAAACTCTGTGGTCATTATAATACACAAGTTCCATTTGAACAGTGTTGTGAGGTCCCTTACCACAACCCCAAAAGGGCTCCGATCCCCCCACCCCAACCCCGAAGGAAGCCCCCGGTCCTCAAAGGTTCTCTGGGCTCCCAAAGGGCCCCCCGGCGCCCCAATGGCTCCTGAGCCCCCATTTATAATACTTTTTAAGGCTTTATTATATCTTTTCAGAACAAATTATTATTTTAGGGAATTATTTCGGTGAAACAGTTAGAGACATTTTAAAAGATGATTTAAAAGATGATTTTAGAAGAGGATTTGAGGGTGAAACTCGGTGGTCGTTATAATACACAAGTTCCATTTGAACAGTGTTGTGAGGTCCCCTACCACAACCCCAAAGGGCTCCAATCCCCCCACCCCAACCCCGAAGGAAGCCACCGGTCCTCAAAGGTCCCCCAAGCTCCCAAAGGGCCCCCGGCGCCCCAATGGCTCCTGAGCCCCCATTATAATACTTTTTAAGGCTTTATTATATCTTTTCAGAACAAATTATTATTTTTAGGGAATTATTTTGGTGAAACAGTTAGAGTCATTTTAAAAGATGATTTAAAGATGATTTTAGAAGAGGATTTGAGGGAGAAACTCTGTGGTCGTTATAATACACAAGTTCCATTTGAACAGTGTTGTGAGGTCTCCTACCCCAACCCCAACCCCAAAGGGTTCCGATCCCCCTACCCCAACCCTGAAGGAAGCCACCGGTCCTCAAAGTTCCCCCAAGCTCCCAAAGGACCACCCAGCCCTCAAGGGTCCCCTCAGACCCTCAAAGACCCTCCCCGGGCTCCCGTCTTTCGTTGGTGAATGTTGTCTGAAACTTATGTTTTGGGGTGTATGGGTTTGCTATTTTTGACTTTTCGGAGTTGGATTTTAGTAGTCTTTGAGGTATGTGTTGTCTGAAATCTATGATTTGGGATGGGTGGTTTGCTATTTTTGACTTTCCTGAGCTGGATTTCTTACCCTTTCATAGGTGTGTGTTGTCAGAAAATTATGATTTGGGATGTGTAGTTTGCTAGTTGAACTTTTCAGAGCTAGATTTCTTAGTCTTTCGTTGCTGTGTGTTCTTTGTCTGAAATCTATGATTTGGGATGTGTGGGTTGCTATTTTTTGACTTTTCTGAGCTGGATTTCTTAGCCTTTCATAGGTGTGTGTTGTCTGAAACTTATGATTTGGGACGAGTGGTTTGCTATTTTTGACTTTTCTGAGCTAGATTTCTTAGTCTTTCGTTGGTGTGTGTGTTGTCTGAAACCTATGATTTGGGATATCTCATTTTTAGCCAAATTGCATAGCTACTAAAGGAACATTTTTGTTGTATCTATTGGTATCAATATTCCGTTTTTAGAGTTTTCGGTTACTATTGAGCCTTACGTGCCTGAAATCATGAATTAGAATATTTAATTAGCTGTTTGGGTTTTCAGACATAGTTTTTTAGATGTTCATGGGTGTTAGGTTCCTGGAGCGTTTTTTATGACTCCTCCCTCCAATGAATTCAGATGGTTTTAGGACTCATCCCCCTAGCCATAACTCCATTCAACCTTGAGCGAAGATATAAAAGTTTGATGAAGTATTTTTCTACTATAACAACTACATTAATAACTTCCAAGATGAATGGGACTGTATGACACAGAATTTAACAGTTACCGAGAGTAGGGTGACAATGAATCCTCCCGCAATGACTTCCAAGGGTTTTTATATGACTCCTCCCCCCCACAATGAATTCAGATGGTTTTAGGACTCATCCCCCTAGCCATAACTCCATTCAACCTTGAGCGAAGATATAAAAGTTTGATGAAGTATTTTTCTACTTAACAACTACATTAATAACTTCCAAGATGATAGGACTGTATGACACAGAATTTATCAGTTTGAAAAAATCATCTTGTGTTGTTATTTTTGAATGTGCATTTTTATTATTGTCTATGGAAACTCGAAGAAATTGACTGTTATCATTGGATAGTGAACTATAATCTGTTTGAGTATGATAAAAGCTTGTGGAGTACTACATTACGTCATATAAACAGACTGGGATTCTACGATAGAGTGATTACACCACTTAATAATACTGGTCAGGAACTGAGAAATGTTCAGGAGGAAGTCAGTGAAATTTGCAGCTTTTTCGGGGTTGAAGCACTCTACGTAAAGGGCAATGTACCTACAGATAAAGTTTTTAATTCAAAAGTGTGACCCTAGGATTCCACTTTTCAATCTAGAAGAGTTTAAGTGTCCTAAATTTGAAAGGGTGTATCATCGTCCTGAAGACGAGGTTAGGTTCTTCGCACAGTGGATACCTAAGAACATGCCTGATCGTGATAAATCCATAAGACATGGTAAAAAAAGCTATTCTATACCATGGGACCATCGTTTGTTGATGTTTAAGAGTGAACTCTAAGTACTATTTTTATGTAAACATTTGTTGTTGTGTTTTTTTTTCTCAAAAAAAAATTAGTTAATACGTTTAAGCAATAAATATCTTTAAGCTTAACCCGTCTTTATTCTTTAGAATAGTTCTGTTGTAAGCAAGTAACAAACTCTTTCCTGAAGAAAAATTGTAAGTAAGTAGCTAATTCTTTCTTGAATTCACCTGCTGGATAAACAAAGACATTTCGTTCAAGAAATTATGACAAAATTCTAAGTAAGTAACAAACTCTTTATTGTTTACACGACTTAGATACAAGATATAGAAATTTAATTCAAGAAATTATGAGAAAATTCTCAGTAAGTAACAATTTCTTTCTTGAAGTCAACTCTTGAATACACAATACGGAAATTTCATTCAAGAAATTATGAAAATATTTGTAAGTAAGTAACAAACTCTTTATTGATTTCACCTCTTGGATATACAGTACAGATACTTCGTTCAATGAATTATGAAAAAATCGCAAGTAAGTATTTTTTTTTCTCTTTATCACAAACAATTTTCACTTAGCTACATGATGTAGAAATTTAATTCAAGAAATTATTAAAAAAATTCTCAGTAAGTAACAATTTCTTTCTTGAAGTCAACTCTTGGATACACAATACGGAAATTTCATTCAAGAAATTATGAAAAAATTGTAACTAAGTAGCAAATACTTTCTTGATTTCACCTGTTGGATAAACAAAAAGACATTTCGTTCAAGAAATTATGACAAAATTCTAAGTAAGTAACAAACTCTTTATTGTTTCCACGAGTTAGATATACGATGTAGAAATTAAATTCAAGAAATTATGAAAAAATTCTCAGTAAGTAACAATTTCTTTCTTGAAGTCAACTCTTGGATACACAATACGGAAAATTTCATTCAAGAAATTATGAAAATATCTGTAAGTAAGTAAAAACTCTTTATTGATTTCACCTCTTGGATATACAGTACAGATACTTCATTCAAGAAATTATGAAAAAATCGCCAGTAAGTTACTTATTTTTTTTCTTTATCACAAACAATTTTCACTTAGCTACACGATGTAGAAATTTAATTCAAGAAATTATGAAAAAAAATATTCTCAGTAAGTAACAATTTCTTTCTTGAAGTCAACTCTTGGATACACAATATGGAAATTTTCATTCAAGAAATAATGAAAAAATTGTAACTAAGTAGCAAATTCTTTCTTGAATTCACCTGTTGGATAAACAAAAAAGACATTTCGTTCAAGAAATTATGACAAAATTCTAAGTAAGTAACAAACTCTTTATTGTTTTCACGAATTAGATATACGATGTAGAAATTAAATTCAAGAAATTATGAAAAATTCTCAGTAAGTAACCATTTCTTTCTTGAAGTCAACTCTTGGATACACAATACGGAAATTTCATTCAAGAAATTATGAAAATATTTGTAAGTAAGTAAGTAAGTAACAAACTCTTTATTGATTTCACCTCTTGGATATACAGTACAGATACTTCATTCAAGAAATTATGAAAAAATCGCAAGTAAGTAACTTTTTTTTCTCTTTATCACAAACAATTTTCACTTAGCTACACGATGTAGAAATTTAATTCAAGAAATTATGAAAAAATTCTCAGTAAGTAACAATTTCTTTCTTGAAGTCAACTCTTGGATACACAATACGGAAATTTCATTTAAGAAATTATACAGTACAGATACTTCATTCAAGAAATTATGAAAAAAATCGCAAGTAAGTAACTTTTTTTCTCTTTATCACCTTTTCACTTAGCTACACGATGTAGAAATTTAACTCAAGAAATTATGAAAAATTCTCAGTAAGTAACAATCTCTTTCTTGAAGTCAACTCTTGAATACACAATACGGAAATTTCATTCAAGAAATTATAAAAATATTTGTAAGTAAGTAACAACCTCTTTATTGATTTCATCTCTTGAATATAGAGTACAGATACTTCATTCAAGAAACGTGATTAAACACGTTTGAAACTACATGCTATTTCCATGCCTTTCCTTGGCACCTTCCAAACGAGCATACAATAACTTGATTGGTGATTGATTATACACCACGACGGCGCAACATAGTGAGAGAGACATGCAAAGTCGACAGTAACAAACTCTTTTTTGTTTTCACGAGTTAGATATACGATGTAGAAATTAAATTCAAGAAATTATGAAAAAATTCTCAGTAAGTAACAATTTCTTTCTTGAAGTCAACTCTTTGATACACAATACGGAAATTTCATTCAAGAAATTATGAAAATATTAGCAAATTCTCTCTTGAATTCACCTGTTGGATAAACAAAGACATTTCATTCAAGAAATTATGAAAAAATCGCAAGTAACTAACTTTTTTTTCTCTTTATCACAAACAATTTTCACTTAGCTACACGATGTAGAAATTTAATTCAAGAAATTATGAAAAAATTCTCAGTAAGTAACAATTTCTTTCTTGAAGTCAACTCTTGGATACACAATACGGAAATTTCATTCAAGAAATTATGGAAAAAATTTTAACTAAGTAGCAAATTCTTTCTTGAATTCACCTGTTGGATAAACAAAAAGACATTTCGTTCAAGAAATTATGACAAAATTCTAAGTAAGTAACAAACTCTTTATTGTTTTCACGAGTTAGATATACGATATAGAAATTAAATTCAAGAAATTATGAAAAAATTCTCAGTAAGTAACCATTTCTTTCTTGAAGTCAACTCTTGGATACACAATACGGAAATTTCATTCAAGAAATTATGAAAATATTTGTAAGTAAGTAACAAACTCTTTATTGATTTCACCTCTTGGATATACAGTACAGATACTTCATTCAAGAAATTATGAAAAAATCGCAAGTAAGTAACTTTTTTTTTCTCTTTATCACAAACAATTTTCACTTAGCTACACGATGTAGAAATTTAATTCAAGAAATTATGAAAAAAATTCTCAGTAAGTAACAATTTCTTTCTTGAAGTCAACTCTTGGATACACAATACGGAAATTTCATTCAAGAAATTATAAAAATATTTGTAAGTAAGTAACAAGCTCTTATTGATTTCACCTCTTGAATATACAGTACAGATACTTCATTCAAGAAACGTGATTAAACACGTTTTGAAACTAAATGCTATTTGCATGCCTTTCCTTGGCACCTTTCCAAACGAGCATACAATAACTTGATTGGTGATTGGTTACCAACCAGACTGGTTTTTTACACACAAACAGAAAAGTTGGGTGATCTAGGTTCACTTAGAGTGGCGCGCCACTTAAGTGAGTTAATATACTAGATCAACCCAACTTTTATGGATATCTCTCTCACTATGACTCTGTTTGTGTGTAAAAAACCAGTCTGGTTGGAACCAATCACCAATCAAGTTATTGTATGCTCGTTTGGAAAGGTGCCAAGGAAAGGCATGCAAATAGCATGTAGTTTCAAAACGTGTTTAATCACGTTTCTTGAAAAAATGAAGTATCTGTACTGTATATTCAAGAGGTGAAATCAATAAAGAGCTTGTTACTTACTTACAAATATTTTTATAATTTAGAATGAAATTTCAAGAAATTGTGAAAAGAGTTTCTTCAGAAAGAAATTGTTACTTACTGAGAATTTTTTCATAATTTCTTGCATTAAATTTCTACATCGTGTACACTAAGTGAAAATTGTTTGTGATAAAGAGAAAAAAAAAGTTACTAGTAGCAAATTCTTTCTTGAATTCACCTGTTGGATAAACAAAAAGACATTTCGTTCAAGAAATTATGACAAAATTCTAAGTAAGTAACAAACTCTTTATTGTTTTCACGAGTTAGATATACGATATAGAAAATTAAATTCAAGAAATTATGAAAAAATTCTCAGTAAGTAACCATTTCTTTCTTGAAGTCAACTCTTGGATACACAATACGGAAATTTCATTCAAGAAATTATGAAAATATTTGTAAGTAAGTAACAAACTCTTTATTGATTTCACCTCTTGGATATACAGTACAGATACTTCATTCAAGAAATTATGAAAAAAATCGCAAGTAAGTAACTTTTTTTTTCTCTTTATCACAAACAATTTTCACTTAGCTACACGATGTAGAAATTTAATTCAAGAAATTATGAAAAAATTCTCAGTAAGTAACAATTTCTTTCTTGAAGTCAACTCTTGGATACACAATACGGAAATTTCATTCAAGAAATTATAAAAATATTTGTAAGTAAGTAACAAGCTCTTTATTGATTTCACCTCTTGAACATACAGTACAGATACTTCATTCAAGAAACGTGATTAAACACGTTTTGAAACTAAATGCTATTTGCATACCTTTCCTTGGCACCTTTCCAAACGAGCATACAATAACTTGATTGGTGATTGGTTACCAACCAGACTGGTTTTTTACACACAAACAGAAAAGTTGGGTTGATCTAGGTTCACTTAGAGTGGCGCGCCACTCTAAGTGAACCTAGATCAACCCAACTTTTTGGATATCTCTCTCACTATGACTCTGTTTGTGTGTAAAAACCCAGTCTGGTTGGTAACCAATCACCAATCAAGTTATTGTATGCTCGTTTGGAAAGGTGCCAAGGAAAGGCATGCAAATAGCATGTAGTTTCAAAACGTGTTTAATCACGTTTCTTGAATGAAGTATCTGTACTGTATATTCAAGAGGTGAAATCAATAAAGAGCTTGTTACTTACTTACAAATATTTTTATAATTTCTTGAATGAAATTTCCGTATTGTGTATCCAAGAGTTGACTTCAAGAAAGAAATTGTTACTTACTGAGAATTTTTTCATAATTTCTTGCATTAAATTTCTACATCGTGTAGCTAAGTGAAAATTGTTTGTGATAAAGAGAAAAAAAAAGTTACTTACTAGCGATTTTTTCATAATTTCTTGAATGAAGTATCTGTACTGTATATCCAAGAGGTGAAATCAATAAAGAGTTTGTTACTTACTTACAAATATTTTCATAATTTCTTGAATGAAATTTCCGTATTGTGTATCCAAGAGTTGACTTCAAGAAAGAAATGGTTACTTACTGAGAATTTTTTCATAATTTCTTGAATTTAATTTCTATATCGTATATCTAACTCGTGAAAACAATAAAGAGTTTGTTACTTACTTAGAATTTTGTCATAATTTCTTGAACGAAATGTCTTTTTGTTTATCCAACAGGTGAATTCAAGAAAGAATTTGCTACTTATTACAATTTTTCCATAATTTCTTGAATGAAATTTCCGTATTGTGCATCCAAGAGTTGACTTCAAGAAAGAAATTGTTACTTACTGAGAATTTTTTCATAATTTCTTGAATTAAATTTCTACATCGTGTAGCTAAGTGAAAATTGTTTGTGATGAAGAGAAAAAAATGTTACTTACTTGCGATTTTTTCATAATTTCTTGAATGAAACGTCTTTGTTTATCCAGCAGGTGAATTCAAGAAAGAATTTGCTAATATTTTCATAATTTCTTGAATGAAATTTCCGTATTGTGTATCCAAGAGTTGACTTCAAGAAAGAAATTGTTACTTACTGAGAATTTTTTCATAATTTCTTGAATTTAATTTCTACATCGTATATCTAACTCGTGAAAACAATAAAGAGTTTGTTACTGTCGACTTTGCATGTCTCTCTCACTATGTATGCGCCGTCGTGGTGTGTAATCAATCACCAATCAAGTTATTGTATGCTCGTTTGGAAAGGTGCCAAGGAAAGGCATGCAAATAGCATGTAGTTTCAAAAACGTGTTTAATCACGTTTCTTGAATGAAGTATCTGTACTCTATATTCAAGAGGTGAAATCAATAAAGAAGTTGTTACTTACTTACAAATATTTTTATAATTTCTTGAATGAAACTTCCGTATTGTGTATCCAAGAGTTGACTTCAAGAAAGAGATTGTTACTTACTGAGAATTTTTTCATAATTTCTTGAGTTAAATTTCTACATCGTGTAGCTAAGTGAAAATTGTTTGTGATAAAGAGAAAAAAAAGTTACTTACTTGCGATTTTTTCATAATTTCTTGAATGAAGTATCTGTACTGTATAATTTCTTGAATGAAATTTCCGTATTGTGTATCCAAGAGTTGACTTCAAGAAAGAAATTGTTACTTACTGAGAATTTTTTCATAATTTCTTGAATTAAATTTCTACATCGTGTAGCTAAGTGAAAATTGTTTGTGATAAAGAGAAAAAAAAGTTACTTACTTGCGATTTTTTCATAATTTCTTGAATGAAGTATCTGTACTGTATATCCAAGAGGTGAAATCAATAAAGAGTTTGTTACTTACTTACTTACTTACTTACAAATATTTTCATAATTTCTTGAATGAAATTTCCGTATTGTGTATCCAAGAGTTGACTTCAAGAAAGAAATGGTTACTTACTGAGAATTTTTTCATAATTTCTTGAATTTAATTTCTACATCGTATATCTAACTCGTGAAAACAATAAAGAGTTTGTTACTTACTTAGAATTTTGTCATAATTTCTTGAACGAAATGTCTTTTTGTTTATCCAACAGGTGAATTCAAGAAAGAATTTGCTACTTAGTTACAATTTTTTCATAATTTCTTGAATGAAATTTCCGTATTGTGTATCCAAGAGTTGACTTCAAGAAAGAAATTGTTACTTACTGAGAATTTTTTCATAATTTCTTGAATTAAATTTCTACATCGTGTAGCTAAGTGAAAATTGTTTGTGATAAAGAGAAAAAAAAGTTACTTACTTGCGATTTTTTTTCATAATTTCTTGAATGAAGTATCTGTACTGTATATCCAAGAGGTGAAATCAATAAAGAGTTTGTTACTTACTTACAGATATTTTCATAATTTCTTGAATGAAATTTCCGTATTGTGTGTCCAAGAGTTGACTTCAAGAAAGAAATTGTTACTTACTGAGAATTTTTTCATAATTTCTTGAATTTAATTTCTACATCGTATATCTAACTCGTGAAAACAATAAAGAGTTTGTTACTTACTTAGAATTTTGTCATAATTTCTTGAACGAAATGTCTTTTTGTTTATCCAACAGGTGAAATCAAGAAAGAATTTGCTACTTAGTTACAATTTTTTCATAATTTCTTGAATGAAATTTCCGTATTGTGTATCCAAGAGTTGACTTCAAGAAAGAAATTGTTACTTACTGAGAATTTTTTAATAATTTTACTTACAAATAGTTACAAATTTGTAAGTAAGTTTGTTACTTACTTACAAATATTTTCATAATTTCTTGAATGAAATTTCCGTATTGTGTATTCAAGAGTTGACTTCAAGAAAAATTGTTACTTACTGAGAATTTTTTCATAATTTCTTGAATTAAATTTCTACATCTTGTATCTAAGTCGTGTAAACAATAAAGAGTTTGTTACTTACTTAGAATTTTGTCATAATTTCTTGAACGAAATGTCTTTGTTTATCCAGCAGGTGAATTCAAGAAAGAATTTGCTACTTACTTACAATTTTTCTTCAGGAAAGAGTTTGTTACTTGCTTACAATAGAACTATTCTAAAGAATAAAGACGGGTTAAGCTTAAAGATATTTATTGCTTAAACGTATTAACAGATTTTTTTTGAGAAAAAAAAAACACAACAACAAATGTTTACATAAAAATAGTACTTAGAGTTCACTCTTAAACATCAACAAACGATGGTCCCATGGTATAGAATAGTTTTTTACCATGTCTTATGGATTTATCACGATCAGGTATGTTCTTAGGTATCCACTGTGCGAAGAACCTAACCTCGTCTTCAGGGACGATGATAACACCCTTCAAATTTAGGACACTTAAACTCTTCTAGATTGAAAAGTGGAATCCTAGGGTCACACTTTTGAATTAAAACTTTATCTGTAGGTACATTGCCCTTTACGTAGAGTGCTTCAACCCCGAAAAAGCTGAAAATTTCACTGACTTCCTCCTGAACATTTCTCAGTTCCTGACCAGTATTATTAAGTGGTGTAATCACTCTATCGTAGAATCCCAGTCTGTTTATATGACGTAATGTAGTACTCCACAAGCTTTTATCATACTCAAACAGATTATAGTTCACTATCCAATGATAACAGTCAATTTCTTCGAGTTCCATAGACAATAATAAAAATGCACATTCAAATATAACACCACAAGATGATTTTTTCAAACTGATAAATTCTGTGTCATACAGTCCTATCATCTTGGAAGTTATTAATGTAGTTGTTAAGTAGACAAATACTTCATCAAACTTTTATATCTTCGCTCAAGGTTGAATTGAGTTATGGCTAGGGGGATGAGTCCTAAAACCATCTGAATTCATTGTGGGGAGGAGTCATAAAACCCTTGGAAGTCATTGCGGGGAGGAGTCATTGAACTCTCGGTAACTGTTAAATTCTGTGTCATACAGTCCCATCATCTTGGAAGTTATTAATGTAGTTGTTAAGTAGAAAAATGCTTCATCAAACTTTTATATCTTCGCTCAAGGTTGAATGGAGTTATGGCTAGGGGGATGAGTCCTAAAACCATCTGAATTCATTGGAGGGAGGAGTCATAAAACCCTCCAGGAACCTAACACCCATGAACATCTAAAAAACTATGTCTGAAAACCCAAACAGCTAATTAAATATTCTAATTCATGATTTCAGGCACGTAAGGCTCAATAGTAACCGAAACTCTAAAAAACGGAATATTGATACCAATAGATACAACAAAAATGTTCCTTTAGTAGCTATGCAATAAGGCTAAAAATGACATATCCCAAATCATAGGTTTCAGACAACACACACCAACGAAAGACTAAGAAATCTAGCTCAGAAAAGTCAAAAATAGTAAACCACTCGTCCCAAATCATAAGTTTCAGACAACACACACCTATGAAAGGCTAAGAAATCCAGCTCAGAAAAGTCAAAAAATAGCAACCCACACATCCCAAATCATAGATTTCAGACAACACACAGCAACGAAAGACTAAGAAATCTAGCTCTGAAAAGTTCAACTAGCAAACTACACATCCCAAATCATAATTTTCTGACAACACACACCTATGAAAGGGTAAGAAATCCAGCTCAGGAAAGTCAAAAATAGCAAACCACCCATCCCAAATCATAGATTTCAGACAACACATACCTATGAAAGACTAAGAAATCCAACTCCGAAAAGTCAAAAATAGCAACCCATACACCCCAAAACATAAGTTTCAGACAACATTCACCTACGAAAGACGGGAGCCCGGGAGGGTCTTTGAGGGTCTGAGGGGACCCTTGAGGGCTGGGTGGTCCCTTTGGGAGCTTGGGGGACCTTTGAGGAGACCGGTGGCTTCCTTCAGGGTTGGGGTAGGGGGATCGGAACCCTTTGGGGTTGGGGTTTGAGGACCGGTGGGGTAGGAGGACCTCACAACACTGTTCAAATGGAACTTGTGTATTATAACGACCACAGAGTTTCACCCTCAAATCCTCTTCTAAAATCATCTTTTTAAATCATCTTTTAAAATGACTCTAACTGTTTCACCGAAATAATTCCCTAAAATAATAATTTGTTCTGAAAAGATATAATAAAGCCTTAAAAAGTATTATAATGGGGGCTCAGGAGCCATTGGGGCGCCGGGGGCACTTTGGGAGCTTGGGGGACCTTTGAGGACCGGGGGCTTCCTTCGGGGTTGGGGTGGGGGGATCGGAGCCCTTTGGGGTTGTGGTAGGGGACCTCACAAGACTGTTTAAATGGAACTTGTGTATTATAAGGACCACCGAGTTTCACCCTCAAATCCTCTTCTAAAATCATCTATTAAATCATCTTTTAAAATGTCTCTAACTGTTTCACCGAAATAATTCCCTAAAATAATAATTTGTTCTGAAAAGATATGATAAAGCCTTAAAAAGTATTATAATGGGGGACTCAGGAGCCATTGGGGCGCCGGGGGTTCTTTGGGAGCCCAGAGAACCTTTGAGGACCGGGGGTTTCCTTCGGGGTTGGGGTGGGGGGATCGGAGCCCTTTGGGGTTGTGGTAAGGGACCTCACAACACTGTTCAAATGGAACTTGTGTGTTATAACGACCACAGAGTTTCACCCTCAAATCCTCTTCTAAAATCATCTTTTAAATCATCTTTTAAAATGTCTCTAACTGTTTCACCGAAATAATTCCCTAAAATAATAATTTGTTCTGAAAAGATATAATAAAGCCTTAAAAAGTATTATAATGGGGGACTCAGGAGCCATTGGGGCACCGGAGGGGCCCTTTGGGGGCCCAGAGAACCTTTGAGGACCGGGGGCTTCCTTCGGGGTTGGGGTGGGGGATCGGAGCCCTTTGGGGTTGTGGTAAGGGACCTCACAACACTGTTCAAATGGAACTTGTGTATTATAACGACCACAGAGTTTCACCCTCAAATCCTCTTCTAAAATCATCTTTAAAAATGTCTCTAACTGTTTCACCGAAATAATTCCCTAAAATAATAATTTGTTCTGAAAAGATATAATAAAGCCTTAAAAAGTATTATAATGGGGGGCTCAGGAGCCATTGGGGCGCCGGGGGGCCCTTTGGGAGCCCAGAGAACCTTTGAGGACCGGGGGCTTCCTTCGGGGTTGGGGTGGGGGGATCGGAGCCCTTGGGGTTGTGGTAAGGGACCTCAAAACACTGTTCAAATGGAACTTGTGTATTATAATGACCACAGAGTTTTGTATTATACAGAGCACATCGGAGAGGTAAAGCTAGGTCAAGTCACAATGTCATTCTATATTATTTATATCCTCATTAAGGACATTCAGAGCAGAGTTACGCAAATGGAATACCATTTTTGCAAATTGAGTTAGTTTTATGCGAACGATAAAAGTTTTGGCAAATCGAGATAGCTTTACGCAAATGAAATACCATTGATACCGCTAAAAATACATGCGATACTGAACGAGTTACCAGATAGCTATAACCTACAGCTTATTAACACGTTTGACCCGTTTTGATTGGAATTTGTATTTTTTTGCCAGAAGAAAGATCATGGATACATGTTTATTTTTTTTATTTTTTTTTTTTAAACTGGTATTTTTTCAATGAAGCCCATAACACTTTGCAGAAACCCGTGAATGTAGGACTGAAAGTCCGTTCGTAGTATATCTGAATCCAATTACTAATCAAGTTAGTGTGACCGCCGCTCTCTCTATCTGTTTGACCTCCAAAAAAAATCTAATGAAAATTGGAATGCACTGTATGGACATTATATAGGGTTTTTGCTTGAGTACACTATAGCTTGCCAAGTTTTTTAAAAAACCAACTAATCAAGTCATCATATGGACTAACCGCCAGCTTTCTCTAATCGAGTGACACACAAAAAATGAGTGTCATATTAGAAAACCTGTCTGCCAAGGCATGTAGGGTTCATAGTAATAGGTGACTGGCCCTGGTAAGGCACATTACGCAATCACAGGCTGGAGTGCATTCAAAAAATTAGTGTCACATTAGAAAACCCGTCTGCTAAGGCATGTATCCTTCGTAGTAATAGGTGACTGGCCCTGGTAACCCAATGTACCGGTTAAACTATACACATATCCATGCCTCAGGCTTGTGAAAGTGCGTACACTTTTGAGCATATTCTTGTAGGATTGAATGTAGGACTGAAACTGTGCACACTTTTGAGCATATTCTTGTAGGATTGAATGTAGGACTGAAAGTACTAGATAGCTTACTACTAACAATTCTGATTGTAGCGTCCAATTTTTTAATAACAAACTACTCTCTAGTTACACTCCAATCCGCAAATCCCTTACCCCTTTTTTGCATATGTCAATCAAACAATTCTGATTGCAACATCCAATTTTTTAATAACAAACTACTCTCGAGTTACACTCCAATCCGCAAATCCCTTACCCCTTTTTTGCATATGTCAATCAAACAATTCTGATTGCAACATCCAATTTTTTAATAACAAACTACTCTCGAGTTAAGTTAATCTTCCAAATAACATGCGTTGACAGCTTTTTAGAATGTTCACGTGTAAGTGTAGTGTCTCAGGCATGGGTTTTCTTGTCCCGTTTCATGTACCGTTCATATTGCATACACTTTTGACCATATTCTTGTAGGCGTGAATGTAGGTGTGAAAGTGTGCATGGTCTTGTAGGTGTGAATGTAGGTGTGATATTCCCTATACCCTTACTACTTCTATGGATTAACGACAGTTCTTGACTACTATGGTCCTTACGTAGGGGAATTTCTTCAACTATAAACTCCCCAGACTCACGGCAGGCTGAGCTTGTAGGGTCACACACTGATCCCCACCTTAAGTCAAAGGATTTTCCTACACTAAGACTCGTACTGTTGTCCTGAAGGACATGGGATTTCAAGTCTAATTTAAACCATTCGCTAAGTTTGGCTTTGCCAAATCACTTGGCTGTGTTTGACAAGCCTGCAGCCTAAATTGCGTAGTTCTTAAATCTGAACCCCTCTATTACAGTTTTTTAAGTGAATTTCCGTTCTTAACACATCTGCTATTGCCAAAACACTGTCAGTAGAAAGATATTAATAAAAATAATATTTATCTATCTTGTACTAATATATCTTAATATTTATCTTAATTATATATCTTAATAAAATATTACTTAACAAATATCTTAATAAAATATGTCTTGCACGAATTTCATATTTCAGAGCCTTTCATCTTGGTGCTGAATAAACGCTGAAAAGCTGAACAACAGAGGTCTTGTCAATATTTTTGTTTTCTCGTTCATCAGTTAATAACAAACATTAGACTTAAACATTAGACGTAAGGATAGTACGCTCACCTTCATCATTTCTTCAACATCCCCCTTCACAATGTCTGCTTTCTTTAGCTCTTCAAGCATCATTCTATTGGCCAGTAGATGCATATCTGTCCAGGATACACCAGGCTTAACAGCAGCAATAACTGCACGATTGGCTTTGAGGACTGCATTGTAAATTACCTTCTGTTTTTCAGTGAAGACCCCGTTTGCCGGGAAGGAGCAGGTAATGTCAGAATCATAGCCGCAATATTCTGCTCCCATATCGAACAGCCTAAAATAATTCGTTAAACCATACATGTTATGAAGAATGGTTTTCAGCTATTAGTGAAATTAAACAAAAAAACAAGTTTTTTAACTGAAAGTAAGGAGCGACATTAAAACTTAAAACGAACAGAAATTATTCCGTATACGAAAGGGGCTATCCCCTCTTGAACGCCTCGCTCTTTACGCTTAAGTTGTTTATTGTTTTAAAAAATAAAGTTGTGAGAAAGAGTAGAACTTTAGCGTAAAGAGCAAGGCTTTGAGGAGGGGACAGCCCCTTTCATATACGGAATAATTTCTGTTCGTTTTAAGTTTTAATTTCGCTTCTAACTTTCAGCTAAAAAAAACTTGTTTTTTTAATTAATTTCTGAACGTTTTTGAATTAACGCAGCTTTGATTTTGGCTCACCGTACATGAATAATTAAAACAAAATTTGCATATTAATTTTACTTTTTCCAAATTTTACTTTTAATTTTACTTTTTAAACACACTAATTTTAGAAAAAAGCCAAGACAGACAGTCCGAGCAATTGAGAGGCAAAAATGTTTAAATGGCACGGGTAAATGGAGAGAGTAAGTATGACTCTTATTGGACAAGTAGATTACCTTATGTTTTTCAATGAAGACCCCGTTTGCCGGGAAGGAGCAGGTAATGTCAGAAACATAGCCGCAATATTCTGCTCCCATATCGAACAGCCTAAAATAATTCGTTAAACCATACATGTTATGATAGAATGGTTTCCAGCTATTAGTGAATTTTAAATAAAAAAAACAAGTGTTTTTAGCTGAAAGTAAGGAGCGACATTAAAACTTAAAACGAACAGAGATCATTCCGTATATGAAAGGGGTTGTCCTCTCCCCAACGCCTCGCTCTTTACGCTAAAGTTTTTCACTGTTTTAAAAAATAAAGTTGCGAGACAAAGTCAAACTTTAGCGTAAAGAGCGAGGCGTTGAGGAGGGGACCACCTCTTCCATATACGGAATAATCTCTGTTCGTTTTAAGTTTTATTGTCGCCCCTTACTTTCAGCTAGAAAAAATTGTTTTTTTATTTGATTTCTGAACGTTTTTGGCTCACCGTGGATGAATAATTAAAATGAAATTTGCATATTAACTTTACTTTTTTTGTCCAAATGGCTCTATCTAAATTTTGTTCTAACGTAACTTACAAATTAACTTACGTAATGAACTTCTATATTCGTATATTTTTATTAAGTATATTAGGAGGTTCGCCCCCTCGCTCTTTACGCTAAAGTTCAAATTTTGTTCCAATTCTTTAAGAATCACCCCTTAATCACAAATGCCGTTAATTATAATTAATAGCTCTGATGAAAGTACAAAAAAAAACTTTAGCGTAAAGAGCGAGGTAATGACTAGGGGGCGAACCAAATTATATACGTATTAATTTCTGTTCGTTTTGAATTGTGATGTTGATCGTTACTTTCAGTTGTAAAAATTGTGTTTTTATTATTTAATTTCTGATCGTTTTTTTAAATAATGCTGGGAAATCCGGCGCTCCCTTCATAGCAATGTCCCTTCCCCGATGAAAACTTCCTCCATAGAAAGATCCTCCCACGTAACCCCTGACCCCCCCCCAACTACCAGTAAAAATTCCCCTTGAAAACTTCTGTATACTTCCCAATAACCAATACTAAATGTAAACATTGCAGACCTTCCCCCGAGGACTGTGGGGGATTAAGTCATCCTCATAGACACAGTTATTGTATTTTTCGACCATGGTGAACAGCATGGCTATCTCAAAATTTTGATCGGGTGAATTTGGGAGAAAAATGAGCGTGGGAGGGGACCCAGTTGCCCACCCATTTTTTTGGTCACTTAAAAAGGGCACTAGAACTTTTAATTTCCGTTCGAATGAGCCCTCCCGTGATATTCTAGGACCACTGGTTCGATACGATCACCCCTGGAAAAAAAAATAAATAGACACGCATCCGTGATCTTTCTTCTGGCAAAAAATACAAAATTTCAATATGCTGATAGGAGCC
Source organism: Artemia sinica (assembly GCA_027921565.1). NCBI lineage: Eukaryota > Metazoa > Arthropoda > Branchiopoda > Anostraca > Artemiidae > Artemia > Artemia sinica. The sequence goes on from JAPEVW010000037.1 coordinate 1,331,140, forward strand.
TGAAACTTTTATAGTAGGGTTCTCTGATACGCTGAATCTGGTGGTGTGATTTTCATTAAAGTTCTATCATGTTTAAGGGGTGTTTTCCTCTTTTTTCGAAAATAAGGCGAATTTCCTCAGGCGCGTAACTTTTGATGGGTAAGACTAAACTTGATGAAACTTTTATATTTGAAATCAAACTTTTATATTTGAATTAATATATGATTCTTTTGATGTATCTATTGGTATCAAAACTCCATTTTTTAGAGTCTCGGTTACTATTGAGCCGGGTCGCTCCTTACTTACAGTTCGTTACCACGAATTGTTTGATATGACAATACTAGTTAAAGTTGACCAAGCCCAGAATAAATAATTTTATTTTATTCTAATTATATATATTTCAAAAGTTAAGTGACTAGGATTCAGCAAATTGCTTTGGGTTATGATAATGTAAGACCGGGGACATGAGCTAACCCAATTTGGCATGAGAAGCATACAGGGGCACTGAAAGATCCAGGTGAGACCCCCTCCCGGTCATTTGGTTTAAATACAGTTTGCAATTGCATTCATGGGAATAAAAAATAAGAGGGTCATAATTCCATTCTCATCTTAAAACCCTGGATTCATATCTGTCCATGAGAAAGAGCACGGACGAGGATTGGCACCCGCTCCGCTATTCGTAGAAGACAAAAAATGCCTAGGAAATAGTACATTTTTAAAAATTTGGAAACAAGTTTTACATTTATTATCTATTTCAGCCCCCCCCCCCTCCTCTCTAAAAGAAATGTCGCAAGGGTTATACTCCACCCATGGTTTTCACAAATTGTTGCTAATGGAAGTAAATATAAGAGTAAAGCATTATTCGAAACTGTACTCGATCTACTCCGACCACTTTGTTTTAATTTTATCCGATTTGTTTTAAATTTTCATCAAAAAACATATCTGAGCACTCCACCCAGCGTATTTTCGTATTAGAGGTTTTTACTTCACCTCCCACCTAGGTTATAATAATAGAAAAATTATGTAAAATTTTAATGCTCCAGGTATTACGGCGAAACTAACCTTGCAACATAAGGAACTGTCCGGGTCTGTTATCTCAAAGTTTCAGCCATTTTATAGTTTTATCGAATGTTTTTTTCCTAGTTTATAGTTTCATTTTGGTCTATTTTCTTTTTGTGTGTCTTTACCCCACTTTTCTCGTTGTTTATAGTGATTTAAATATGAATTATTATTATGAGTAGTATAATATAATTATTTTAAATATAAAATATTGAAAATAATAAATAAAATTAAAGTCAAGGCATAGTTGAAAAAAGTCGAAGAATTTTTTTTTCAAAACTTTACAGGAATCCAACGCAATCATCTAGTACTTTTACTGAACTAAATATTACATTATGGTGCGAAAAAAAAAAAACAAAAAAAAAACGCACCGCAATTGCTGAACTGAAAGTATTTTGTCTTCTTATTATACTTTAAGGAGGAGTCTACTGCTGATTTATATGATTGGAGTTTATTTTCTCACTTTTTTTGCATTATGCATAAGAAAATTTTCTACAAATCAATTGTATGTTCTTTTTCTACATATTCCTTTGTATGTTGTATGTACATCATTTTGTATGTTCCCTGAAATGTTGTCAGATTCCTTGCGTTATAAATTACAAAGAAATGGTTGATTTTTATCATAAATCGACAGTTTTGAAATAATCTTTAAACTTTAAATAAGCCCAGTAAGAAGTTATAGCTCCTGTGATATTAAGATCAGTTCTCTTAAAATGGTAATATCCAAGAAGAGAAAACTGCGAAAGTATGCTTTCTTATGCGAAGTTCAACAATATTTGAAACATTGCGGCAAAAAATTACAATAATTACATATATTACATATATCTCATATAACTACATATATTTCCTTAAAATTGTCTTGATGTTCTTCAGTTTACTAAAAAAATATATATGTTTCATATATATAAAATATATATATGTTTGTTTTTTTTATCTACAACTTGACAAAGATGCTGAATATGATATACCCCTTGAAGGCTTTATGAGACTTGTAGCTCAAGATGGGGGACAAGACAAGGAATTCTCCTGTATGAGGTTTTTACCAGGGATGATTCCATTGTTGCAGTTTTCATTTTGATCTGAAACCATTTTCAAAGGGTTTCGGAATATTTGTCGAAATTCCCATATATTTGTTTTCGCAGTAAACTTTAACCTTTAAGAGTGATCGAAATGCTAGTTACCATTTCTGAATCTGCTTCAAATGACAGTTCTTCCTCATTTGACAGCATTTGGTTCCAAACGCGTTTTTAAATTTTTAGGCAGCGTTTGTAAACGCTACCATGACAAAATTGCAGATTTTTTAAAAGAGGGATTTTAAGAGAGACGCGAAGTAAAACATATGCTTAAAGCCCCATTTTCCCATATTTATAGTAGCAGACTGTGTTTTCATCAATATTGTTTGGATACCCAATTAAAAAAAAAAAAAAAAATGTTTTTAAATTAGTGTAGGTGACATTTGAGTTTTGAAATTATTTGAAAAGGATTATTATGTCACCGAGAGGAGAGGAGGTGGGATTTTAAATAATTAAAAAAAGCCCCATTTTCCCAAACCAAAGGTTGATTTCTTTACTTCTTTGCCTAAGTTAGGCAAATATTTTTCTAAAGGTTTATAGTATACATTTTAAAGCTAAAAAAAACAAACAAAAATTATCAACAAAAAAATTCTGATACAAGTAAAGAGCGTAGGTGAAACTTAGAATGACCAAAAGCTATTGCTGCACAGCTTGTGCGACACATATCTGCAAAACTTTCAAATAAACTGACACACGATATTCCCCAATATTTTTATAATTCTGTGAAACTGAACCTGTTCGACATTTTTAGACCTGATGACTACTTAAGCACTTTTCTGCTCATAATCCTACTTTATTGAGTCGATTTTGTGTTTTCAGTGAAAAACTAGTGTTACCGTACAGAATTCTACAAATGCAAAGAAATATCTGACTCAGCTATATAAACTGCGAAGTGATAATTTTTGTTCATCTTAAGCGTCAACTTGCCCTTAATTTCCATCAGATATTTTTTTATTATTTAGAAAAAACCCATAACTGATTGGAATTTAAAGGTTGTTTTGCAGTACACCCTATTTTGCTTTTCGATTATCTTCTTTTTGATAAAGGCTTCCGGATGTGAATCTGAAACGTGTATAAAAACTTCATTAACAAGGTTCTTAACATTAACGTGTATAAAATTTTTTATTATGTCCGTTTCCTTTTAATTAGCATTGCCAGGTATGACTGGAAAATTACATGAAATTTTAAAAGTAGACTAAGTTGCGTTCAATCTCCCCCCTCTCCCATGGAAAAATTAGCTCCCCCAATAGCTTTTCATAAAAAATTCTTAAAATTACAAGTCTTAAAACATTACAATTACAAAGTCTTATAACTACAAATCGTAAAATTAAATAAAAAAGTCTTATAAGTCTTACAATCTCGAGAACTACATGAAATTTTAAAAACAGGCTTACTTGCGTTCAATCTCCCCCTTCTCCCATGGAAAAATTAGCTCCTCCAAAAGCTTTTCATAAAAAATTCTTAAAATTACACGTCTTAAAACATTACAATTACAAAGTCTTATAACTACAAATCGTAAAATTAAATAAAAAAGTCTTATAAGTCTTACAATCTCGAGAACTACATGAAATTTTAAAAGCAGACTTAGTTGTGTTCAATCCCCCCCTCCCATGAAAAATTAGCTCCCCCAAAAGCTTTTCACAAAAAAGTTAAAATTACAAGTCTTAGAACATTACAACTACAAAGTCTTATAACTACAAATCGTAAAATTAAATTAAAAAGTCTTATAAGTCTTACAATCTGGAAAACTATATGAAATTTTAAAAGCAGGCTTAGTTGCGTTCAATCTCCCCCCTCTTCCAAGGAAACATTAGCTCCCCCAAAAGCTTTTCATAAAAAAAAGTCTTAAAATTACTATATGAAAAAAAGTCTTATAAGTCTTACAATCTGGAAAACTATATGAAATTTCAAAAGCAGGCTTAGTTGCGTTCAATCTCCCCCCTCTCCAATGGAAACATTAGCTCCCCCAAAAGCTTTTCATATAAAAAATTCTTAAAATTATTACATGAAAAAAAGGTCATAAGTCTTACAATCTGGAAAACTATATGAAATTTTAAAAGCAGGCTTAGTTGCGTTCAATCTCCCCCCTCTTCCAAGGAAACATTAGCTCCCCCAAAAGCTTTTCATAAAAAAGAAGTCTTATAAGTCTTACAATCTGGAAAACTCTATGAAATTTTAAAATCAGGCTTAGTTCTGTTCAATCTCCCATTGAAACACGAGCTCCGCAACCGCAACTTTCCTTAAAAAAGTCTTAGAATGTTTGTAATTTCTCCCCACAAAAAAATCATGTGTCAAGGGTGGTAGAGGAAAAGGCTTCGTCCATGTTTCCAATTTTACATCATCAAAGTTATCGAGCGTCCGTGCCTTTAATTCTACCGCCCATACCAAATACCCATGTCCATGCCAAACAGCATAACATTAACATATGTGGATGACGCTAGCCGAACAAGATGATAGGTAGTGAATGGAATCAAACCATTCACTTATGAAAAAAAAAAAAAAAAAAAAAAACTGGTAGAAGATATGAAGATTCTCAGCACCGAGTCGCGAGAGGTTTCTTCCTTAAGAAAAACTTGACAACCTTGCAGATAGATATATAAGAGTTAGAAGATTGTATTGTTCATCAGTCAGTTCACTTGTAACGCTCCATCATTAAGCTAGGATAAATCATGAAAGTCGTAAGTGGATCACACTTTTGATACACTGTTTAATATATGCAGGGCTTAATGCAAAAACCAATAAAGTCTAATTTCGACCCCTCCCCCCTCCTCCCAAAAAAAAACTTCAGCCCACCAAGAGTTTTATTTCTTTTTGTATGTTTTTCAATTTTATTCAAACTTAACAAACTGATACTTTTAGCCTTACTACCTTCTCCTCACTTACATTATTGTACAGGAGACTCTGTCAATACAAAGTTCCCTACCCAGATGTACCCATTGCCCTATGGGAAGAGAGGAACCAATCGCAAAGATTGTAGCAGGCACGTACATAGGAATTTGAATAAAAAGTACCAGAAATTAGGGGAATTTTGGGATTCCCAGGAGGGCACCTCCCCGCCCCCTTTCTACTACCTAGAGTGTCGACGTTGATATCTGAGCACTGATAGCTGATCTCTAGATATTTACAAATTATGCCGGTTTCTGTTTTTTTTTTTTTTTTTTTTTTTTTTTTTTTTTTTTTTTTTTTACTATAAATTGACACTTGATTAAATAGTTTTGTCAAAAAATTTCCTACGCCAAAAACCATGTTGAGTTAGCTTTAACTAATTAGCTATATTTTAACTTTAACTATTTAAAATAACTTTATTAACCTTAACTATTAAAACTATTGTATAGCCTTTGACAAACCTTATTTCCCTGAAACAGTTCCCTGAAACAATTCCTGGTTCCCTGAAACAATTATGGGATTAAACTAGCTAGCCTATCAGTTAAGAACTGCTTTCATTTAAAATGCTCGGCCATAGAATCAGACTTCATTAAATAAGTAAGGGGCAAAAATCAAAATTAAACAATGGTTATATATTTTAACTTTTTAGTTTTGTCAATGTATTTCACTACATAAGAAATATTATACGCCCTGATGAAACAAGATTAGAATTTCCAAGATCGAATTAAAGAAAATTAGTCCAAATCAATGAATGATAGTTTAGTCAGCAATATATTATCAAAATTTTAAAAAGTCCAAGTACATTTCTGGAAGTCAATTGAGCTTCCTTTAGATAATAAATTTGAGTGTCCTTAGGCATGGACCCACCGATTTCAAGAATACTCAAAGAGACTGCCTTTCTAAGCCAGAGAGGCAAATGTCTTTGTTTGATTCTAAGAACTTAGTCAATTAACCTTATTCCTGAACATAAAAATAAAACTGCTTAAAAATAATCTTCAAACACAAAAACATTTGAATGTATCTAAAGTGTAGTGTCAAAAACCAACAAAATATCTAATGCCAAAAAATTTGACAATTTGGGTTATGAAACACCGTTTTTAAGCTTAATATCACAGCCAAGGGATCAATCACCTTTCGATATAACCGAAAAGGCATACCTCACACTTAATTTTTCGAAAATGAGTTGGTTCTGTTGGCCCCACGTCGTCGAGACACACATCAAGTGGTCATTATTCATTAAATCAGATAATACATTTTTTTATTAGTAGCGTAAATTGATTAAAATCTACATTGAACAGAAATAAAGTCATATAATAAGTGAAACCTGAACGGAAAGAAATGACTATGGACGAACAAAGTAAATATAAACGAACTTATTCGTTCTATATTTCTATTCACGGTGATGAATATATTCACAGATTTTCCTGTTAAAGGCAAACGAAGGTGTTATTAGTTATTTCATATTATTAAAAGTAATTCAACCGTCCGAAACAAATTAATATTTTTACTGAGTTCGTAAACCAGAGTTACGAACTCAACGTCTTGCGATCCCTGTGAAACATAGAATTTTGCGACAACTCTTAGACTCAGTAACTGAGTCTAAGAGGACAAGATAATTTCATCATTAGATTAATTAATTTCAGAGCTAGAACATAGTTAAATATTAAGGGGAAAAGCTTAAATCTTTCAATTTTAGAGGAAGATATATAATGCTACTTTGTGTTTTTCTTAGATAAAGATCTAAATTTCCTTAAAAAATAGAAAAATTTACCTATTTTCGAATTTTTTCCACATATTTTTCATTCTGAAAAAATACAAAGCGAATTTAATCGATTGAAGTGGATAAACGATTAAGGCTGTCTCAAATACCGAATGATATCACAATTTTTGTCTTACAATGAAAATTCAATGCTCTAGAACTGCAGAAAAAACAACAAACAAAACCGAGCACAGACCGAAGTCAAACTGTTGTGACATAACTTAGGACCTTATTGCTCCGCCAGTCGGGAATGATCTAAAATGGCCGTCTTCATGACGATTTGCCACTTCTTGCAGTTTTTTCGAAAGGAAGTTAAAAGTGACAAAGATTCCTTTTCTGAATTTAAATTTTTGTCACAGCTGCGCATACCTTGTGACCACGGCCGTATCGAGGAGGGGGTGTACTTGGTTTGAACGCCCTCCCCGAATTTTTTTTGGTAACCAAACAAATTTTGGGGACGAGAATATACCATATTATTAACAACAATTTTTACATATTTTTTTTTCATCTTAAATCTTCGACGAACAATCTATTCCAGCAAAAAGCTTAGCGTGTTATTTTCACTGATCTGTACCATCACGAAGGAATTAGTTACTCTTATCTTTCATATTGGACACGAAGATATTAGCGGCGTCAATTAAGAAAAAATAGGGGAGGGGGCAAACTGTATTTTGAATGTCCTGGGGGGGGGCAAATTTGTCGGTTTTCAAAATTCAAGAAAATACTCAAAAAAGTATTTTTCAAAATCTAAGAAGCGACGAAATCTAGAGAGGGACACAGGTCCTCCCCCTCAATTAACACAATGGAAGATTTCGTATTTGAAAATTTTCTTTAAACAGCCTAACATGTTTTTTCCCACTAAATCAGTCTCACATCAAGCCTCAAAGAACATAATGGCAAAAAAAAAAAAGTTACGAAGCCATATTTTCTTTTCATTTGAACATACTTGAGAATGATCACGTAGACTCCTTCCTAATTAATGTTAGCAGACTCTTCAATCCAAGCCTGCATCCGTTTCTAGAATGCTAATCGTCTTGAATCCTATTATTCTAAGTAATCGAATAATACCAACAGTAGCTACTGTCAATGACTTCATTAAAATTTTAAAATAAAAAATTACCACAGGCTGAGAAGCTCATACACCCAGGGGATCATTAATTTAGATAATTAATTTATTAATTAGAGGATCATTAATTTTTTTATTTTATTTGCAGTTCGTACTCGCCGCCTTAGTTGCTTTCGCAGCTGCTCGTCCAGCTTCGTCCGATGGGGAGGCAGCAGCAGAGACTGTAGCGGAGGAGTATGAAGCGAATCCCGAGGATGGAACTTACAAGTGGTCATACAAAACCAGCAACGGCATTGAGCGAATTGAAAGTGGAGCACAAAAACAGATCACCCCAGAAGATGCCGGAATGACTCAACAAGGACAATGGTCCTACCAGGCCCCTGATGGAACAGAGGTTAGATTACATTCTTTAAAGTGAAAAATAATCGTTGGAATCGGCTAAGTGGAAACTTACAAAACCACATAATATCTTAAAATTGCAGGTTTTCGGAGAAATATTGAGGGGTTTAGGCGCGCAGGTAAAAATGGGGCAAAGATTTCAAAAACAAATTGCCGGAAAAGCATCATGTTATCTTAAAATTAGAAATTAAATTGATAAACCTCCCATTGCACTTATGGGTTTCTTCACTTTTGAGTTTCACCCCAAACCAGGTTTTCTTCCCATGACATTTTTAACCTTCCTTTCTATTGGCAAAAGGTGAGTTGGGAGGGGGGGGGAGCAGCGAATGCAGTTTCCAATTAGAATATGAGTTTTTTTTTTATCACATGACGTTGAGGAAAAACATATTAAAACGTGCTATTTTAAGCTTAAAGAAATACTAAAAAAAACTCAATGCACTTATCGTAGCTTATAATGACCTATCGACTAATAATGGATTATTGCAGGTTTTCGGAGAAATATTGAGGGGTTTAGGCGCGCAGGTAAAAATGGGGCAAAGATTTCAAAAACAAATTGCCGGAAAAGCATCATGTTTTTCTTCGGAAGTTACCAACCAAGTCATTGACATACTATTACTTTTAAAAGTGCATTTGATTAACTAGTATCTGGGATGATTCAACCTTGGCCAGTAATGGAGATGCTTTTTGAAGAAGACCCAACCGGTTCTAAATTAATTCAAGAAAGTATATTATGGACTATGTCCAAAAGCAAAAGTGATTGCAAAGCTACTATAACCTTGAAAAATCGCATTACAAGCAAGTGGGTGTGGAATGCCTGTCACAGGTATTGACTTATTAAAACCTTTTGCCAGGGTTCCAATTGGGGTTTTAGGGAAAATTGGAGACTTGGAGAGCAATTCAAACTACAAGAAAATCACTTTTTCAGCATTTTAAAGAAAAACGAGATTTCCAATTGGCTGATTCCTTGGGTATTCTGTTCTAGATAATTATTATAATGATGCTTGATCGGCAATTTGTTTGACAATTTCTGTTTGGGTACCCTCCCAAAATTGGCTTTTAACTATGTTTCTTAACACACATCCAGTTTTGCATTCAGGTAGCTATGTTCGGAGAGGAGGGGGTTAGTCCTCGGGCATAAACTGGAATCTCAATATGTTTAATTGGCTTTTGGTTTTGGCAATTTTTATCTATGGTTCTGGAGGGTTTTGCTTAGCTATTCAGAGAGTGAAGGAAATACGACGCAAAATGGATCAATACCACGTGATTTTAATTTGAAATAAATTAATAGAGAAATATATGGGTACAATGGAGTTTTTCTTTCTTCTGTCAAAAATAGCATTTAAAGGATGTAGATCACGCGGAAAACTATTGTCTCTTGTTTTTTTTCGGATGACGAAAAACCAAAATGTGTTAATTATTAGTTTTTTCGAGATGGCAATCGCAATTTACTTGGGGGGATCGGACATTTATGATTTCATAATGACATTTACGTATGCTCCAATTCTCCAAAAGAAGGAAGGGGGCACTCATTTTTTAAATGCTAATCATAGATGCAAGGATAGGGGATCGGGATTTCATCGAAAGATTTGCATTGGGCCCCCAAGAGAATCTCGAGGAAAAAGTTAACGACAATCGGAATATTTGGGGCAAAACACACGTTGTTGAAGTACTAAATTTAGATTCAAGGATACAGATTGCAGACAACATAGTTTCAGGAGATCTATAAGTGTAACCTAACATTTCACTATCAGGAAAAGAGAGGCAATCGAATCCAGTTCTATCACTGACAAGACCTCTCAGGGATAATCTTCTGACAGATCCAAAAGAATCTACGTTATTATTCTGCACTTAGCTACAAACATTAAATAAATTAAACATACGGCACTGAACAAACGATCTAATCAGTGGCAGATCCAGGGGGGCGCCCCCTAATACAGTCTAAAGTAGTGTAATTGAATTAATTAACGCAAATTTACGTTAATTAAACTTGATACTAACGTAAGTTTATCGGATCAACCTATTCCCCCCCCGCTAAAAAAACATCCTGGAACTGCCCCTGGATCTAATGTTTAAAAGTAGTAGAACTGATTAATCAAAAACTTCCGAATATTTTGGCTTGTTTAGCTTTGTATTTTATCAAAACATAATAAATTGATTCTTGTTATGAGAACATATACGAAAAGCAGTTATCAGATACAGGTCAAACTTCGTGGAAGGTAAGAAAAAGAGTCCGAGTTGATTTATTTTGGTGTCCACAGATAAAATATGCTATGCCAGAAAAAGTGCCCAGCTGTGTTGGCCTCGGGCGGCTTGATGCTTCTTTGAGTTGCTAGTAGTGGTAGACACAATCAATCCCATCCGAGAAAAGATCTCTAGAGACCTGACATTAGGAAACCTAACACAAAAGTTAGTAGATCTAAGACATACTTGGTTGACAGTAAGAGCTTGTTTCTTAGCCAAAGCCGTTTGTGGGTCCCAACTAGATCCATCCTTTGTGGACGAGGGAAGCAAGATGGGGTCTGGTCATCACAACATCAACTGGACTACGGTATCGGATCTCAGCTTGGTCGGAAGTAAGAGAAAGTGTCTTAATTGTGTCTTTGGGAGTTCACACCAGATCCGACCTATAGAGGGGTAGGAGCAAGAAGGCTGCATCTAGGTGTTTATGGGTTAACCCCCCCGAAATGCCTATCTGACTCGTAAAAACATGACAACAATGGATAAAAAAAAATTGTTATGCGCTTTTCAAAGTTTTTTTTGTAACCCCCTTCCCCCGAAAAAAATTACCCCCTCCCCGAACAAAATCCTGGCTACGGATTTGGAGGACAATATCCCAATATTTTTTTTTACCAAAAGTATACAGTACCAGCAGCGTTTGTCAGCTCTTAACGAAACTTGTTGAAAAGAAATTCCTCAAAATACTGTGTTTTTACAGAAGTTCAAAACTAACTCCGTCCAATGAATTTACTTTTCTTTGCTTTTTATCGCTTACCCGCAGTATAAATTGTTTTAAACCTTTACCGAAAGCCAAGAACTTCAGTGAAAATATAAGTTTTTCCAAGAAATCTGATCTACCTAAGACTCACAGGTATCCAGGGGAATACCCTGTTTGAACCCCCCCCCCCCCACCCTTCTCCGAAATGTTTGTTAGACTCGTACAAAAACAACAGAATTAAACAATTTTAGCTGTTTTTTGTAAAGTTCATTTTAACCCCCCCCCCCCCCCCCCCGAGCACAATCCTGAATACGGCCTTGCTTGCGAGATAGCTATGGCACATCAAAACTACAGTAAAATAATACTAAATTAATTTGTTTTAGGTCGTTTTCAAGTTCACTGCTGATGAAAATGGATATCAACCAGACAGCGCCCTCCTCCCAGTTCCTCCTCCAATGCCTGCACATGTTGTCAAGCTTCTCGAATCCATTGCAAGAAGAGCTAAGGCATAAGAAATTTCAACTCAAAAAGGTGACGGTCTGTGAGCGAATGAGAGGAGAGAATGACCTTATTTTTGATACTGGCTTTGATCAAAATTTGATTAAAAATTTAACATTTTGACATAACGAGTTCAATGTCTTTAGTAGAATGTTCCCTACTAAAATATCACTGCTATACGAACAAATACATGGATAGGTTCATCAAACAACTCGTGGTAATGAACTGTAAGTAAGGAGCGACACGGCTCAATAGCAACTGAAACTCTAAAAATTGGAATTTAATACCAGTAGATATATCAAAGGAATTAGCTTATTATGCTGATTCCAAATATATAAGTTTAGTTAAATTTAGTGTTATTCATCAAAGGCTAAGAGCCTTAGAAGATTTGCCTTATTTTCGAAAAAGGAGGAAACACCGCTTAAAAGTAAAAGAATATTAATGAAAATCGCACCATTAGATTCAATGTATCAGAGAACCTTATTGTAGAGGTTTCAACCTCCTATCGAAAAAAATATGAAATATTCTATATTTTGCCGGAAGAAAGATCACGGATGCGTGTTAATTTTTTTTTTTATTATGTTTTTTATGTTTTTTTTCGAGGGGTGATCGTATCGACCCATTGGTCATAGAATAATGGGAGAGGGCTCATTCGAACATAAATTAAAAGTTCCTGTGCCCTTTTTAAGTGACCAAAAAGATTCTGGGGCAACTAGGCGACCTTCCCCCCTTTTTTCTCTCCGATCAAAATTTTGAGATAGCCATTTTTTTCATCATAGTGGAAAGGCCCAATAACTATTCCTTTGGATATAACATGACCCCTCACGCCCCAGGGGAAAGGTCCTCAGTCGCGCTTTCTAGGCCTACAGGGAGACAAAGGTTGAGATGGCTAGGGCACGTTCTGCAGATGAAGGATGACAGATTGCTAAATATTGTCCTTGTCAGCCAACCGTCTAAGGCCAAACGAAAAGCAGGTCGTCTCCGGTTGGGATGGGATGATATGGTAAGCAAAGATTTAAGGGAAATGAGAACTTCCTGGGAGGATGTAAAGAGGGAAGCTTTGAATAGATTGGGATGGAGAAATGCACGTAGCTGTGTTAGCCTCACAAGGCTTGGTGCTGCAGTGAATTGTCAGAAGTAGTAGTAGTAGTCATTCGCATGTCCATTCAACCCTTGTTCGTTGACATAAAAACGCACTTTTAGAGTTACCTAATTCCACAACAAAAGATAAACGCGAAGCAGAGCATAAAAGTTTTCCCCGTAAGACACAGTCATAAATATTTCTTCTCAAATGTCAACCATGGTACCAGTTGCCACAACACTTTACAGTAGCTTCGCAACGGTGGTCTAAACTCTGCACTGAAATATGGAGTACTTTAACTCGCTTTTATAGATTTTCTTACAAGTTATTGAAAAATGATTACTCACAGCATATCTCCATCCACGACTGGCTTTTCGTTTGGTACACCAGCGTGTCCATAATGCAGGATAGAACCACTTGAGCCACTGCCACATATACATGTGTATCCAACGTGTCGACAACCGCCGTATTTATAGCAATAAGCCAAAAAAGTTGCCTCGCCTTGGTATTCCATCATCCCAGGCTTCATTGTCTTCATCACCTCGATGTGTGCATCTGAGGACAGTTTGGTGACGTATCGCATGACTTCAAGCTCTAAGGGAGACTTGTAGACACGGCTATAAAATATCAATTTTTTAATCTTACAAACACAAAACAAGTGTTAAAAAGTATTTCAGCTTCCTATTCCGGTCGGGTTCATTCTGGTTAGATTTAGTATTTCAATTTAGTTTGCTTTTTTGAATTTCCAAAACCAAATTATTTCCCATCTCCACTTTCCAGATCTTTCCAGTTTTCACTTGTGTCTAAGGAATTCCAAGAGAACGGAATTCTCCGTAGTGCATTTCAAGAGCTTTTGAAGCTTAAAGTGCCAAATACAGTGAAAACAAAATCTTTTTGATTAAATTGTAGAAATGGAAGATTCTACAGCCACTTACATCTTAAAAAAATAAATAAGAAAAACGGTAATTCAATTAACGAAACAGACCTCCAGATGCAGCAGTAGCGGGCGCCAAACTTGAAAAAGGAACATGGGAGAAAACAAAAAATAAGCTAAAAAACTTTGAAGTTGCGGAAAAAACACTGCCAAATTTAAGTAATTTGCTCTACTTGTTTGTTTTGATGCCTCAATGTGGCAAAACTGACGAAAATATGTTACTGCTTCAAAAACTTCACAATTCCGAAACAACAAAAAGGGGAATGTGGTTACTAGGTATGAATATACCCAAGATGAATCAAGAGCAGAAAAAATGGTTTTATTTTAACATCCTTGGTATTTCCTGGATTAGTAGAACAATAACTAGAGAGTCAGTACCGTTTTAACACCATCAATCCTTGGATAAGCCAGTGAACTGTATTTTTTTTCCACAGTTACTAACCAGGGCTTATTATATAAACGCGACAAGGAGCCCTAACCTTATGCCAGTTGACCCTCAGGAAAAGCTCTGGTTGGAGCTATGTATTAAAACAACCATATGACAAAAGAAGAACAAAATTAAAAAGTGGCAGCCAAACATTGCAAGCAAAGAGTAAGTAATTCTTTAAGGTTCATATAATTCTATTTCATCAATATACCTAATAACCACTATTCCAAATTGACTTTTCTCTTTCTTTTCAGCAATATAAATTGAGAAGTAAATAAAATCATTCCAGGGATAAATATTTCCTGTTCACATTGTTTTTCGCTTTCTTGTTCACGCTCCTTAATTAAGATTCTACTATCCATCAATCGTCCAACAAGCTGATTATAATCGATCATCTATTCAGTAGCATACTACAAATCTACAAAAACATTAAAACCGGACCAAGAAGAGAAGATAAAAGAAACGAAGAGAATTTTGTATCCAAAAGCCTAGCAGGTAGAGCACAAGAAATGGGAAATAAGCACAGTAAGAAAAATAACATTGTCTTTAAATTAGGAGGAATGATAAGTTTTAAAACATGGACCTATAGGTGGAAATATAAAACCTGTCAAGTCCTCTTCTAAACTTCAAAATATGGGACTAATGCAAGAACAACAATATACATAACTGTGGTCACCCAAATAGGACTGAATGGTTAAAAATATTCGAAACTTTGTTTTAGTTATTTTTATTTTGTTGTTTTTTGCAGTAAACTGCACAATGAAGTCCTTACCATCAAAAACTAAGTTCTCGATTCTTTTTTAAATAATTAAGATCGACATAGATTATTAAGTTTCCATTTAACCAATTCGGCCATCCAAACTTAATTTTAACCGTCCTTGGCACTTAGCTAATTCTAGACAAATGAAATCCGGAATCATCTCAGAATTGAACATTTTCATAGGAGATCCAAGCCACAAATCCAGGCTAAATAAACGTGTTGCACCAGTTTGGAATCAATAGGCACATTTTTCGAACTACGTGTTTCATCACTGACGGTTACACTCACTCTTCAACAAAAAATTTAGCTAATAGGAGGGTTTATTTTGCCTTGTTGAAATCATGATCACATAAAGATTAATAACTTGTATTATTTGGAGTCCCAATAGAGGCCTACAATCTCCCTCTCTAACAGAACTTCGTCAGGGTAAATAAATTGCGCTTCTTTCGAATCATTAATTTGAAGATCGTTCTTCGAGTCGTTTTTCTTTCGAGCATCGTTGAAACCATGCTCAACGGTTGTCATTCGCTCACGCTTCACAGATGCATTTGTTAAAAAGGTACTAATGCCTGTTAGAATCATGGTCATTTTAGAATTTATAAAAAATTGAAAACTCAAGTTATAACCTAAGCACATAATTCAATCAAAAATAAATTAATACAAGATAATGAACATATACAGTCCAACACCAGGGATCTAAGCTAAACCAGCTCGATCTCCAAACCAGAAACATCTTCATATGGGAAACTAAGGATGAGCAATTCAGCACTTCAACAATTTTGGACAGGAAAAACTCAGCTAAGCCATGCAGAAATCAGGCAGATCGAAACCTGAAACCGATCGCAAGCCAGATGGCATTGTCAAAACGGATGGTGGAGTCACTATTCCTTCTATCCCCGATTATCATCGCAATTACTACTTCTCTTAAAAAAACAACATCACGTGCAGAAATCAAATTAAATGAATGAGCTCTTTCCAAGATTAAATAAAAAAAAAAACAATTTTTTTTTTAACTGAAAGTAATGAGCGACATTAAAACTTAAAACGAACAGAAATATTATTCCGTATTTGAAAGGGGCTGTCCCCTCCTCAACGCCTCGCTCTTTACGCTAAAGTTTATTATTGTTTTAAAAAATAAAGTTGTAAGACAAAATCAAACTTTAGCGTTAAGAGCGAGGCGTTGAGGAGGGGACAGCGCCTTTCATATACGGAATAATTTCTGTTCGTTTTAAGTTTTAATATCGCTCCTTACTTTCAGTTAAAAAAAACTTGCTTTTTGTGTTTGATTTCTGTATATTGCATTAATGTAGGTTTTGATTTTGGCTCACCGTACATGAATAATTAAAACGAAATTTGCATATTGATTTTACCTTTTTTTGGTTTAATGGCTTTCTCGAAAGTTGTTTAGTTTCACTACGAAAGTTTTTATTAGTAATACATATACGTAACTTACGAATTAACTTACGAAACGAACTTCTATATTCATATATTTTTAATACGTATATTAGGGGGTTCACACCCTAGTCAATATCACGCTCTTTACGCTAAAGTTCAAATTTTGTTCCAATTCTTTAAAAAAGACCCCTTAATCACAAAGGCCGTTAATTAGAAAAAATAGCTCTTATGAAAGTACTAAAAAATTTAGCGTAAAGAGCAAGGCATTGACGAGGGGGCGAACCCAATCATATGCGTAATAATTCCTATTCGTTTTAAGTTTGCTCCTTACTTTCAGTCGAAAAACTGTTTTTTTTTATTTATGATCATTTTTTTAAAATAATGCTGGGAAATCTGGCGCCCCCCTCATAGCAATGTCCCTTCCCCCATGGAAAGATCCTCCCACGCAACCCCCCCCCTCCTACCCAGAACCCGCCCCCCCCCCCCCTGAAAACGTCTGTATACTTCCCAATAACCAATACTATATGTAAACATTGGGCAAAGTTCATAACTTGCAGCCCTTCCCCCGAGGACTGTGGGGGATTAAGTCATCCTCAAAGACATAGTTATTATATTTTTCAACCATGCTGAACAAAATGGCTATCTCAAAATTTTGATCGGGCGACTTTAGGAAAAAATGATCGTGGGAGGGGCTTAGTTGCCCTCCATTTTTTTGGTCACTTAAAAAGGGCAATAGAACTTTTAATTCCCGTTCAAATGAGCCCTCCCACAATATTCTGGACCACTGGGTCGATACGATCACCCCTGGAAAAAACAACAACAAATAAACACGCATCCGTCATCTTTCTTCTGGCAAAAGTACAAAATTCCACATTTTGGAAGATAGAAGCTTGAAACGTCTACAGTAGGGTTCTCTGATACGCTGAATCTGATGGTGTGATTTTCATCAAGGTTCTATGACTTTTAAGTGGTGTTTCCCTCTTTTTTCGAAAATCAGGCAAATTTTCTCAGGCGTGTAACTTTTGATAGGAAGGACAAAACTTGATAAAACTTATATATTTGAAATAAGCATAAAAATCTGATTCTTTTGATGTGTCTATTGGTATTTTAGATACCAATTTATTCAGTTTCAGGTATTTTATTCAGTTTTTTAGAGTTTCGGGTACTATTGAGCCGGGTCGCTCATTAGGTTAGGTTATTCCGTATGTGAAGGGGGTTTCCTCCTCCTTAACACCTTGCTCTTTACGCTAAAGTTTCTTAGTACTATTAAAAAAGGCTTTTCATTGTTCCAATTAAACGAACATAGTGTTTCAGAAGTCGTTCTTAAAGAATTTTGAGAAAATTTAAACTTTAGCGTAAAGAGCGAGGTGTTCAGGAGGAGGCAACCCCCTTCATATACGGAATAATTTCTGTTAGTTTTAAGTTTTATTATCGCTCCTTACTTCCTGTTAAAAAAACTTGTTCTTTTTTATTTAATTTCTGAACGTTTTTAAATTATTGCAGGTTTTGATTTTGGCTCACCGTACATGAATAATTAAAACGAAATTTGCAAATTGATTTTACCTTTATTTTGGCGAAATGGCTTTCTCGAAAGTTGTTAAATTTTATTTACGAACATTTTTATTAGTAGTAAATATACGTAACTTACGAATTAACTTACGTAACGAACATCTATATTCGTATATTTTTAATACGATCACCCCTGGGGAAGAAGAAGAAAAAAACAACAAAAAAACAAATAAACACGCATCTGTGATCTTTCTTCTGGCAAAAAATACAAAATTCCACATTTTTGCAGATAGGACCTTGAAACCTCTACAGTAGAGTTCTCTGATACGCTGAATCTAATGGTGTGATTTTAATTAAGGTTCTATGTCTTTTAGGGGGTATTTCCTCCTTTTTTCAAAAATAAGGCTAATTTTCTCAGGTGCGTAACTTTTGATGGGTAAGACTAAACGTGATGAAATATAGATATTTGAAATCAGCAAAAAAATATGGTTCTTTTGATGCATCTATTGGTATCAAAATTTCTTTTTTAGAGTTTTGGTTACTATTGAGCCGGGTCGCTCCTTACTTACAGTTCGTTATCACGAACTGTTTGAAAAGTAAAGAACAATGCTATAGATTTAAAAAATGTCAACCTAACTTATAAAGAAGGTAAAACATAAAGAATGTAAGTTACCAAGAATGAGGAAAACAAAAACAAAAGGAATCTACAATGAATACAAAAGTAAAACTTACAACGAAACTAAAAAGCAGTGAATATGATAACAAGAATATATATTAATAATAATATAGAATAATAAGAACAATAATAATACGAGTAAAATGAATAAAAAAAACAAACTAAAAACGGATGGAAAATTATCAGAAAAAAGAGAGAAACTGCTTGCCCCTAAAATCCTAAAAAGGTTTGAGAATCATTTGTACCATACGGGAAAAATATTATTCAATGCAATTTTTGTATGCTTCGCAACGCCAGGAACATCAGAGGTCCGATGTCCCTGAGCCCAATGTTCCAAGAACCAATCTCTCATCAAGCTTAATCACTAGCTTTTCCATGGGTTCAAACCCTTCGCTCCTAGGAGTCCGTAGATATAATTGATAGTATAACACTCACAGCAAATTTTTTCAAGATAAACAAGCACCTTGAGACTTCGAGAATTTGGTATTTGTATCATCTATTCCTCAGTACACTCATCCCGACTCTTTTTTATTCAGTATTTTTTTTCTTCTTTTTTTTTAAATATACTTTTATAGTCTTGTTTTTAGCCTTCTTTTTATAATTAAGCTAATTTTATTAGATATTTTCCGTACACATTATTTTCCATTAAAGTTCTATTTAAAAATTGTAGAAATATTACTTAAAAATTTTCCAGTCTTTGTAATTTATGCTCATTTTCAAGAAAATTCTATATTTAATTCCCAAAAATACCGAAATGGCCCTAATCTCAAAATACTCCTTAATCAACTTAGCCGATATTGGAAGATGACTATCATAAACTCGATCTTCACAGCGCATTTAACGAGCACTCAAGTGGAGCTTTACAAGTTTCTAGTACTTGTACGAAGAAAACAAACAAATTCAATTATGAATCTAGTGAATGAGATATAGAATGTTTTGAAAAGAACTGTGAAAAACCAATATTTCAGAAGCTATTTTGATCAAATCCAAGAACACTTTCTGAATACAGTCAAAGCCTGTGATCGAGTTAACACTACAGCAAAACGGGTATTTACCGAAAATAGAATTAATACCATAAAACTAGAATAAAAAATAGAATTAATACTGACAAAATCATTTGCCAGCAAACAGTAAACATTCTTTCAGAGTACAATCTGACAAATTCATTTTTGAATAAACATGTCAAAACATATACGAAAACACCCTACACTTCTGGAGCCAAAGGGCTTGTCGGATGACAAAAATAATAGAAGGGGTGAAAACACAGCGTGTTCTCTTTTTGTAGGATAAAAAAAAAGAATTTGCACCCTTTCCGCACACAAATAATACACCCCCCCCCCAAAAAAAAAAGTTTATAGTTTAACTGGACCACTCAGTCGTAAGATAAAACAGGGTATACTTACAAAATTACGCATTTAATTCGTCACTTTTAATGCAACTTACTGACTGTATTCAAATTCTATACTAAGAATTACTCGCTTGCTTTCAGGATTCAGGCATAAAAAGGAATGAAAATAGCGTAATCTCGTATGGTGATCACAAACCAACCGACTTTAGTAGCGGTTCTGGCCTTTCTTGCGCCTGGGGAAAAATCTTGATTAGTTCCCCCCACCCCTTGTCTCCCAAAAAACTTTTCAGGCAAAACTTTTATGAAAATTTCATTTATTAACGAGAGTACTTTCAATATTAAGTTAATTAATAATTTATTTTTTAATTATTTAATTATTATTATTTAATCATTTTTCAATTTATTTTATTGATTGATTACTTATTTTCAGTTATCAACTGCGCCATCTACTTTTTTCGAAAAAAAATACAATTTCAAAATTACAAAATGACTAAAACCGTTTGGTTATTTATTTGGGATTTTGCGCCCCTAAAAATTCTGCTTCCGAGCCAAGCCCAACCTTTTAATGCAACCTACTGACTGTATGCAAATCCTATACTAAGAAATACTTGCTTGCTTTCAGGCTTCAGGCATAAAAAAAGAAAGGAAAATAATGTACTCTATTGTGGTGATCACAAACCAACCGACTTTAGTGGTACCCAGAAATGTACTGACTTCACCTGCCTGTTGGATGACCTCTCGTCATCGTCTTGGTACACTTGGAAATTATATAAAGTAAAATTGTTGATGTTATAGGTTGAATAGCATCCTAGCGTTATATGCCTATATTATTTTCTCCCCAAAATATCTTGCAATGTTTTAATTATTACTTCATAATTTATTTTGGATATGTTATGAAATTCAATTTCCTTACCAAAACTGATATGAGATTTCAATTCTAAAGTATTATCTTTAAAGAAAAGTAATTTCCCTTTGTTGCAGTTTTTGACAAAAAATTAAAAAACATCTCAGACTATTAAACACTCCGTTTTTCTGATGCATTAAAAAAAAAAAAAAAAAAAAAAAAAAAAAAAAAAAAAAAAAAAAAAAAAAAAAAAAAAAAAAAAAAAACGGTTTTCTTGCATTTTCATTGACTTAATTATCCTTCTGTTTTATCTCTACAAAGAAAAACAGGATATTACTCAAAACCATACGTAATATCAAAATATTGATAATCCAGAAGGGGTGCAGACTTGAAGGTAATCCTTGAGGCATGTATCTCATTAAACGTAAAACTGGGCGTGTTAGGAAATATACGCGATAGTCACGTTTTCATTCGGGATCTTACAGGCAGCACGCCTAATAAAAAAGGCAGTGGAAATTTCCATTTTCCTCCTTGCATTTTCATTAGTCAATTAGTTAGCACTAGGGGACCAGTTTCGCTCGGTGAACAGAAAGACAATATTTTAAACCTCTTTCACAAAATAACTTTAATTTCATTTTATTTATGCGCTGTTGAAAATAAAAGCACTAGTGTATTAGACGTCAGGGTGTTTTTTAGTCATTAATATGAAAAATGATTTTTTTTTTCTAGAATTATGGCTCTAAACAAATTTTCCCGAAGTCATGATCTACGTTGATCGCTTTTTCACATCGTAAAACTAAAAATTTCCTTATTACGAACAATCTTATTAAGCGAACAATAATTATATATATATGTACATTTGGTCCTCTGATACGCAAATAATTAATGTAGTTTTTCTTTCTACCGCAATGCGTAGCATCTTATATGAAGTAATTTATAATCCAATATTAACTTCACAGATATCAAAAGGGGAATTTCTTTCCCTAAAAGTTCGGAATCAACTGATCTGCCAACAAACGAATTGTGTTTTGAAACTCCTCCTATTTACGTTCAAGGCCTTCAAACTTCATGGGTATCTAATTTCAGTGAGCAGACAATAGGCCTGTTTTTTCACTCATCAATGTGCTAAGATCTTACATCTTTTGTCAGAAAACGCTTAAAAGTGAAATCTTTGAACTAAGATCTTACATCTTTAGTCGTTTTTACGCAAGCTTCTTTCATCATTTTGCTCTGATCAGCGGTCTGAGGACAATGATGAGTATATCATCAAAGTTCTCTCATCATTGTTCTATATGGCAGAACAGTGGCGGTCTTCACACTTTTTGCTAACATCAGTGAGCTGTAAGATCTTAGAACAAAGATGAGTTAAAAAACGATAATCTTTGCAGAAAGATGCAAGATCTTAGATGTAAGATCTTAGTGCTAAAAAAGGCCCTAATCTATGAAAAATATAAAGGCGACCGGGAAGGAGGAAAAGTTTTAGAAAGTCTTGAAACTATCTAGATATTTTTTTTTTCACACCAAAAATTTGTAGTATATGCATTTTCAGCAGTAAAACTTTCATGTTGTTTTCGGGAGAAAATTTACAAATATAGAATTATTGGTAATCTATTATATTAAGATGCATTATGTTTAAACTGATTCTTAAAACACATCTATTATAATATTCCTTCAATTGATTCTTCTTCTCTACTTTATCATTATTTTCCCATTTTAGTCAGTCAACAGAAACACTTTTTTGTCCTGCCCGTGATCCTTAAATACACACAAAAGACAAAAATAAGAACGATCCGTTATTCGTTTATTCAAGAAACCGATTAAATATATTAAAACTAAACTGAACGACATAACCGGATTACCAACCTCCATCATCTGATGATTTAACGATATGACGCCCAATACAACTTTTAAAAAGCAAATTCGACCTCAAATATCTTTTCATTAAAACCGATTTATATTTGAGACGGAATAAATCATCATAAGGAATGGAGATCACCTGGAACCCCATCAACTCTAACTGTCTAACCTTCATCATCTGAGTACCCATCAACTCTCCCTTCGTATTATAATGTTCGGGAACGTGAATTAGCACAGCTGTTGCTTCGCTATTGTCTTTTTTGTACCCAAAACGAGAAAAAGGCTCCACCTCTTGCTTATGGAGTAACAAATCAATGGAGTAAAACAATGGTAAATTAGCAGGCGTAAACATAACACTTATACCCAATGCACCATGGCAAACTTGGTTAAAGTCATGCTTCACCAAATTCGCCATTTTAACAATTCTACCATCCAGCTTCTGATCACTTGAGAGCGTTGAAGGAAGTTTAGGGCCTCTATAGGATGGACATTCAATAGTAAGAGCTACATCAAGAAGCTGCAATGTAGACAGAGCTTCTGTTTTACGCTTTCCAAAAACCATCTGAAGTCGATCAAGAAAAAAGGTGGATAGTACCTGGGGCAAAAAATTTAAAGGGTATCTTCCAAGGTACAGGCAACTAATAAGCATATCTACCATCACATCAGGTGGGCACTGGACAAACTTTTTATCAAGTAGTTCCTCAACTACAGACCAGAACTTACAATCAACAGGATCATAATTTAATTCACCAAAGGACTTCACAACTGTTTCAAGTGCTCTTATGGAGAGTCTGTGTTGGTTTTTGATGAAAAATTCGTATGATCTTTCTAATATCACAGTGTTGTAAACACGCTGTTTTCTGCACCAATTTAAGGAGGCAATTAGAAAGCTTTCGTCAGAAATTGGACAGTTTCTTAAATATTTACTTAAAACACTCTCTAGATCTTGGCCATAGAAATTCAATTTAGTAAAGTAGTTGTACATTTGGGTCATCCTTTCTTCATTTAGAGAGTGAATATTCAGTTTAAGCCAGCCAGCAAACTCAGTACATATCTTTCTACAGCCAAGATTAAGATTTGAATATATTGAAAGAATCTCCACAATTTGTTTCACGCTAAATCCCCCAAGTAATTCAATAGCTCTGCATTCAAGGATATAGCAAACCATTTTTCGACTGCTCCTAAGATGTGACAACATATTAAATAAACTTGACAAATTATTGTTACTTATTTCAGCTCGTCGCTCCGAAAGACACCTCCATAGCATGTCAGGTGAAGATTCAAAGTCTGGAAGACGTCCTTGTGAAGCAATATCTGCAAAATATTTCACAATCTCCGGTATTTGATTTATACTAAATTTACATTCATTAACCCTCAAAAGGACTTCACCGCATAATCTTAGGCGATATGGACCAATATCGTATGGGAAAGATTGTCTCGATACGAGTTTTAAAGCACCAACTAACACATCACTATGTTTGGATACCAGAATTATTTCAAACAGCTGATTCAAAATTGCTGATTCAATGAATGAGTCAACGCGGCTCACTGTATTCTGCACATTTAATTTATTATTTCTGTACCCAAAATCAATTCCTAGCTGAGCAATAGCGTTGAGAACTTGAAGGGCTACGGGAGCAGTAACTTTATCAAACTCAGTTAGGCTCAGCACTTTGAATACTCCTGAGTAGGATTTGCACTTCCGAATTTCGTTAATAAGTTCATCATCCGAAATTGTAGGCTTATTATGAGACAACACTGGTAATTCATAAGCTTCACCCTTATTCTCCATCAAAAGAAGAATATTATTTGTCTTTCTAAAAACCAGTGGCAATTCCTGAATCAACGTCCCTTCTTGAGCAAGGATAGTGCTTTTACCAAACTTTTGATCACTACTCAGTCTTCTCAGAGACGTTATTTGAACTCTTGTTGGGTGAGAGAAAAGTGGACGACCTTGAAGACATTGACGATGACCTTGAATCTGAATAGCATTCCACCCCTTCGTTGAAACAACTTTGCTTTCCCTACACAAAAAAATATCAGACAAATAAAGTAAAAAAAAATGTAAAAAATAGGAATATGGAACAGAAATGACTGCTTACAGAAAATTTTATTCTCTAGTATTTTTATTAGGGGACTTTTATGCCCAGGTTGGTACAAATAGGGACAGATGGCTCTTTATAGGTTAGGGATAGATGGATCTCGCAACTATAGCACTTATAATCTCTCACGTCAAAGAGAACACTGGCATTTACGAAGTCAATGCCCATTTCTTGATTGAAATTTCTTTTTTTAGCAAGAAATCATGTTAGAACACCTAAGAATTTGAGAGATATATGCAAAAATGAACACAAAACCTGACAGAGAAGAATATATATTAACAGCTTCTGAGACAAATACGACGCACAGTTTGTTTTTTGTTTTTTATTTAGAAATCACAAGGCAACAGCGGATTTGAGCTGTTAAAATTAGGTTTAATTAGCCTACAACCAGTAACCAGCAATGCAAATACGAAAACAGAATCCCGAATTCCGCTTATGTTGAAAAAGTCAGTGAATCTCAGCATCAGCCATTATTTTTTAATCGACATATCCGCGGAAAACATTATCCTTCACATATCGAGTTATATGGATACACTTAGCGGTACAGGGATTTTTATTTAATCCACACTGTCACTCCTGAAAATAATATAATTCATTCCTTGTCAAATGACGTAACAAATTTCCTATTAAAGGCTGGGTTCTATCCTCAGTGTGTTTGGCCCCTTCTAGTCCTGTATACCCCCCTCCTCCATTTATACTAATGACAATGCTTTATCAACATCAAAACACAAAACTTGGGTAGATAAAGTATAGCTTGAATACAAACTAGTAACATCAAGGGTAAAAATTGGGTAAGGACTTAACATATCCACGCCCTACAAATTCAAGCAACCGAATAAGCTCTCAACCTTGAATGCCGAAGAGATTGTATGTTGATACAAGTACAACGATAATTAAACCTCATATCTCTTTATGACAAGACGTTTTGAACAGGCGGGTCAAAGAAAATTAGGAATGAATTGCAACATTGTATACATAGCATGGGCAAGACCAAATATCGAATAAATAGGAGGCAAATCACGCAAAAACTGTTAAGCAGAAATCAGGATACAACACAAATGAGAGAGCCAACCAGCCAGGGAAGTGGCTTCCACAAACGGGACGAAACTCAAATTTCCCATTAATCAACAAGCAGGAGTCTCCCGCTACACCCTATCCTAAATATAATTCAGACAAGAATTGGATATTCTTCTGAGCGAATCAAACATACTGAGAATAGTAACATACAGAAGAGCATTTACTAAATGACAGGTAATTTAAGTTTTGTTGGTAGGGAGCGGGAGGAGCACCTTTTTTAATGTTCTTATGGCAATGGCTTGTATACTATGCTGCACGTTAGCAGAGATGTCAGTTTTTCAGAAGTGCAGTGTTTGTATTTTGTAAGATTTTTTTCTGTTTGGAATTAAGAAACCTATACAGAGCTCTTTCTTTAAAAGCTCCTCCACTGCCGTAATCTAAAGTACTTTAATAGATACATAGATTTATTCACACGAAAGTCCTATTGGGCAATGGTGACACACAAAAGAAAAAGCGAAAAAAAATACACACAACAAATCGTAAACTTTAAAAAAAAAATAAAAGAAAATGTTCATTCAGGAAAATCAACACGATGCCTCGTCCTTACCCGGACGAACTTTCAAATATTATTTATGTCTAAGTAACACCTACTTTTAAATTTTTCAAAATCCTATCTCTCTCCCCGACCTCCCTACCAAATATTTCCAGGCGTATCCTCATTTCCTTATATTCCCCTAAAAAATGATACAAAGACTCATCCATCTCTCCACAAATAGGGCAACTGTTAGGCCCATCCTTCAGTCTATAGTACCTTTTTTGTAAATTTATAGCACTTTTTATGCTAAAGTCTAAAAGAATATTATTGTCAGTTTTGTTGCAAATAATTCCAAAAAAGTCATCATGCCAAATCATCATTCTTGCAAATCTTAAAATGTGAAACATTCAATAGTTAAAATCGAATTATAATTTCGTAGCTGTCACGCCCAAAGAGTGCATCTGACATTTTCACACTTCCGAGAAAATTGTCAAAAAGCGTTTGGTCAGCTGTTTTGATAGAGCAAAGCAGCTGGGCAAATAAGAGCAGGAAGTACAGCGTGTAGTTAAAGCTATATTGCCATCCGGTTTTTGGAAATTCTCAGAGGTGTAGAAACATCAGACTTGATCTTTGGGCTATACAGAGATGATCTAGAACCATAAGAACTTAAATATAATTTGCAAACAAGCTCTATATCGATTTTAACTCAGAAGTTCTTTCGAAGTAAAAATAATCCAGATCCATTGAAAAGTAAGCAACCACCCAGCTGCCTATGTGACTGAGAAAAAAAACAAAAAAAAAAACAATACCTTACAATCATGAAAACACCCAAATCTCACGTCTCGATTAATTCTTCTTAGTCTAGCCTTGTCAAAGCAAAGGCAAGGTATCAAAAATACAAAAGTTAAATGTTTTGTTTTATTGTAAAAATCCAAAATTCCGAAAAATCCAAATATTCTTTCCGAGACCTCAACTCGATTGCCTTCAGTGCAAAAAAACAAAACAAAACTCAAATATGGAATGAAAACGAAACCAAAATAAAAGACAAAACCTTGGACCCCAAAAGTCACCTTTTTGCAGCCTGTTGGTGCATATTGTGTGACTGTTTTTCTTTTAAGTTTGACTTTTTATATTGTTTTGTAGATTTTATTCTATGTTTTAATTTTCTTCTTTTTGAAGTGAAGACGACTGAACGGACGTCTAGGCTGAAATATTTTCACTGAATTATGGCTTTATTTTCCTGAAGGCTTTTCCTTGTTTATATCCCCGGCATTTTTTCTTACGTCATATCTAGTCAGTGCGATCTTATAATTGATTTATGACATAACAACATCAATATTGAGTCTTACCCAACGCAAGATTTTTACACTTTGAGTTGCATTCAAATAGTTGCAAAACTATATTTTAGCCTTTCTCGACTGTTTTCTTTCTAGGGATTGTAAAAAAAAAAAAAATAATTCGATTAAATAGGCCAATAAGACGAGCATATAGGGCTCAAGGGTAAAGAAAAAATTTTCAAACACTGAATACGGATCATTTTCTTTTCAGAAAGTCAATTTCATAAAGCTAAAATGTAGCTAATTACGCTTCCATATAATAAAGAAAGGAAAAAAGAAAGAAAGAAAAGAATAACGAAATAGTGAAACAAAGAAAGAAATAATAAAAAAGGGAACAAATTCACGATACAATTTTCCGTTTTTCTGTCTAGAAAAAAAAAATCGATATGAAAAAGTTTTCAAACACTGAATACCGATCATTTTTTTTTTTCTTCAGAAAGTCAATTTCATCAAGATAAAATGTAGGTAATTACACTTCCTAATAATAAAGAAAGGAAATAAAGAAAGATAACAAGAAATAACGAAACAAAGAAATAAAGAAAGAAAGGAACAATAAAGAAAGGGAGCAAATTCACTATACAATTTTTCGTCTGTCGACCAAATTTTCCTTCTTAGGTTAAGGCCTTAGGTTTAGGTTAGGCCTGAATTAAATCAGGTTTCGTATTAAATCAGGAGTTAAGCAGGGTTGTGTTCTATCCCCCCTTATATGGATCATTTAGATGGATTTTGTCTCAAGAAGCACAGGAAAGGCAATGGGAGACCACGGAATCAAATGGGGAGGAACACATCTCCTGGACTTAGGTTATGCTGATGATTTAAGCATCCTAGATGAAAGTATGAGCAAAATGAATGAACTTTTAGAGGTTTTGCAAGTTCAAGGTGCTAGAATAGGCTTGAAAATAAATGCTAAGAAGACTAAGTCACTAAGGCTAGGAATAAGTGAAGATGATAAGGTGACGTTGGGTAAAAAAAGGATTGATCAGGTGGGTAGCTTCACTTACCTTGGTAGTATTATTAGTAAAGACAGTGGGAGCAGTGAAGATGATAAAATTAGAATAGCCAAGGCTCAGGGTGTTTTTTCACAGTTAAAAAAAAAGTTCGGAAGAATAGGAAGATCAGTCTGTAAACCAAGATAAGAATATTGGAAGCTACAGTGATGACATTGGTCAAATATGGTTCTGAAGCATGGGCGCTCCGAAAAGCTGATGAAGAATTGCTAAATGTTTTCCAGAGAAATTGCCTGCGGATTGTTCTGGGTACCCAGGTAACTGACTGTATTTCAAATAGTAGGCTGTACGAAAAGTGTGATTCAATCCCGCTTTCTAGGGCTATAATGAGAGAAAGGTTGAGATGGCTAGGGCACGTTATGCGGATGAAGGATGAAAAATTACCAAAGATTGTCCTTTTCGGCCAACCGTCTAGGGCTAAACGGAAAGCAGGTCGTCTGCGGTTGGGGAGGGAGGATGTCATAAGGAAAGATTTAAAGGAAATGGGAACTCCCTGAGAGGATGTAAAGAGGGAGGCTTTGAATAGATCGGGATGGAGCAGGAGCGTGCGTAGCTGTATTGGCCTCAGGCGGCTTGGTGCTGCGGTGAGTGGTTAGTAGTAGTAGTAACAACAAAAAACGGTTATATCCTTAGAGCCTTTGGTAATCATATTATCTTATAATACTAAACAGTCATAGAGCAGGGCAGTATCACACTTTCGTCAGTGTTGCCAATCATAACCGTAAATTAAATATACAAAACTAATTTGTTAAATCTGACAATGCTTTTTGCTCGTAAGTATTCAAACATTAAAAGTCTATTCATTCACAAAGACAACTACACTTTGAAATTAAAGCTACACCTTCTTAGGCTATTTGGTCCCATATGCTTTTAGCTAATTTTTTGCTGAGTTTTAATCCACGTTTTTTTTTTTTTAATTTGGTCCCCAGTAATACTAAAAAATAATAATACAAAAAATATGGGGCTCTTTTTCTTTCAAAACTGAATTCCGGATAATTTTTTTCTAAGATAGCCTACATTTAACTTTTTGAGATATATGTAAGTTAAAAAATTACTCTTTTTCAAGAAGAATACAAAAGATATCCCTACAAAATTAATCGAACCTAACAGGAGAAATTATTTCATTGGTTTGTGCCCAGTAGTAACAAAGTGGGGTAACGACAACACAATTTACCTGTTTATCCAAACAAGTAAATAAAAGTTTCAAGTAAATGAAACAAAATCAACTAGGAGCTGGGAAAATATCATAAAGTGAGAATAACAAAAAAAAAAAAAAAAAACACAACACAATCACAAGAACAATTCTTGCTGAACAACAACTTTGGTGAAACCGAAAAGGCGTTTTTTGCTGTCCCTCTTGCGATTTGAGATTGCAAGTGGCAGAATTCTGCTGCATCACGAAAACAGCTTTTGCTTATCAACAGTTTCGATAAAACTGAAAATCACGGAAAATGAAGTTTGGATCAAAAACTAAGCAGTAGTTTCAAATTGTCATGCACACAACCTCCACTTCGTAGCTGTCTCCACTTCTGAAACAGCTCAGTTCTTCATAAGATGAAGCACCTAAACTGTATCTGATCAATTCTGTCTGTAGCAGAGTTTCCTTTTAACAACTACCTCTAAAGTAAGCAAAGAAATTTTGCTAGGTGATTATACTAGGTGAATTAAGTAGGTGAATTACTAGGTGATTACTAGGTGTAAAGAAATTTTGCTAGGTGATTATACTAGGTGAATTAAGTAGGTGAATTACTAGGTGATTACTAGGTGTAAAGAAATTTTGCTAGGTGATTATACTAGGTGAATTAAGTAGGTGAATTACTAGGTGATATACTAGGTGATTACTAGGTGTAAAGAAATTTTACTATGTGATTATAGTAACGCAATAAGAGGTTGAAGAGTAATAGAATTTGAGTTAAGTAATTGGCTTTTTTCATTATTAAAAATAATAATTTTCTTCCACTCACGAGGCTTTCAGTAAAAAATTGACGGTGAATTAACAGAATCCATTACCAGCTTTTACTTCTGTGAGTCAATTTGACCAGCAATTATTGAACAATGAGTTTTCTGTTTGACCTTTGGAACTATTTGCTGACGGAAAGATTTATTAATAAAAGGAATGGAAACGGCTTGTTGACTACCAATCTTGATTTAAATTATTTGCTTCAAAGGCTTCTTCTACACATGGGAAGCTGTTTAGATCAAAATTAACGATATTGCAGACAAATATGTCCAGAAGCTGTTAAGAGTAAATGGAAAAGCGACTTGCAGTCGTCAATTGCAAAAATAGTTGTTATTTTAAACAACGGTGCGTGACCACGTAAAAGGTGACTCGAAAATTATTGAGTTCGGGTTTATTTTACAACACCCATCTTCCTCTCCCGACCTTACCCCAACAGAGTACCATCCTTTCTGTTCTTTCATAAAACTTTTTGATTGAAAAACTTTCATTTCTGAAGAACAAATCCGACACTCTCTAAATTTTCTTCAAGCCTGAACCAACCGAACCAGTCCGAACTAACTCATTGAGCAATGGTAAAAGGTCACGTACAATACAGATACATAATTTCGTCAAAATTCTGGGAGGAGGGCAAAGTTGGAACCAATTTTCTAAAATCATGTGAAAATAGCAGTAAAAGCTAAAACGAACCTTTTGGTACCATAAAGGTATTAATTAGTACTATAAAAGTATAATAAAGGTATTTGTAGTACTATAAAGGTAAATATGTATTAAAAAAACTGATCTGTTTCTGTTGATGCTTGAATTATGTAGGTTTATCTTAGTGTTGACAAGATTTTGGAAGAAACTAAATTTCAGCTGGGGGGGGGGGAGGGCAACCAAGGTCTAGGAGGGGCAGTTGCTACCCCCCCCCCCCCTGATAAATAATCTTGAGCTACATGAATATAAGGTTAATATGAAAAATAAATTTCTGAGATAATATTAAAATAAACAAATAAATATTAAAACACCCCAATCATAGTTAACACCTCCCCATTCTGTTTTATAGAAAGGTTACATCTTGGTAAATTAATTGCATAAAGAGTTTTAATCAGTATGATTTAAGGGCCCAAAGCAAGTTTTCGGGGCCCGTACTTCTCTCCAGTCCATTCTTTTATAAAAAGGTGAACACATTACAGATTGTTGAAATCTAAGTCATACTTGGATTTTCAATCTGTGTGATTGAAGGTCTCAAAGCGTTGCTCTCGGCCCATGTCAAGAATCTTCGATCTGTGTGATTTCAAGGCAAAAAGGAGGCCTTTGGACCGATGCCAGAGAGATACAGTGATGCAGATTCTGCCCTAGTTCTAGATAAAACAATGAGCCATTAAACTCATACTCATTAAGTGACTAATTAGGGGATTAACTCGTTCATAAATTAATCAATAGTTGATTAAATGTCAATTGGTAGAAGTCATTAAGATTGAAGCAAGCCCGTCTATAATAAAAAATGAAATAAAAAACTAGGAACATGTTTCGCAAATTGTGTTTGAATACAACAGAAGTGGGTATTCATGGGGTTCTAAGCCATTGAAGATAGTGGGGGACGGGGGCGTATGTAGCTCAGGGTAATTTTTTACAGTTAAAAAAAGTTTGAAAGAATAGGAAGATAAGTCTGCAACCAAGATTAGAATATTAGAAGCTACAGTGATGACAGTGGTCAAATATGGCTCTGAAGCATGGGCGCTCAGAAAAGCGAATGAACATTTGCTAGATGTTTTCCAGACAAAATTGGCAATGGATTGTTCTGGGTACCCGGCTTACTGACCGTATTTCAAACAGTATGCTGTACGAAAAGTGTGGTTCAATCCCGCTTTCTAGGGCTATAATGAGAGAAACTCTGAGATGGCTAGGCAGTTGTGTTGGCCTCAGACGGCTTGGTGCCACGGTGAGTTGTTAGTAGTAGTAGTAGTAGTAATACTCGCTTGACTTCAGGATTAAAGAAGCTATACTTCTTTCTGGGCATCAGAAAACCTACTCAATCAGATAGCAATGGTATTCTGGAGGAATACTTGTATCAATTAACCGTCGCATAACATCATGTGGGTGTTTTCAGCATAACATTTAGCTGGGTGTTACGGATATTTACCATATAAGATACAAGTCTAATATCAAAATACATTAAGCATATATTTCACATATATTTATTTTCTATTTTACTGAATTTGGACTTTCGATTTCTTTGGTTTTTGTTACAAATATGCAGGCTAATATTGAAATATAAAGGCAGAAAATCATTATGCAGTTTCTCCCACCGCGACTGCTACAACCCCTTTTCTACTTTTAAATAACATTAACTATTGTTATTAATAAAACCTATTAGTCATCATTATTACTATTAAAACATACAAACACTAAGTCAATTAAAGCCAAACTAAAGTTAAACTGAAAATAGAAACTTATCTAAGAAAAATGAAGATTAAAACTGAAACTGAAAATCAGCAGAAATTAGCTTGCGTGAAGTCTAAACTATGAATAATGAATTCAAATATAAAATGAACAAGTACTGCAGAGAATGATGAAGCCAAATATGAAACGAACGAAAATTGGGACAAGTAAGATAGGCGTTCCAGCTACCCAAAGAGTATAGTATAATTTGAATTTTATCAAAAACAAAATATGATTTTTCTTTATTTTTTTTAAATAACGGCACTCGTAATATTCGTATATTTCATATTCCATTATATTTCACCATATTCATCATAACATTCACAATCGATTACTACTCAAATCTCAGTTTTTTTATTTATTATTATTTTTTTTTAATATCCGGCATGTTTGGAACAAATCCATTTGGCTGTATCAATTTGTTTTACTTCTATTTTTATTATTTATTTTATAGGTTATTTATTTTCATTTATATATCAAATCTTTTATCAAGTATTTGAATTAGTAGATTAGTAGTTACGTGGACTTTCACGCGGGTTTTCATTTTATTTAATTTTTCGTTTATTTCATTTATTTATATGATTGTTAAAAATAAAAGTTTGAAACTTGAATTATCATTTTAATAGGTTTTTTTTTCACCAATGCTTCCTATTTCAATCTATTCGTTTCAAGTATATAGAAAATCAATTTGTTAAATACAAATTTCAATTCAAGCAAATTGTGTAGTTTGCAGTAAAGTAGGAATGACTCTGGTCTTTCTGGGACGGAAAAACCATACTTATTTGGGGTAAAATTTTTGGGGTAAAAGAAACTTATTTGGGGTATAAATTTTCAACATGATACACTGGTGCCAATGTATTAAGTTTTATAGTTTTTTCACACTACGTCGTAGAACCTTTCACACTTGCATAATTCAAAACTCGACCTTACGTTACATAATCTTACCGAGCAAACTTTGTCTGTAACATAGGTAGTGGCAAATAGATCAAAGCTCTAAACAGAATTTTACGTACCTTAAAGTACCAAGAACATCAAAATGAAAAAATTGCTTGCTCCCTTAGGTCTGAATACCAAGAATGGATATCTTGGGAGATTTTTTCGTTTTGTTTTTTACAATTTAGAAGAGAAAAAACAATTAGTTCGTTATAAAGATTTTGTAAATGGTGTATAAAACTGATATTTTTGATTGAATTAACTATTTAATTAGGTATTAATTTTAAATTAACTTATTCTATGTTTATTCATTTATTTAATTTAGTATAACAGATAATATTATAATCTAATATATCAAGGTCTACTATTCAATGATACTTCAATTAATGTAAGGTCTACAGTCCAGACGAAATAAAAACGTCTCAGCTAAGGACTCGTACAAGCAATAATGAAAAACTTTTTTTTTTAGATCTTTTCCCAGAAATAGGCGTAAAAGAAAACTGCTACAGCAGGCGTTGAGTCGTTTAATCATTCGGAGTTTTTTTGTGGTTGTTATTTACTGAGATCTGATTTTTTTCTTTCCAGCCAATCAAAATTAAGAGCAGAATTCTTACAGAAAAAAAAACACAGTAATTCTTTATCTATAAATTCAATAAGCACACAATAAGGACAACAAGCACACAATAATATAAATTCAAAAGACAGAGAACTTATTGATCATAGGTTTTGTGATCTTATGTGGGGCAGATATGTAATTTGATCTGATCCGAAGGATGTGTGACAGAATTGAAAAAGATAATGTGAAAGAGTCTAAACTCACCTTTTTTGCATTATGGTATAGAATTAGACCCCGTTGCCCGCGCC
Organism: Artemia sinica; assembly: GCA_027921565.1. NCBI lineage: Eukaryota > Metazoa > Arthropoda > Branchiopoda > Anostraca > Artemiidae > Artemia > Artemia sinica. The sequence continues at coordinate 1,365,804 of JAPEVW010000037.1, forward strand.
GGCGGATCGACCGAACACCGCCGACGAGAGGCCCGGTCGAACGCCGCCGAAGTGTCGTAACGCCGCCGGCGCGCCGCAGGCACGCCGCCACCGGCAGAGGCGGCGGCGTTCAGTTGACTTTAAATTATTTTTACGGCAATTCTTTATTGCGTCAACCGCTAAGTCGGAGCTTTTCCTTCTCGTGTGGTTTAGTATTTCGATTTTCCTGATTAGAAATCAAGCAGGGCTTGCACTATCCCCGAATTTTCGGGTATTTCCCCGAAAATCTATGCGTCACCCCGAAAAAAAATTGGGTTCCCCGAAAATCACGCAATCACGGTGCCACCCCTAGTGATTTATCACCAGTGACTTTCCCTGCCAAATATTACTTTCTATACCATAATTCTTCACTGCTCTTGTTCATTAATTTTCGTCTCTTTTGTTACTTTGCATAAAAACCAGACAGATGCAATATGCTATTGCAAATATTGCAATATACACAGTTCTTCATATGTTGACAAAAAAAAGTATCGTCTTTATGAAATGAGTTTTAAATCATTTCGAATGCAGTTTCCCAATTGCTATTTCTTACATCGTTCGTAGTCAAGAATTTTATTTTCAATTTGAGCATAATTATAGAACGAATTCACTACTATACAGCTTCAGCCTTTTGTTGGATTTTGAAATTGACAGCCGACAGATTGTTTCTACAGCTGAATTGTAAGTTTGCAGATTTTTTTTTTTTGCTGTTTTAGATAAGATTTTCTTAATGTTTAATACTCAATTATTGAACACCTGATAGAAAATACAATCTTCTTTCTGGAAAATTTTTACCCCCCCCCCCCCCCCAAAAAAAAAAACAACCTTCGGTCGAGACAAAATTTAGCTATAGACTAAGCTATGTACAAGGTTGGGGAACTAAAGATTGAAACCGGAAGTTACCCCAAAAATATTATTCATAAATAAATTTTAAATTATTGCCTATAGGGAAGGGGGATAGGGAGCTATCATTTTTAAATGATAATACCTCATTTTTTTTTATTGAAAGCAGGGATGCCAAAAAAGATAATTATTTTTTTCATTTAAAGTGGAAACAGAAGAAAATGATATCAAATTCCCTGGGAAACCATTCAAATATTTTGATAGACCCAGGGCCCCCCATTAGGACTTGTTCATTGTCTTGGGTATTTTGCGATTTGTCATAGGCTACTGGCCTTATTTGGCTTTTGTGTGTGCTCCCATTGGAATGCCATGGCGAATCTATCACTCAGTTTTCCAATAATTTGAGGTATATTTGAATAATTTCGACAATTTTGTTGTTGTCTTTGTACCCCTTTACTCATACCCTCAATTTTTTTTCAAGGAACACTAAGCTGTTTAACGTTATTTTGCGTGTTTGTTTGGAGCATATAGTGACCTTGTTAATTGTTCAGTAAATTATTTTTCTAATGAAAGCTGAGACGGTATCCTATCAAGGTGGTATCCAGAGGGGGGGGGGGGGGGTAGGGAGTTATAATATTTAAATGATAATAGCTCGAAATTTTATTTATTGAAAGCAGGGATCCCAAAAAGTTAATTTTTTTTTTTATTTAAAGCAGAGACGGCATCCCATCAAGGTGGTATCCAGAGGGGGGGGGCATTGAGCTATCATATTTAAATGATAATACCTCGATTTTTTTTAAAGCAGGGGTGCCAATAAGTTAATTATTTTTTTTTTATTTAAAGCAGAGACGGTATCCTATCAAGATGGTATCCAGAAGGGGGGCATAGGGAGTTATTATATTTAAGTGATAGTACCTTGATTTTTTTTATTGAAAGCAGGGATGCCAAAAAGTTGAAAAGTTGACAAAATTAACAAGATTTTCGTGAGTTATACTTGATACAGCACTTGCATGGTTTTATCGTCCAAAGGGAAAGGGACATATGCGTCCAATCCGGTTTTTTTTTCCTATTGATGAAACGGGTTTACTTTGAAAACATTCATTCATATGGGTACCAGGCAGATTCACACTAAAACTAATTGGTGTGACGAAAGCGATATCGACATCCCCACCTAACGTTGCGCTCGAGTAACAATGGCGCCCTTGGTCCAGTGCCCAAGTTACATTAAAAGGCCAGGTCATAATAAAAGCTTTCAATTTGGGAGGTTCAAGGAAGAGTTTTTGACAGTCTTATGACCTCAGGGTACTAGATGTTGCAACGTTCTTACGTATCTACAGTGGTTTAAAAAATTTGATCACCCCACAGATGATTACCAAAAATATGCACAAATGTAACATTTCGAATATAATAACACTTTTTTCAAAGCTTTGAAGAAAAGCAAAAAAGTCTAAATACCCCTAACTACGCTTGAAAGCTATTTTAAAAAGAAACTCTTTGGAGATTTCCATGGAAATGACCATAGCAGAAGCTTTGAGCCTGGGTGGGGATCAAAGAGGAGTCTAAGTATTTTGACCACAGGTGACTTATTGTTGCAACTTTCTTAAATTTGGTAATTCTTGTGAGCATTTGGAAATCAAAGCTTAAACTCAATAACTGATACTAAGTGTCCTAACATTTTGCTTGGATTAAAAGTGACGAACTAGGATGAACATTTCAACATCTTCCTGGAGCTACTTCAGTCTGCATATTATTTCATTTAATTACACTTAAAACGGATGAGCTTTTCATTTTTTACCTAAGAAAATAGCTGGCACTTCATTTTTCTTCATACCGAATAAACCATTAAGTGTTTTTTGTTTCATTGTAATTGAAGTGTTCTCATGTGAAGTGATCATCATGTATTTTTCAATTTGATAAATTTACTCCTTTTAGATACAGTTTATAATTTGACTGATATTAGGTATTTATCAGTTTATAATTTGGAATGAATCCTCAAAAGAAAAAATGATTGATATCCAAAAGAGCAGCCAACAGCGATAAAAAAAAAGCAGCAGTTCAGCCTTAGCCTACATGACATATATTCTATAAAGAAGCCAAAAAAAACTTTAAAATGCATTTTTTTTAAATTGTAATGAAAAATCAGTTTTTAATACAAGAAGGCTTCTTAGGAATCCAAAAGAGCAAAAAAAAAAAAAAAACACAATCAATATCAAAGTCGCCCATTTCAAATGTTTTAAATGTGACAAAACAGATATAAGCAAAGGGCATTATGAAAAAATTAAGCTTCTAAGTTCAAAGTTATATTCAAAGTTTTTACCCATATAACTGACGAATTTTGTGATACGGTATTTGAAGTTTTATATGTTTTTTTCTCGATGAAAAAAACTACTAATTTTGATAATTATTCATGTTAAGAATGCATAGCTAATAGATACTTCAACTACTCGTATTATGCAAGGGTTCTGAAACGCCACATCCATTTCGTTTCTACCAGATTTCTACTTCTCTTGATGAATAACGAAGAAGACCAGTTTCCAGCCAGCAACTTGTGAATTTTTGAACTCATGAATAGGCTCGAATCTGTTGTAAATTGAAGCTGTGATTTGAGAAAGACTGATGGAAACATTAATGTTTGCGGTCAACATTGATCGCGCCGGCGGCGCGCCGCCGACATCTTACCGGCGGCGCGCCACCGGCGTCTTACCGGCGGCACGGCGTGCTTTTTTTGCCCCGCCGCCGCCGGTCTTCCCTCATCGGCGCGGCGTCGGGGTCTATATAGAATCATTAGCACATTCTCACTAGGTTGCAAAATAAACTAAGGCAATAAAAAGATGACCGAATTAACTTACAATAATAATGAATATTATTTTACAAATTAACTAAAAAAATTAATATCGGATATATTTTATTTAATTAATTAAATTAGTAATTTCTTAATAATTAATTTATTTACCAGTAGAAATAATTAATAATAAAAAAATTATACATAAAATATTAAAGGTAAAAAACAATTACCATTCCGACATCTCAGGAAACAAGATTTCTTTGTCAACATTAAAGTTCTCTATCCCTTCAAACTCAGCTCCTTTGTAGAACAGGTTGCTATCGGAGTTAACTCCATTCTAGAAAGAAAGCACATGCATGTCATAGGGTCAACACTTTACAACATTTAAAAAGCTATTTTAAGTACTTCTTCAAGATCTCAAAAAACAAATTTAAAAAAATTCCAACAATTTTATTAACATAAACGACACTCAAAATGACATCGAATTGCACTAAAGCAAAAAACAAAGCAAAAAACAATGCTTTGAAAAGCAATCGATAGGATATTATTCATGTATCTATGGATGGATTAAATTAAAAAGGAGCAATATCAAAACTTGAAACAAACAACAATTATTACGTATACGTGGGGGGTTTCCCTGTCCTCAAACCTCGCTCTTCGCGATAAAGTTTTTTAGTATAAAAAAAAATAACTTCTTATTAATCTAATTAACCTTTTTTTGTCTTTTAGAAGTCGTTCTTAAACAATTGGAACAAAAAGTCAAACTTTAGCGTAAAGAGTGAGATATTGAGGAGGGGAAAACCCCCCTCATATAAGTAGTAATTTCTGTTCGTTTTAAGCTTTGATGTTGTTCCTTATTTAAAGTTGAAAAAAACTTGTTTTTTATTTAATTTCTAGTCGGTTTTCAAATGAAACTGAGAACTCCGGCTCCATGGAGAATTCCTTTCCCTGGCGGGAAATCCCTCCATGGAAAGTTCCTCCAACGTAAATCATCCCCCTTCCCCGTCAATAAAATTCCCCCGGACAATTCTCTTCTCGCTAAAGATTCCTCCCGGAAGGTTTCTTGCGTACGACTCCGGCAGAAAATTTTTTCTTAGCACTTCAATTTTCAATTGTTTTTCAAATCATACCGAAAACCCCCCTCCATGGAAAAATTGTTTCCTCAAATCCCCCACCCCCAGTAAAAAGTTGCTCCAGCAGAAAATTCCCCTGGAGAATTTATCCCGTGGAAACTCCCGCATTGAATAATTTCACCGTGGAAAATACTCCCCCCCCCCTTCTGAAAGATTCTCTAGACAATTCCAGCCCGTTGAAAATTTTCCCCACTTTAAAATTTCCCCTGAAAAGTCAAGCCCTCAAAATTTCGGAAAATTTCTCCCGTGTAAATTTTCTCCAGCTGAAATTCACCCCTCCCCCTTCAAAAAAAATGTCTGTATGTTTCCCAGTAACAAATACTATACGTAAACAATGGACAAATCTCATGAATTACAGACATTTCCCCAGGGGCTGTGGGGGGTCATGTTATCTTCAAAAGCATAGTTACTGGATCTTTTAACTATGCAGGACAAAATGGCTCATGTCTCATTTTAATCGGGCGACTTGGGGAAAAAGGCCATGGGAGGGGGATGGTTGCCCTCCAGTCTTTTTGGTCGCTTAAAAAGGACACTAAAACTCTTAACTCTGTTTGAATGAGCCTGTACCCGATATTCTAGTACTATTGGTTCGGTACCACCGATGAAAAAAATAATAATAAACAAACATGCATCCGATCTTTGATCTTTCTTCTGGCAAAAAATACAAAATTTCTCATTTTTGCAGATTAGAGCATATAACCTCTAAAGCATGGTTCTGTGATATGCTGAATCTGGTGATGTGACTTTCATTAAGATTAATTGACTTTTAGGGGATGTTTCTTCCATTGTTCGAATATCAGGCAAAATTTCTCAGGCTTGCAGACAGATTTTGACTGGTAACACTAAACTTAATAGATCTTATATATTTGGAATCAGCATAATAAGCCGATGTAATTGATGTATCTATTGATATAAAAACTCCGTCTTTTAGAGTTTCGGTTACTATTGAGCCGCGTCGCTCCTTACTTACAACTCGTTACCATACACTGTTTGATAGATTTACCAGCTTGATTTAACTCATCAAATAAAAAATGAGGGAGCAACAACAATAATAATAAAGAAAAATAAGAAAGTAAAATAGGAGATAAACTTAAAAATAGGGAAAATATAAACACGAACTAAATGAAAAAATAATAGAAATCGGTATATCAACAAAAAACATCTCTCAAACCTTCAAGATTACCAAATTCATGAAAAACAAACAACTTTTTTATATGATTTCTATAGTTGGGGCACACTTCTTTACCGGCTAATGAGCCTTTTTGGGGGAATAATAAAATGTAATATTGTATCTGTATTTCATGACGAATAAATTTTATCTTATCTTAAAGCTTGACGAATAGAATCTAGAAGCGAATTTCAAACTGACACTCTTATTTGTCTGGTCACATGGCTTGCTCTTGTTGTCGAGTCAATAACCGAGTCAAACTCAAAATGAACAGAAACTAACACGAGTAGGGCTAATAACCCCCATGCCTTCTCCAGACCAGAACATAATTTGCAGTTTACTGAAAAAAGAAAAACAAATGACCGTGGATTATCAGTTTAGTATAAATATTCTGATATTTATTCCTTAAAGTCTTTTTTTTATTTATTAAAGTCAAAAAGTGAAAACATTTAAAATGCGTTTTGTTTTCAGTAACGTGCAGTTTATGTTCTGGTCTTCAGAAGGCACGGGGGTTATTAGACCTACTAACGTTAATTTCTGCTATTGTTGAGTTTGACTCGGTTATTCAATGTAATTAGTTTTGAGCTTGGAAGATTATTTGACTTTATTTCTGCTCATTTTTGGTTCAACGGAGCTTTTTACTTTTCTTTGAAAAACTTGTCTTGTGGAAAAAGTTTTTAAATTAATTTTTGTTCGTTTTTACTGACAGAGCCTTTTTCATGGGAAAATAAATAACGATTTATACTGTTTTAATTTTTTTCTATAAGAATGCAAAGTTTGGCTTTCTATTTGAATGTCGGAGAAGCTTTTTAAACAATTTTTATGGTAATTCGGTTATTTAATGTAGTTTCTGTTCGTTTTGATTTTAATTTATTAATAGATGGCATTTGTGGTAGTTTTGAGCTTGGAACATTATTTGACTTTATTTCTGCTCATTTGTGGTTCAACGGAGCTTTTTACATTTCTTTGAAAAACTTGTCTTGTGGACAAGTTTTTGTTCACAAGAGTACTGTTTAATTTAGGTGTATACCTCCTCAAGTTAACCTAAAAATAAAACTTAATAGTTTTCCCAAAAAATTCTATCTATACTCTTTGACAACCTGGATACACTTACACAATTTGATTTAGTTAAAATGTAAGAGCAGAAGTAGTAATAGTAGTACCCCGAAAGTTTCAACAAAATACCCCAATTGTTCTTGAGATATTGCTGAGTTGTCTTATTAGCAACCAGCATATACACAGTGCCTTTTCATTTAGTTTTGAAGTAGCATTTAGTTTTAAAGCATAATGCTTGATAATGTAAATCGTTCTTGAGATGTTGCTTTGTCACCTTATTGAAAATCTACATGCTCATAGTTCGTATTGATTTAGTTCACCATCCGCCTAAATATTCTTTGAAAGCTTCGCCTTAATACCCTTAGTTTGCGTAGGAACAACAGTTATACAGTAGTAGCAGTATGCGCATAGCACCTTTGGTTTCTTCAGTACCCCCTTCAACACACGCTGAAATTTTCTACTTTACCAACAACCGTTCCTGAACAACTTCTGACGCATCCTCTTGGCAATATGTGCGGACATAGGGTGTTTCGATTCAATTCAATACAGTTTCAATATTTCCCAAATTTTTGGTCTTAATACCTTTAGCTTTAGTAGCAGTAGTCGAAAGTACCAGCAATAATAGTAGTTGCAGTAGTATTAGTGCCAATAGAATAATATAAGTAGCCTTAGCTTTAGCAGCAGTAGTCGAAATACAAGCAATAATAGTAGTTGCAGCAGTATTAGTGCCAATAGAATTAATATAAGTAGCCTTAGCTTTAGTGGCAGTAGTCAAAATACCAGCAATAATAGTAGTTGCAGTAGTATTAGTGCCAATAGAATTAATATACAAGTAGCCTTAGCCTTAGTAGAAGTAGTCGAAATACCAGTAATAATAGTAGTTGCAGTAGCATTAGTGCCAATAGAATAATATAAGTAGCCTTAGCTTTAGTAGCAGTAGTCGAAATGCAAGCAATAATAGTAGTTGCAGTAGTATTAGTGCCAATAGAATAATATAAGTAGCCTTAGCTTTAGTAGCAGTAGTCGAAATACCAGCAATAATAGTAGTTGCAGTAGTATTAGTGCCAATAGAATTAATATACAAGTAGCCTTAGCCTTAGTAGCAGTAGTCGAAATGCCAGCAATAATAGTAGTTGCAGTAGTATTAGTGCCAATAGAATAATATAAGTAGCCTTAGCTTTAGTAGCAGTAGTCGAAATGCCAGCAATAATAGTAGTTGCAGTAGTATTAGTGCCAATAGAATAATATAAGTAGCCTTAGCTTTAGTAGCAGTAGTCGAAATGCCAGCAATAATAGTAGTTGCAGTAGTATTAGTGCCAATAGAATAATATAAGTAGCCTTAGCTTTAGTAGCAGCAGTCGAAATACAAGCAATAATAGTAGTTGCAGTAGTATTAGTGCCAATAGAATTAATATAAGTAGCCTTAGTTTTAGTGGCAGTAGTCAAAATACCAGCAATAATAGTAGTTGCAGTAGTATTAATGCCAATAGAATTAACATAAGTAGCCTTAGCTTTAGTAGCAGTAGTCGAAATGCCAGCAATAATAGTAGTTGCAGTAGTATTACTGCCAATAGAATAATATAAGTAGCCTTAGCTTTAGTAGCAGTAGTCGAAATACCAGCAATAATAGTAGTTGCAGTAGTATTAATGCCAATAGAATTAACATAAGTAGCCTTAGCTTTAGTAGCAGTAGTCGAAATGCCAGCAATAATAGTAGTTGCAGTAGTATTAGTGCCAATAGAATAATATAAGTAGCCTTAGCTTTAGTAGCAGTAGTCGAAATACCAGCAATAATAGTAGTTGCAGTAGTATTAGTGCCAATAGAATTAATATACAAGCAGCCTTAGCCTTAGTAGAAGTAGTCGAAATACCAGTAATAATAGTAGTTGCAGTAGTATTAGTGCCAATAGAATAATATAAGTAGCCTTAGCTTTAGTAGCAGTAGTCGAAATGCAAGCAATAATAGTAGTTGCAGTAGTATTAGTGCCAATAGAATAATATAAGTAGCCTTAGCTTTAGTAGCAGTAGTCGAAATACCAGCAATAATAGTAGTTGCAGTAGTATTAGTGCCAATAGAATTAATATACAAGTAGCCTTACCTTAGTAGCAGTAGCGAAATGCCAGCAATAATGTAGTTGCAGTAGTATTAGTGCAATAGAATATATAGTAGCCTTAGCTTTAGTAGCAGTAGTCGAAATGCCAGCAATAATAGTAGTTGCAGTAGTATTAGTGCCAATAGATAATATAAGTAGCCTAGCTTAGTAGCAGTAGTCGAAATGCCAGCAATATAGTTGCAGTAGTATTAGTGCCATGAATAATATAAGTAGCCTTAGCTTAGTAGCAGCAGTCGAAATACAAGCATAATAGTAGTTGCAGTAGTATAGTGCCAATAGAATTAATATAAGTAGCCTAGTTTTAGTGGCAGTAGTCAAAATACCAGCAATAATAGTAGTTGCAGTAGTATTAATGCCAATAGAATTAACATAAGTAGCCTTAGCTTTAGTAGCAGTAGTCGAAATGCCAGCAATAATAGTAGTTGCAGTAGTATTACTGCCAATAGAATAATATAAGTAGCCTTAGCTTTAGTAGCAGTAGTCGAAATACCAGCAATAATAGTAGTTGCAGTAGTATTAATGCCAATAGAATTAACATAAGTAGCCTTAGCTTTAGTAGCAGTAGTCGAAATGCCAGCAATAATAGTAGTTGCAGTAGTATTAGTGCCAATAGAATAATATAAGTAGCCTTAGCTTTAGTAGCAGTAGTCGAAATACCAGCAATAATAGTAGTTGCAGTAGTATTAGTGCCAATAGAATTAATATACAAGCAGCCTTAGCCTTAGTAGAAGTAGTCGAAATACCAGTAATAATAGTAGTTGCAGTAGTATTAGTGCCAATAGAATTAATATGAGTAGCCTTAGCTTTAGTAGCAGTAGTCGAAATACCAGCAATAATAGTAGTTGCAGTAGTATTAGTGCCAATAGAATTAATATAAGTAGCCTTAGCTTTAGTGGCAGTAGTCAAAATACCAGCAATAATAGTAGTTGCAGTAGTATTAGTGCCAATAGAATAATATAAGTAGCCTTAGCTTTAGTAGCAGTAGTCAAAATACCAGCAATAATAGTAGTTGCAGTAGTATTAATGCCAATAGAATTAACATAAGTAGCCTTAGCTTTAGTAGCAGTAGTCGAAATGCCAGCAATAATAGTAGTTGCAGTAGTATTAGTGCCAATAGAATTAATATACAAGTAGCCTTAGCCTTAGTAGAAGTAGTCGAAATACCAGTAATAATAGTAGTTGCAGTAGTATTAGTGCCAATAGAATTAATATGAGTAGCCTTAGCTTTAGTAGCAGTAGTCGAAATACCAGCAATAATAGTAGTTGCAGTAGTATTAGTGCCAATAGAATTAATATAAGTAGCCTTAGTTTTAGTGGCAGTAGTCAAAATACCAGCAATAATAGTAGTTGCAGTAGTATTAATGCCAATAGAATTAACATAAGTAGCCTTAGCTTTAGTAGCAGTAGTCGAAATGCCAGCAATAATAGTAGTTGCAGTAGTATTAGTGCCAATAGAATTAATATACAAGTAGCCTTAGCCTTAGTAGAAGTAGTCGAAATACCAGTAATAATAGTAGTTGCAGTAGTATTAGTGCCAAAAGAATAAATATGAGTAGCCTTAGCTTTAGTAGCAGTAGTCGAAATACCAGCAATAATAGTAGTTGCAGTAGTATTAGTGCCAATAGAATTAATATAAGTAGCCTTAGCTTTAGTGGCAGTAGTCAAAATGCCAGCAATAATAGTAGTTGCAGTAGTATTAGTGCCAATAGAATAATATAAGTAGCCTTAGCTTTAGTAGCAGTAGTCGAAATACCAGCAATAATAGTAGTTGCAGAAGTATTAGTGCCAATAGAATTAACATAAGTAGCCTTAGCTTTAGTGGCAGTTGTATTAGCAGTAATAATAGTAGCTGTAGTAGTAGTAGTAACATGAGTAGAGGCAGTAGCATTAAGATGCAAATAATGTCGTTCGGTTAGGGCAACATCCCCCACAACAAGCCCTGTTACTTTCAACTTCACACAACAAACTGCTCCTACGATAATGCCGATATGCCTTTTTGACAGCCTGCATACAGACGCCGTGTTGTGATTAAGTTTACCTTCCCCTCTCAAAATTTCCTGAAAATTTCAGCTTCATACCCTGAGGCATATTTGTAATAGCAGTCACAGTAGTAGTTTTAGCATTACAAATGGTTTTACTCATAATAATAGCACTAATAGCAGCAGTAGTGTTAACGTATTGCCTTTTGATCAGTTGAACATCCCTCTCATCAAGTCCTGAAAGTCCCAACATAATACACTTAGCCATTGCTATGACATTGCTGATATGTCCTTTTGATAACCCATATATTCATATACTTCTGGAGATTTTCATCTTAATGCTCTTAGCCTTACAAGTAGTTGCAATACAAGAAAAAGTTGAAACAGTAGTGGTAGTTGCAATAGTAGTAGTAGTAGCAGCAGCAGGAAACGTAGCAGTGGTTACAATATTAGTAGTAGTTTGCACATTTTACCATGTGGTCAATTGATTTTCCTCTTTAAGAATTCCCTGAAAGTTCCAACTTAATACCCAAATCTATTCTTGATATACGCTCTTTGACAATGTGCACGCACAGTGTCTTTCGGTTTAGTTCAAATTTCCCCTCAATATTAATAGTGTAGTAGTATGGTATAAGTAGTACTAGTAGGAGCGGTGGCACGTACTAGCGGTGGTAGTTGTAGCAGTAGTAGCGTGCAAATATTGCCATTTTGGTCAATTGATCTTCTTCCTTATTATTTTCCGAAAGTTTCAAATTAATATACTCAGTCATTCCTGAGTGGGGCCCTTTTGACAACCCGTACACATATAACGTGGTTTGATTTAGTCAAACACTCCCCTCAACCTTCTCTTAAAGGCTCATCTGAATGGCCTTCGTCTTTTCGGAAAGTAAAGGTCAGACATGCATACCTTACTCAAAGACATATACTAAATGAACACAATGAGCGAATTGCCTAACTTACAACCCTTTTCTAACGGTTTTGTTGCTGTTGTTTTTTGGGGGGAGGGGGTTATATCCTCAAGGTCAGAATTACTAGACCTTCCAACAACGCTTTAAGAAAATAGACGTCTTAAAATTCTGATTGGATATTTGTTTCGGAAAATGATGGGCGTGGGGGGGGGGTCTGTTTGCCCTTAAAACACTTTTGACTCTTAAAAAGGCCACTCTTACTTCCAATTTCCAATCAATTGAGCTCCATCCGAAGTTTATGCGACCACAAATTTCATAAAAACCTCATATGCCCCCAAGCCATTGCTCCAGGGCTCTGGTGGCATGTGTCAACCCTGGAGGCATTGTTATATGTTCTTTGGACTATTTTAAACAAAGTGGCTCTCTCCCAATTTCAATCAGATGGGTTTAGGGAAAAGACGGCTTTGGAGGGGGGGAGGGGGCTAGTTGTCCTTCATCAATCTTGACTCTTAAACGAGAACTAACACTTTCAATTTCCAAATAAATAGGCCCCCTCTAAAGTTTCTATGACCACCCCTTCCATAACAACCTTATACGTCCCAGGGGTATAACTTACAACCCCTGCCCCCAGGTTCTGATGGGTTATTTTAACCCCAAAGGCCTTGTTATATGATCTTTAGACTATTCTGAATAAAAAGCTATATCAACATTTCTATTGGATGCTTTTGGGTAAAAGAGGAGGTGGGGGAGGGGGACCTTCATGGCAATAAAAAAAAAATTAACGCATTTCTCATCAGGGCAATCATATTGAACCAGAGGTTATAAAATCTTGGAAGGCAAAGAGGCTCTAGAACAGATACTTAAACTTCTGGTTTCCTTTTGCGTAAATAAAGAGACCGAACCACAGTGAATGATAAACTCAAACGTTTTGTGCCGCAAAATAACGATTTTGGCTCGAGTAGGGGTCCCTCCCGTTCTCTGCTAAGGTTTGATATACTATCTCAATACCAAGACTAGGTTTTCTATATCCGCTTTAAACCGTTATTTCAAATTATTTGGAAGGCAATCGGTAAATAAAATGCTTCCAATTACCAATTGGCCCCTCTCATATGTAGAATAGATTTCCATTTTAGTTATTTCAAATTATTCGGAAGGCAATCGGTAAACAAAATGCTTTCAATTACTAATTAGTCCCTCTCATATGTCGAATAGATTTTTATTTAATTAATTAATTTATTCCATTTTAAATTATTTAAAAGGCAATCGGTAAATAAGATGCTTCGAATTATCAATAGGCCGTTCTCATATGTAGAATAAATTTCTATTTTATTTATTTTAAATTATTTGGAAGGCAATCGGTAAATAAAATGCTTCCATTTACCAATTGGCCCTTCTCATATGTAGAATAAATTTCTATTTTATTTATTTTAAATTATTTGGAAGGGAATCGGTAAATAAAATGCTCTCAATTACCAGTTAGTCCCTCTCATATGTAGAATAGCTTTTTATTTAATCAATTTATTTATTCCATTTTAAATTATTTGAAAGGCAATCGGTAAATAAGATGCTTTCAATTACCAATTCGCCCCTCTCATATGTAGGATAGCTTTATATTAAATTAATCAATTTAATTAGTTTCAATTATTTGAAGGGCAATTGATAAATAAAATGCTTTCAATTACCAATTGGCCCCTCTCATATGTAGAATAGCTTTTTATTCAATTTATTTATTTGATTTCAAATTTTTTGAAAGGCAATCGTCAAATAAAATGCTTCCAATTACCAATTGGCCCCTCTCATATGTAGAATAAATGTCTATTTTATTTATTTCAAATTATTTGGAAGGCAATCAGTAAATAAAATGCTTTCAATTACCAATTAGTCTCTCTCATATGTAGAATAGCTTTTTATTTAATTTATTTATTTCATTTCAAGTTTTTTGAAAGGCAATCGTCAAATAAAATGCTTCCAATTACCAATTGGCCCCTCTCATATGTAGAATAAATGTCTATTTTATTTATTTCAAATTTTTTGAAAGGCAATCGGTAAATAAAATGCTTTCAATAACCAATTGGTTTCTCTCATATGTAGAATAACTTTATTTGATTAAGTAAGACATAAAAACAAGAGTATAACACTTACTAGTGTCAACAGTAGATCGGTCTTTTGCTGCGTCAAAACTTCAGCAATCTGAAAATGAAACGCAAATAAGAAAATCGATAACTGAACTGTGAAACACAAAAGGCGTTCAGCTGACAACTGAACAAAAGAATTAATGTAAGAAATGAATAATAAAAAAATGTATATAAATAATATATGACAATATACAAACTTCTAAAAAGTATATTTACAAAATATAAAATTTTATAGTAAAAGTTTTTTTTAGTATTTTAGGTAAATAAAAGCCTAATTTCAAAATTTAAATTTTATAACCTTAAAGGCCTTTATAGCTTTAATTAAGAGTTAACTTTTGAATTTCGTAACTTTAATTAAATTAAAAGTTAATTTTAAAAAGAGATTATATCCTAATTATAAAATATCATAGTATTGTAAAATATTGTATAAAATACCAAAAATATATAATACAATATATAAAAAAGCAACAACCTATATATAAAATAATATAAGAACTGAATATATGAAATCAAAGATGTTTTTTCAAGCATCATTAGCGGCTAATAATTCATGACAATATTCTATTGTCAGTGAATATAAATGTTGACCAGCCGAAACCTGTCGCCTAAGACATTTGCTGTGGAATTTGAAAATAGAGTTCCTAAAGGGATTCGATCCCTACAGGATCACACTACCTCGTCCATTGTAAACTTTTTTTTTTGTTTGGCCAAACTAATTAGAATTGATTGGACAACCTTGCCAAAACTTGTAGATCTAGGATAAGACATTGGAATAAACGACAGAAAACTTAATGCCGACACCTAATTTCCCAGAAATCTTACAAAAACTATTTAACTTCTCTCATTTTGAGGTGGATATAGAGATACTCAGTTAAACAGAAACTTATAAATCATTAAAAAAGAGATGAATTTCGTTTTTATTTTTTCGACTGAACGGAGTCAGCAGAATTGAATTTTTAGGTTCAAAATGGGCATTCCTTTAAATTGTTAAAAGGACCACCAAAAAATACACTCAAAAGGATGTCATTTGATCAACTGGCAGCTTTAAAGCACCCGTGGTGGAGCCCGCTTTGACTGAAACCTTGACAACACACAATTTAAACTGCCTTCTCAATAAAATGTAAATAGCAAACCCATAATTGTCAAATACTTTTCAACGATTTACTAGTCCCCAGAGAGAATTCACTATGGGCCTATTGTCTGACAAATTTTTTCACCAAATAGAATGTTTTGCAATCCACAGCTAAATTCACCACTAAATGATCGACGCCAAATTTCCTTTATAGCAGAGAATTAACCACAATTATTGACAACCTATGCTTGTAGGAGCGGCCAAAACACACTTTGGTTTTGATATATCAACAAAAGCAAAAAAAACACATCGGTTTGTCCCCAATAAAGAGATGTTTGCTTCACGCTTGCTCAGAATTAATCCCTGCTAACACAATAATAAAAATGATGTGTTTATAATACAAAGAAACTATAATAAAGAACAGCCTCTGAATGTCAATGATCCCTTAGTCACCCGAATCGCAGACTCTTGAGCGAACATAGACCCGATTCTAGTTCCAGGGATGGTTAAAATCTCTCAACTTGACTATAAATACTATTAACTTCTTGAGGCTATCATTTTTCCCTTGATTTTTCTGGCCTTGAAGTCCTCCCGCTCTCCACTCTTGAGATCATACGACTCTTCCTATGGTTTCTTATGTTCCGTATGTTGTCTGATTTTCAATACTAATGGCGATGTTCTCCACGCACTGATATATTCTACTGTTTTATGCTTTTCCTCCTTCTGTTTCTTTTTTGTTTCTTTTCTTCTTTTTTTTGAAAAAAAAATTATCTTTGATGTAAAACATTATAGAACAGATTCTTAATCATTTAGGGTCGCAAATTGAATGAAATGTATCCTAAGCGCAAAACTGGGCCTTAAAAAGAAAACAAAAATGGAGCCTTTGGCTGGGTCAACATAACTTGCATATACTTTTGAATGATACAGAACCAAAGACAAAAATTACCTTTTAAAATAGTTTTAAAGTCATGAATGTATTTATTGGGGCAGAAGAGACATTTTTCCGTATCTGGATAATTAAAAGCTTTAATTGTTTCCAAAATGCGAGCAGAGCGTTCTCTATCCAATTTCTACTTACAAGTGTGTAAATTTAAGTTTGTAATTTACATAACATTTAAGTAAATAACACTATAAAGAATCATACATTTTGTAAAAGAAATCCTATCTATAGTTCCTTGAATATTTGTAACGGAAATATACAAGAAAAAAAAGAAGCATATTTGCTGAAACAGGTTTTGCAGCTGCTCAAATTCTTCTACCCTTAGAGTTCATTCCGACTTCGTTCGCGTTCGTTCTTTCGTCCAATTCGTTTCATTCCGTATCCTTAAAGCGAAATATTTTTATTGAGCTGATTTTCCAAAGAACTTTGGATTATTCATTATTATATCGTACTATAAGAGGGTACCTGACTGACTGACCGTATCTAGAAACAGTAGGCTATGCGAAAAATGGCGTCATCCGCTTTCTACGCCTAAAATGGAGACGATTCTGCGGATGAAGATGGAATGATTGCAAAAGATAGTCTTTGTAACCCAAATGGGTGGAGGATTTCGTAAGGAACGATTTAAACGAAATGGTTACTTCTTGGGAGGGTGTAAAAAAGGAAGCTTTGAATTATTGGGATGGAGGAGGAGCGTAACGTACTTTGTTGCCGCAGGTCAGCTTGTCTGCAATGAGTTCTTAGTAGTACTAGCACTATAACATATCATATTTATTGTAATGTAAGAAACCAGATAGGAAGATTATAATACTGGAAAAAAAAAAAAAAAAAAAAATCAATAGGTGAGAAAACGAAAATTTATCAGCCAGTGGTAAAATAATGAAGACGAAAGAAAACAAGCAATATTTCGACAAGGACCTCCGGCAAGCCGTCCTTAGTGCCTAAAAAAAAAGATAGGAAAAATAAAAAACCTTTCGAAGTGTACTTAACAAGAGGAGAACAGACACTGAATAAAAAAAAAAAACAAAAACAGTCTGGGAAGCAATGAAGACAATCTCAACCAAAATGATTGAGCAATAATTCTCTGCTTGCAATTGTTTTAGACTGTCTGCAATTTCGGCTTTCATTAGATATGCTTACAGGTTCTGTTAAATTAGATTGGGCGAAAATATTGATTGAGTCTTTTAATATTAAATTGTTATAATTAGGGTTTTAAGAATATTTCTGTGTCTCTATTTTTATAAGCCAAATTTCTGTTTATATAATTTTGATCTCGATTGCCTCCTTAAGATTGCGGTAGGTCATTTACAGTAGAATTTGAATTTGCCTCTTCAAAAAGAACTAAATGTTGAGAGTTTCGAAAATAGCAGGCCAAAGCTGAATCATAGTTTTCACTTTTATTTTTTTTTCAAAACACAGAGACTTATCTATTGAAATTTTGTGTTCATGCAATCGTTCCCATAGTTGTTGATGGTCCTACCAATGTTAAAATTTTCCGCAAATGAACTCGGGACTCTGTAGACCCCCACTACCGAGTATGGGTCCAGTTTTAATCCTTTTCCCGAATTGAAAAATTTTCAACTTTTGTTCGTTTTGAAACAGACAGAGAGATAATGTTTTTGTAAAATTTTTCCAAATTTGTCGCTGAGTTTCGAGATGCATGGTAAAATGGTGAAAGTTTTGTTCTGAATTGCCGGAATAACTGAAACAAGGGGGACGGGCTCCCTTTTTCCCTGCATTACCATTTTTAGTCGTTTATCTATGATATTTTGAATAAGGTTGATTGGATAACCATTGCACAATAGAATATCTTTAACGTAATTTAATTAAGAATTTACATGATTACCGTACGAGAACAGACTTTTATAACTCTCTCGATCAAAGAAATTATTACCCCTTTTTCACAGAAGGAGGATGATTTAACGAGAAATGTAGATACCGATCATTATGGGTCGGCTTTCTATATATAGAAAATTCAAGGCTTTGAATATTTTTTTTTAATTAAAACATCCAAGTTTGTTATTATGGTTTTTTATTTAATATGTTATATTATAATCTATTACAGAATATATTACTTGGTCTATAAATATTGGAATTATTGATTAGTTGTAAGATGCAAGTTAATATCACAAACGTAAGGCAAAAAATTGCCACTTTTTACCAGCATCTTACCGGCATTTTACCGGATTGACGAGAAGATGCTCTTTTTTTTCTTTTTTTTAGGAAGCGGTTCAAAGAGCTAAGCTGTGTCTTACTGAGGTTTCTTTGTGGATTTACGGTTTGCTTAACCATGTATAATTAAAGAAACGTATGGGGTGAATACTGAGTAAAACCAAATAAAACTACAGATCAAGAAACTTGTGTATGATATGTTTATTGACTTTTTGATATGTTTACCTCGCTCTTTACGCTAAAGTTTTTTATTGTTTTAAAAAATAAAGTTGTAAGACAGAGTCAAACTTTAGCGTAAAGATCGAGGCGTTGAGGAGGGGACAGCCCCTTTCATATACGGAATAATTTCTGTTCGTTTTAAGTTTTAATGTCGCTCCTTACTTTCAGTTAAAAAAACTTGTTTTTTTTTTATTTAATTTTTGATCGTTTTTTTAGTTAATGCAGCTTTTATTTTGGCTCACTGTTATTGAATAAGTAAAATTAAATTTGCATATTAATTTTACTTTTCTTGTGCTAAATGGCTTTCCAATAAACCAAAACCAATACTATACAGAAATACAGAAACTATTGCGCATATTAAAGGGGCTGTCCGCTTCTCAACGCCTCGCTCTTTACGCTAAAGTTTGACTCTGTCTTACAACTTCATTTTTTAAAACAATAAAAGACTTTAGCGTAAAGAGCAATTCGTTGAGGAGGGGACAGCTCCTTCCATATACGGAATAATTTCAGTTCGTTTTAAGTTTTAATGTCGCTCCTTACTTTCAATTAAAAAAAAACTTGTTTTTTTTTTATTTAATACCAGGAAGAATTCAGTACCAATCCTCATGGCAGAGGCCATTTTTGTTCCTCCAAACACTTCGACCTGTAGTCAGCAGTGTCATCAATAACCTGTCGGTCAAAGGCGAATGTTTGACCTTCTACCGAATTAAATAGGCGGTGATAAATCAAGTCGAGCATTTACTTAGTTTATGGAAATTTTCTCTTCTTGTTTCAAACACATTACTTTTTCCTTATTAATTAAGAGGAAGATAGGTTTCCATCCACTAATTCTTCACTCTTTAGTATCTGACGTATTTTTAATACCTGGCATTTAGCCAATGGTTAGAAACAAAAAAGTAAATAAAACGGTGAACACAAAAATGCTGGTATCTAAAAAAAAATGATGATTTAGCTAGTAAAACAGGTCTATTTTTTCTGCATAAGTAGAGAAGAGAGTTAAATCTCATATTCCTTCCTCCTTAAAGCCGCCGCACGCCTTACCATCTTAAAAGAAAGAGGAGACAATATTAGCCTGCGCTTCGCTAAGTCCACCATTTCTAATGCCCGGGCTGAGGATGTTTTCTATATTTTTCACAACCCACTAGATCCTGTCTCCTCACTTAGCCTCCTCAGCTATCCAAACTTCCTCACTAATCTATCCTGTTACCGTTCTTCGCTAGGTCCCCCCCCCCCACAGGGGCAACCATAACCGAGAGTTTCCAAAAGAGTTTCATCCCCTTTACCGTGGAGTACCTTAATGAATCTTTTCACCCAAAAGAAAAAAAAGATGCGGAACTAGATTTTATAGTCAAGATTAGAAGTTCTGATCTCAATTCTATTGCCTTTCGGCCAGGAAGTGCAGTGGGGGTTAAGCCATCCTGTGGCTCCACATACCCTTCCTGTTATACCTTCCCCAGATTTCTCTAGGTAGCCATTTAGAGCTGGGTCGATCCTGGCTGAGCTTACAGAGTCAAACCACTGACCCCCCATTCAAGCAATATAACCAGCGACACCAGAACTGACACTCCTTTCTTTACGAACACATAATTTCAAGTCTAGCATGCTAAGCATTCACCAGGACGGCTAAACCAAATAGAATTCCTCCCTCCCTTTTTTTGTGTTGTCACAATTATTGTTGCCACTTTTTAGACATATTCTTCCTTTCTTGCTATAATTCTTTATTTTAGTTTTTGACACAAAGCCAATTGTTTCTCTTATCGTTAGTTTTTTGTACTTGTATCAAAATTTTTTTTTGATTTGACTTGAATTCTGCTATTATTAATTGTTCTTACAGCTTGTGATATTACTTTATCAATAAAAGCATTATCTATCTTCACCCTTTTTCATTCTTTCTTTTTTTGTCATTAATTGTGAAGTGTTTAAAGTAGTAATTTTTAGATATATTATCTTGTTGTGTTACATTTTATCAAGTCTTTTTTAATCTTTTAGTGTCATTTTTAAATACTAGACTTCTTTTTAATTAGTTTTAAGAATTATATATTTTTTTTTTTTAGCGGTTTCAGTTTTATTTTTCGTTCCCTCTTACCAGACACAAGAAGCAAATTCGGCTCTTTTAGAGCTTGTGACAATCTTCTGAAAATTTTTATTTTATCTCTCTCAAAGTATACGTATATACATGCATAGATATAATTTCATAACGATAGTGAAACAGAAAAGACCAACGATCTATCTAAACACAACAAATAAAGAACCTCAGTTTGATACTCCCCTAGAACAGCAAAGAACGTCACTATTCTCAGATCGTGCTGCTGCAAGTTTTAATTTCAAACAGGACCCCTTCCCCCTCACCATCACTAGCACAGTATACAGTATAACAGTTAGATTAAGCTATATTGTATCAGTTATAATATAATCTGAAAAGTTATACGCTAAAAAAGTTATAGTTATATTTTTAAGCTAAAAAAAAGAAGAAAGAACTCAGTTAGTATCCCCTTAGAAGCTGCACCCAGGTACAGCAGAGTTAGCAAGATTTGACTTACATCTTTGACATACCGGACTTCATTGACTTGATACTTTTGTCTGCATTCTTCAGATGTTTCTATGTGGCCCATCCAAACTGCATAGTCTTCAGGCAACAACGGCATAAATAGCGTGCTTTTCCCTGATCCTAGATGAATTGCTCCATAGAACCCAGGCTCTCTCACTCCAAAAGCCCAGTTGAAAAATGACTCCTTTAATAAAATAATAACAATGAGTCATATTAAATTTCTTTCGCTCAATTACTCGAAATTGGACATCGGACATCCAATCAGGACATCGAAATTGGATTCTCATTGTTGAAAATAGTTTATAAGAAAACTTACACAGCCATGTATAAAATGGAACAATTGAGGATTTAGATCTTAATGAAAAAGACCTTCATACGCAGTTCTTGGTAGTAGTGGGCACAAACTTGAAAGAAAAAGAATGGGTGAAATATCTGAAAAAATAGCAAACACCATATGACACCAAACAGCTTAAAAAGATGCAGTTGTTTTCAGAAACGAGAAAGAATTGGTGCATATGAAAAGCAGTTAAAATTTAATTAAATACTTGTGTTTTTTCATTTTCGCAGTTGAACGTGGCAACACTGACGTAAATGTGGTTATGCCATAAAAACCTCCTATTTCTGTGGCAAACAAAAGAAAAATTCAATAAAATAGTGGTTTTGAGGTGTAAACAGACCAAAATTGAGTCCAGGGGATAAAAATGATTTTATTTTGATATTCTTGGCACACTAATATTGTTTTATTTTTCTTCTAGTACCTTACACCCATTACCTTTTACTAAAATTATGGCAACTTGACACAAGTTTGTTCCTGTCAGACGCTAAGGATATACGTAAATTTGGACAGGGGCTCTTGAGTGTCTCTAGTTTTTCACCATATTTCTTTTAACACTTCTACATTTGTTTGATGTAAATAATAATATTTTCCTAGTCCTAATCATGACTAGATAGAACATAAAACTCCCTTACAGCAACGGTCCAATCAAAAGAAACTACTACTACTACTACTATACAACTACTAGCAACAATTCACTGTAGCACCAAAACACATGAGATCAATACAGCTTGGCATACTCCTCCTCCTTCCAAATTCATTCATAGCCTCTATCTTTACAACTTCCCAAGAAGTTCTACGGTCCATTAAATCCTTCTAATGGATTTGATGGATTCTAATCGTACATATTAATTCCAGCAAAATTATGGCCGCTTGACATATATTAAACACTATCAGATATCACGGATAAAAATATTTATGACGGCTTTCGAATGTCACTGATTTTTCTTTTTATTTCTTTAAACCCTTCTACAGTTATTTAGCAGACAATCTAGCCTGTTTATAGTCCTACTGAAAACTAGATAGAATCTAGACGCTACTACACAACAGCCTAGTTCCTCTAGTCACAGGCAGTGCAACAGCACTGCCTAAATAAAGAACGATGTCGGACGCAATATATTTTTTCTTCCCCCCCCCCCCCCAAGGCACTTCGTATAGAAGCGGATATCGTAGAAGCTTCGGAAAAAATTCATTCAATTTGAAATTGAAAGATCTAGTGTCCGTTTTGAGAGTCAAAAGTGATTGGAGGGCAATCAGCCCACCCCTCCCACGCCTATCAATTACCAAAACACATTCAATCAAAATTTTAAGATAGCCATTTTGTTCAACATAGTCGAAAGGTGAAGAGACTATGTCTCATATATAGGGCATATTGGTAATATCACAGCAACGGCTAATTATATGAAATTTTCAGGGACTGTTGAGAGGGTTGTTGGGCTATATCAAAACATATTATATGTATGCAGGTTATCAAGAGGACGTATCAGAATATATCTCAAAAATGGCTGAAAGTATTATGTTGAAACTATCAGAGCATGAGAAGGGGATGTTTTACTAGAACAAAAAGGCCCAATGTGAATACCATTACTGCTTACTATTAATGCTACAACTACTCCTACCATTACTTTTGCTAGGGTATACGGTATAAAGGGTTATACCCTATATCCTAGAATAGGGTATAAAGTTGAAAGTTTCACTACAGTTGCATGCATATTTACCTGTCGAAAAACGTGTGTTATATCAGTAGCATCTATGGGTACTTCATCTCCACCTCTGAGTAAGACAACAGCTCCAACAGCTTTTTCTCCAAGGATATTCTTTAGCTTCTCACACAATCTGAAGCGATTTTCTTCATAAAGTCTGAGTGGTATCTTGAGAGTTCGAAGTCCCAGAGAATACATATTTCTGAAAATTAATATAAATAAAGATTACAACATGCCTTTACATAAAAGGGAGAAAGCATTCCTCCCTTGAAAATGGTCAGGAAAGCCTCTCCCTAAGGAAAACTGGAGAATGGTGGCTTAAATGAACCCACCCACCCCCTGTGTAACCTTTTGTGGTTTCAATTTGGAGGAGGAAAGTATTTGCCTCTTAGATTTTTTCACACCCACATCTCAATTTTGAAAAACCTTGTTTTTGTATTTTCACTGAAAAATAGTTATTTTTTGTATTTTCACTGAAAAAAGCAAAAAGCAAGGATTCAAACAGTAATTTTGAAAATTATAACCCACTTATATCAAATAATGTAAAGCTGCATCAGAGATAAGAGATTTTAGCTGTGGTACTAGTATTCTAAATTAGTTCCAAATTTGGATGAGCATTGTACTATTACTTCAACTGAGCAACACAGAAGAAAATAATAAGCTGGAAAGTATATCTCCCTGATTTGTGAATGTTGGTTGGGCTAGCGGTGGTTTAACCAAAATATTTACTTTTTCTTTTTATAATCTTTTTTTGTCCATTTAAAACCCTTTTTTCTATGCATTTAGAAACCATTTTCTTTTTGCTCTTGTTGAACTAGTATAATTACTGGAACAGCAGCAAGGATTTTGAAAAATTGATAAGAAAATCAATTATATATCTTTACCTTTGTGTACTAGTTTTATCTCAAAACAAACAAAACAATTAAAAAACAAAATATTAGAGTTACCTTCAAACCCAAAATAACTATAAGATCTGTAGTAAATTCAGACAAAGATGTAATTTCAAAAAACATGCAAAGTTGTGTAAATAGAATACTTTGTTCTGGTGGAAAATACTATGTTGGGAAAACCCAACAAAATTTAGAAAATAAACAGCACGAAATTGAATATAATTATTCTTTGAAGTACAATAAAAAAAATCAGAAACTTCTAATTCGGCAGTTAGAAATCAGAAACTTCTGATTCGGCAGTTATGGAACTTTTGTTTGATCTTCCATGCCATAATGTTATATTTGGTGAATTAGAATTAATCAATTATTCTGTTGGGCTATTACAAAGTATTTCTAAAATTAATTAAAAGAAAATTACGGATAAAACACTTAGTATAAATAGAGACGAATCTGAGTATTGATTAAATTCAGTTTATAATAGTTTTAATAAAAAACAGGCTAAAACTTTATATATTTTTAATACTAAAGAAAATTGATTCAGATTAAGCCTAATACCTTGAATTTAAAATGTAAGAACAAATAAACTTTAAGAAGTGAATAAGATTGCTTAGCTTAGTCAAAAAGTCAATAAACATGTCATACACAAGTTTCTGGATCTGTAATTTTCTTCTAATTAAGCTAACCCAGGGCACACGTAAGATTTTAAAATGAAAATACTCTTTTATTTTGCTAGAATTCCATATTAAAAGATTAAATCATACATACATATATCACATATATGCACAAAGAATATGACAAACATCCTGGCATTTGCCTTATGTATAATTGTGAGATTTGATTTTGTTTAAATGTGAGTATCCTTTTGTCCTTCTTTTTGTTTTTTAGTTTAGCATTTGTGTATTTTTTTTTTTCTATTTTTTTTTTTTTTGTTCGTATTTTTCCAACATTCATAGGCTTTTGGCATTCATCAGTTCTCATTTGGCATTTGACCTATGAACATCTATATGAGTTTTAAGCCGGAATAAATTTAGAATAAATTACAGTGGATTACAGTGACCGTCAGTTTCGCAGTAAGTGAAATAATAAATTGATACTTATGGACAATTCGCCATTAGATATTTTTACTCACTCATATAAGGTGCTGTATTATCGTACTGTCTTTTTAACTTGATTTAATAATCTAAATATAATTCAATTTTACTAATAAGCGAGCAGAAGAGGGGGGTTTCTTGTCGCAAGGGCCGTTGTACCTGCCGGGAGTGATACTCCTTTAAACTGCGGGGATCAGGTAGCAAGAAACTACGCTTCCTTTGCTTACTGGTATTTGTTCTTATTGGTATCTCGTTCTTATGATATGCGTATCCGCGCACTGTACAGTGAATAATAGATAATGGACTTGTATTTTCGCCGGTTTAAATTTTTTTTAATTTAACCGTGCTAATGGAGTGAATGAAAACGAAATAATGAAGTTTGGGTAAGAGTTTTTTCTGGACTTGCCGAGTGTAATCGAAGCTAAAAAACTCCTCTATGATGCGGCTGTACCTGGGACTGAGCTTTCGAGAAGACAGGCGCCGAAGGCTTTGGAAAGCCATCTGAAGGATATTTTAAGCATATTCGTGAAATGTGACGATGAAGACATACACCTACCAACGTTTGTAATTCGTTTTCCAAATGACGTTCCTGTTATCCCTGCTTTGCTTTATTCGAGTTTGAATGCAAAGTTCAATAGAATGGAACACTTGCTAAAGACTGTTTCAACTAAGTTCGATTCGTATGATAAACACTTTCCACCATTGCCTGCCCATTTGACGCCGGCAACTGACTCTCATGCCACTAATTTTCTAGGGTTTTTCCCAGTCTCCATTACTTTGTAAAGTAGATTTCCATTACTGGAAAACTGTTTAGATTGCGGATTTTTTTGATTCGTTAGTGCTAGTTTTATTTTTCTGCAATCTCTATCATTTGTTTGTAATTCTGCGAATTTTTCGGAGGTTACCCCGAGTATTTCGGTTAATTCATCTTTGGTTTCCTCTGCTTCTCTTTCAACGGTCAATAATTTCTCTTGTTTATGGTTATATTCCTTTTTGTCTGTCCTATTTTGGCTTTTCGGTTTTCTTAGTTTTGCATTTCTTATGAACATCTTGTCGTTAAATTGAAATGGGTTTTGTATATTTTGATCATCATTTTCATTAGTGGGCGTTGCAGCCTCCTTTTTCTTTTTTTCTTGGTTTCGTGTCACCGCATTTACTTTTTTAATCATGGAGGTTGCTTTTAGCACAAGAAAGTTTTCGATATTGCCGTAATCTCCCCCTAATAAAACGCCTACTGCAAGAGTAGGTACAACCCCTACTTTTAATTCCTTTTTAACCGTATTTCACTCTTTATTGGCTATTTCTATTATGACCTGAGCTGTCGGATATTTATGTTCTGCTCCATAGTAACATAGCGCTGCCACTTTATTTTTGTAATTTATGTCGGTTTTCTTTATCAAGTCTTCCCGTACATAGGTTTGGTCGTACATAGGTTTGAGCAGCCAAAGAAAAAAAGGAGGAGGCAGACAGAGAGGAAAGAGAATACATAATGGAAATGATTGCAGGGAGAAATTCCCAAGAGCCTCGGAAATCGTCTACAATAGAGGTAATGCAGGCAGTAAACCTTCAACCAATGAAAGAAAATGAAGATGTACATTTATACATATACAATTTTTGAAAAAACGGCGGAATTAAGCGGATTACCGAGAGAAAATTGGGTGACAAGAATACAGCCCCTCCTTAAAAGCACAAATTGCATATAAAGCATTACCAACGGAGTACCCAAAAGATTTTGAAAGACTAAAACAAGCCATTTTTGAAAAGTTTCAACTCTCCCCCGAGCACTTTCAAAGAAGGTTTAGAAGCGAAAGAAAACGAGACAACGAAATTTATAAAGAACACGGGTACAAATTGAAAGATATGTATTTAAAATGGCTAGAGTTAGAAAACTATAGAATGTTAGAAGACCCGGAAGAAATAAAAGGATAAGATAATGAAAATAGTAGATAAAACAGCGATGGAACAATTCTTAGAAAATACCCATCCAAATATGAGAATGTACTTAAAAGAGAAAAACCCAAAAACAATTGAAGAAATGTCCGAATTAGCAGACAGGCACACTGAAATTAGGAGAGGCATTCCCACCAAGAACAAGTTTAGGAGGTAGTGGTAGGAAAGAATACCCTTACTCAGAAAATAAAAATAATGCTAGCCAGATATGGCAAAGACAAACAGAATCAACGTGCTACCATTGTAACTCCGGCAGCTACTATAGCACCAATTGCCCAAATAAAGACGGTAGAAAATACGGCCAAAAACAGGAACAGTATGACGTTACATGTTACAACTGTAATAAACGAGGAAATTATGCCTCAGATTGCCGCAGCGCGAAAAAAAAATACGAGAATAATTACAGAACAAGGGACGATGGGGCAAACGGAAAACAGGACAATCCGAGAAACGATCGATCCCGAGAGAATGGGAAAAATTCTCAAACGTATAAGAGAACCGCATGGGTTAAAAGCCCGGAGAATATGAGAACTTGCGCATTTGCAGAATCATACAAAGTATGTGGCGAACTAAATGTTAAATCGGTAGAAATAGCTATCGATTCCTGCAGCGACCAAACCTATGTACGGGAAGACTTGATAAAGAAAACCGACATAAATTACAAAAATAAAGTGGCAGCGCTATCTACTATGGAGCAGAACATAAATGTCCGACAGCTCAGGTCATAATAGAAATAGCCAATAAAGAGGGAAATACGGTTAAAGAGGAATTAAAAGTAGGGTTTGTACCTACTCTTGCAGTAGACGTTTTATTAGGGGGAGATTTCGGCAATATCGAAAACTTTCTTGTACTAAAAGCAACCTCCATGATTAAAAAGTAAATGCGGTGACACGAAACCAAGAAAAAAAGAAAAAGGGAGGCTGCGCCGCCCACTAATGAAAATGATGATCAAAATATACAAAACCCATTTCAATTTAACGACAAGATGTTCATAAGAAATGCAAAACTAAGAAAACCGAAAAGCCAAAATAGGGCAGACAAAAAGGAATATAACCATAAACAAGAGAAATTATTGACCGTTGAAAGATAAGCAGAGGAAACCAAAGATGAATTAACCGAAATATTCGGGGTAACCTCCGAAAAATTCGCAGAATTATAAACAAATGATAGAGATTGCAGAAAAATAAAACTAGCACTAACGAATCAAAAAAATCCGCAATCTAAACAGTTTTCCAGTAATAGAAATCTACTTTACAAAATAATGGAGACTGGGAAAAACCCTAGAAAATTACAACTTTTGGTACCACATGAACTAAGAAAAGCGGTAATAAAGTTGGCTCACTCAAGCCCAACGGGGGACACATGGGATCCCAAAGAACAAGAGATAGAGTCTTGCAGCGTTTTTGGTGGAAAGGATTAAGAAGGATATTATCAACTTTTGTAAAAGATGCAAAGATTGTCAATTAGTCGCATACAAAAAAACAAATGAAAAAGTCCCAATGAAAAAAAATGCCCATTTTCGGCAAACCATTTGAGAGAATTTCAATGGACATTGTAGGTCCACTTCCAAAATCTAGCGCGGGAAACAGATTCATTCTAGTTATTAATGATCTGACTACGAGATACCCAGAAGCTATCCCAATGCGAACAGTAAAATCACCAAAAATCGCAGAAGAATTAGCGAAATATGTCTCACGTCACGGAATCCCGAAGGAAATTTTAACAGATAATGGAACCAATTTTATATCGACATACATCCGAAAATTATACGAAATTCTCGGCATTAAACAAGTATTAACTACTCCATTCCATCCTCAGACAAATGGAGTGACAGAAAGATTTAACGGAACCCTAATTAGTATGTTGAGACGTTTTGTAAGAGATGATGTAAACCAATGGGACAAAATGCTTCCTTATGTCCTTTTTGCATACAGAGAAACTCCACACCAAGCTATAGGGTTCTCGCCATTTAAATTACTATATGGGACAAACCCAAAGGGGGTGTTAGACATTTTAAAGGAATCATGGGAGAATGAGGAGAAAAATGAAGAAACAGTGATAACCCACTTGCTATCACTACGAGAAGAACTGCACAAATACCATGAAATTGCCAAGCAAGCACAGGGGGAATATGCAGAAAAAACGAAAATATGGTACGACAAATCCGCCCGAATGCGCGAATTCACGGAAGGGGATGAAGTCCTCATATTGTTACCGGACGGAAATAATAAATTGGAAGTAAGATGGAAAGGACCATTTAAGGTGAAAAAGAAAATGAATGATGTAAATTATGTGATAGAATTAGATGGAGCAAGGAAAAAGGAAGAAGTTTATCATGTGAATTTGCTGAGAAAATTTAATTGGGAGAATGAAAGGGGAAACCACAAAGATCTGCAGATGCACTGCCTCCTGATTTCAACCTCAGAAAATGACGAGGAAAGTGCCCCTTTGGCTACAACAGACCCGGCGGAAATACATATAAATGCCATTGAAAGGGTTTCGTCAGAAACACATCTGAGCCGAGCTCAAAAAGACCAATTAAAAAATTTATTCACGGAATTTGCAGACGTATTAACAGACCGAATCGGAAAAACAAAAATGTGGTACATAAAATACCAGTAAAAAACAACAAACCAATAAAACAATACCCATACAAAATACCAGAAGCCAAAAGGAAAGAAATGAAAAAAGAAATAGACCGAATGCTCGATTTAGGGGTTATAGAACCATAAAATTCAGAATATACAGCGCCAGTCGTATTAATCTCGAAAAACACAGTGTAGTCTACGCAAAACCATTCGGTTTTGCGTAGACTACAGAAAACTGAATAATATTTCCAAATCAGACGCGTACCCAATACAAAGAATGGATGAAATTCTAGAGTCAGTTGGCTCCGCAAAATTTATATCAATTTTAGACTTGAGAAGGGGATATTGGCAAGTAAAGATGCACCCAGAAGATTCAGCAAAAACAGCTTTTATTACGCCTTTTGGGTTATACCAGTTTCCAAAGACTAGTAGATTGTATCTTAAAATCCTTACCATATACAAAAGCCTAATTGGATGACATTATAGTATTTTAAAACTCGTTCAATGAACATATAACTCATATGGAACAAGTATTGACCAGGCTGAGGAGAGCAGGATTAACTCTGAATGTAGAAAAACGTAAATTGGTACAGTCAGAGACAGAATACCTGGGACACAAAATAGGAAACGGTATCATAACCCCATTAAGGGAAAAAACAGAAAAAAATTAAAAGCGCAGCAGTCCCAAATACAAAGAAAAAATGTCCGGTCATTTTTGGGGTTGGCAGGATATTACCAAAAATTCATATCAAATTTTGCAACGATTGCTACACCTTTGACGGAGTTAACAAGGAAGGGGGTCGCAGGCCCCGTTAAATGGTCAGAAATTGAACAAAATGCGTTTGATACACTGAAAGACGCTCTTTGTAGCGAAAGGATACTGAGCAATCCAGATTTTTCCTTACCATTTGTGCTATAAACGGACAGTTCAGATTACGGATTAGGGGCAGTTGTATCTCAAAATTTTGAAGATGGGGAGCATCCAATCATATTTATATCCAGAAAATTGTCAAAAGCAGAATTAAATTATAGCACGATAGAAAAAGAATGTCTTGCGATAATATACGCAGTAAAAAAACTCGACTATTATGTATATGGACGAAAATTTACAATAGTGACGGATCACAACCCATTGAGATGGCTAGATATAATGAAGCCAGATAACCGATGATTGGCACGATGGGCCCTGTGCTTACAAGAATAGGATTTCGAAATAAAATCAAGGCCGGGGACAGATAACGGGAACGCGGACGGCATGTCCCGATTGTGATAAAAATATATGTAAGTAGAAAACAAAAAAATGTTGGATGGGCTGTGCCTTGATAACATAAATAATAGGGAAAAAAAATTAAACGTTGGATGGGCTGTGCCTTGATAACATAAATAATAGGGGGGGAGGAAGAGGTCAAAGACCCATAAGGAATAAAACAAGATGGTTACAAAATAAAGATGAATGACCTACAACGGGTTGGGGGAAAGTTGGGAGATATTGAATGTCGAGTCGGATTGAAAAAACTTGGAAAGGAATCTGAGATTGGTATTATCAACTCAAAAGATATGTCGATCCTTTATGAGGGGGAGGAATCCCTTGGGGAAGATCCCCTGCTGGAAGTCGCGAAAGATAGCCCTTTTCCTCAATGCACAACTGGCGGACAAGTTTTGATCCTTTTACCGAGATTTTGCCTCTCTGATCTGGAGTCCTTGGGGGATACTCTCTCCCCAGGGGCAATGGGCAATTTACTTTTTTATTGAGATGTGGGGTTGTTTCCACAGATGGAAATTAAGAGGCTAGTGCAGCCAATTTTTCATGATGGCTGGCATCATCATATGTGCCAGAAACTGATTCTCTGCTCCTCTCAAATGTAAATTCGTGAGAGCGAGAAAATTTTTTGTTTTTGATTGTGCTGCGCACAATCATTGTCTACGAATCTTGGGGACTTCAACTTTCAAAACCTAATGCGGATGCTATACAATTTAGACCATGGTGGTCCTACAGTAGAGACGTGTCGATGACGACCGATCCAGAGCCAAGCGGTGGAAGTAGTAGCACAGACACTGGTGGAAGAGAGAAGGCAAATGGATTTTGTAAAGTTGAAGTTAAGTGTTTATGTTTGTAAGGGTGGACCAAGGCAGCGCGTGGGGGGTCATTTATCTTACAGGGGGAGGTGTTGGGGTTCCACTCCTGTTTCTCTTCCTTTCAGATAAATGACCTGTTTTCGTTCTAATTACATTTGCTTAGATTTGCCTATAGTATAATTCTCAATGACAATTTAAAAGTCTCGTTGCTAAGCTATAGTTGTGTTGCAATAAGTAAGCTTTGAAGTCAAGTTCTATTTTTGTACTTCCTGGTTGGAGTCATTGAATAATAGGGCTGGGAAGTTAGAATTGGTTTTGAATGGGGATTGAGATGATTGGCTGGGCCAAGTGAAGGTTTACCCCTATGAACAGTGCTGTAAAGATTATTATTTTTGAATTAGTCTGCGTTTAGACCCCGTTCGGGGAAACATATTTTTGTGTGATTATTGTAACCCTTTGGAAGAATACAAGTAAGGTATTTTCTACAAACTGTGTACTAGTTTCCGTAGCCCAGGCAGGGTAGGAATAGAGCTACGAGGTACCGTCATTATTATATTGACAGGGGTGTTTGTTACCTCCAAGAAGAGAGTTAAAAATGGCTATCTCAAATTTTGATTGGCTGTGTTTGGGGGAATGAAGGGCGTGGGGGGCTAGTTGCCCTCTAATCACTTTCGACTATTAAAAGGGTACTAGCCCTTTGAATTTCCAATCGAATGAGCCTATTTTGAAGTTTCTACGACAACGCCTTCTATAAAAACCTTATATGCCCCCAGGGCATAATTTAAAACCCTTGCCCTGAGGGTTGAGGGGGAGTGTCCTTCTCAAAAACATATTTTCTATCTGGAAATCAACTACGCTGAACAAAATGGCTATCTCAAAATTTTGATTGGATGTATTTGGGGGAATGATGGGCGTGGGGGGGGGCTAGTTGCCTTCCAATCACTTTCGACTATTAAAAAGGGTACTAGCCCTTCGAATTTCCAATCGAATGAGCCTGTTTTGAAGTTTCTACAACATCGCCTTCTATAAACACCTCATATGCCCCCAGGGCATAACTTAAAACCCTTGCCCTGAGGGTTGTGGGGGAGTGTCCTCCTCAAAAACATATTTTCTATGTGGAAATTAACTACGCTGAACAAAATGGCTATCTCAAAATCTTTATTGGATGTGTTTAGGGGAATGATGGGCATGGGGGGGGGGCTAGTTGCCCTCCAATCACTTTCGACTATTAAAAAGGGCACTAGCCACTCCAATTTCCAAGCGAATGAGCCCTTTTCGAAGTTTCTACGACGACTCCTTCGATACGAAGCGCCCGGGTATGGCGAAAAAAACAAAGAAAAAAAAAACACATTATGCCCACATCCTTCTTTAATTAGGCAGCACTAGCGCGCTGCATATGATATTAACCTTTCTATTGTTGTTTTGTTATGGTACTGGTATTCTAGCTCTTTTATCATAGGCAGCGCGATAGCGCTGCCTAAGTAAAGAACAATGTGGGCACAATGTATTATTTTTTTCTTCTTCTTCTTTCTCCATACCCGGGCACTGCAAAATTGTTGTCAACATTTGGTTATTTCAAAGTTAATCAACCATTTTAATCCACTTAAAACGTTTTTAGTTGTGACTATCCTTTGTCTGGAAAATCCAGGATGCTTGAAATATGCATGTCCTACTTGTCCTACTACAAACTTCTAATAATCTTAAGTAGGACATGCATATTTCAAGAATTGTGGAGTTTCTAGACAAAGGATAGTCAAAACTAAAATTTGTTGAAGTGAATTAAACTGGTAGATTAACTTTGAAATGATCAAATGTTGACAACATTTTAACTGTGAACAACAAAGAATCATTGCTGGACCATTAAAGCTGAGAGAAAGTGGGTCATTCCAGGAAGCATTTACAAGGATACCCATATCACTCATTTTAATATAGAGACCTAAGTCACACAATTACACTCCATATGATTATACAATTTTGTCCCTGTACTTGAGGCAATTTTTTCAGTTTTTTGCTTCCACTATCTGAGTAGTATTTTATATTCAATTCAATTTTATTCAAATAAAAAAATAACACAAACATCAATAACAATAAAGATCCTAGAAGATAACTTGTTAAGGACCAAAAAAAGAAAAAAATTAAAGTAACACTGAAAGAAAAAAAATAGAAGAATAAAACATGGGTAATTAGAGCAAATTTGTTAAAAATGGAAAGATTAAATTATATTATCAAGTTTTGTTACATTTTTATACAACTTGCAGAAACTTGTGACTAGTTCAACACTGGAGGGAATTTTGTTCCATTGAGTAATAGATTTGTAAATGGGAGATTGCTGGGCAGCGCTTGAAACGCGTTTAGGAATTTTAAAGGCTCTATTGGATGAACGGAGACAGTGGGCTTCCGAATTATTAATATTATAATAGGTTAGTAGTTGAGGTGGAAGATTATTGTGGAAAGCAGAGTAAGCAAGCAATAAGTTTAGTTTTTGTATGATTTGATCAAGTGGAGCTATGCCAAAATCTGAATACAAATCACGAGTTGGATATAGACGGGGAAGCCAAAAAACTGCTTTAATGGCACGGTTTTGGGCAAATTTGAGTTTTTTAGTGAAGGACCGTTTTGTATTTCCCCAAACTGATCCGCAATAAGAAAGGTAAGGAAAAATTAAGGAATAATAGAGGGTAACTAGGATGTCAGAAGGAAGAAAATAATTCACACGGTTAATCATAACTACTTGTCTCAATATTATTGCAGTTATGTAAGAAATATGATTAGAGAATGACAAGCATGAGTCAATAAATACACCAAGAAACTTGGCAACCTCCACTTGTGGGAGGATGTCGGAAGAGTACTTGAGACCAAGAGCAGGTTGAACAACGTCTTTGTTGTGGGGGGTTCTGAATATTACTATTTGACTTTTTTTGCTATTAGTGGTCATGTTATTTGTAAGGCTCCACGCCCGGACTCTGTTCAGAAGGACATGGGCAGAGGTTATTGCCAATGGTAGATTGGTGCCAGTGATGAAGAAGTTGCTGTCATCAGCAAATAATACAGGATACACTGAAGGGCCCAGGTCTATAACAAGATCATTGATATATAGGAGAAATAAAATAGGGCCTAGAACGGAGCCTTGCAGGACACCCCTCCGAACAGGTAAGGGCTGAGAGGATACTCCACCCAGGCTCACACTCTGTACCCTTCCAGATAGATAAGAATCAAACCAAGAGAGGGGAACACCACGAATACCGTAACTATTTAATTTACTTATTAAAATACTATGATCAACCATGTCAAAGGCCTTAGAAAAATCCAAAAATAAGCCCAATACAATTTTTTTAAGGTCGAGTTGTGAGCGTATGAACTGTGTGGCGTCAATTAGAGCATGAGAAGTTGAGAATTTCGGCCTAAAGCCATATTGGTGAGGAGAAATCAAGGATACGGAGTGCTGACTGTCAAACAGAAAGGGAGACAGACGTCTGAAGATGATTCTCTCGAGCACTTTGGATATAACAGAAAGAATTGAGATTGGACGATAATTACCTATCTCAGTAGGATCGCCCTTTTTAAGAACTGGAATAACAATGGCTGACTTTAGTAAATCAGGGAAAACTCTGTGGGTTAAAGATAGGTTGGCAATATGCTTGATGGGCTTGTAAACAAAAGGAGATATGGTCTTCAGGAGCTTATTACTTAATCCAAGACAGTCAGGAGTAAAAGTATTAGGGATCAGGAGTAAAACTATTAGGGAGAGAACCAATGATTTGAAGTACCTCATTGCTATCAGTTGGGCAGAAAAACATGGATCTAAAATTGAAGCAAGGGAATACAGCCTGTGAGGAGGAGCGGGAGTCAGTATGAGAAACATTAGAAAAATAATTATTAAATGCATCAGGTGCATGTAAAGGGTCAATTAATCTACCATTTGTGTCTTTAAGGCGAATAGGTATAGACTTCGATTTTCTATTTTTTGAAAGTATATCATTAATGGTGGACCAAATCTTTTTCAGGTTTCCTTTGCAATTGAGAATTTTTGTATAGTAATAATTTTTCTTTGCTTCACGGATGAGTTTAGTGTATAAGTTTTTATAATGTTTATAATTAGATAAGTCAATATCACTACTGGTCTTACAGGCTAACTTATATAATTTGTTTTTACAATATAAGGAGACAATGAGGCTATGTGACATCCAGGGGCAAATAGGGATATTTTTCCGGTTAGGTTTACGAATAGGAAAAGTTGAATGGATAATCTCAGTTAGCCTTTTTGCAAAACCGTTTGTGGCAGAATTTACCTCTTGACAATTTAAGACATCGGACCAGTCAGTGGTTCTTAGGCAATTGATAAAATGATTTATATTTGCAGAGCTGTAATTTTGAGTAGGTGTTGGGATATTAATTCTAGAGCGTAGAGGTAGTGGTTACAAAGGTAGTGACAAGTAAATAGGAAAATGGTCTGACAGATCCAAAAATATTATATTTGAGGACAGGTCATTTCCCAGGGAAGTGGATACAAAAATGTTGTCAATTAATGTTTAAGTTGATCTCACAGGATCAACTCTACTGGGGAAAAAAATTGTGGGTAGAAGACCACTCACAGTTACCAATTCAAAAAAAGTGTCAGATTCAATATTTTTACCAACATTGAGTAGGTTGCAATTAAAGTCCCCAAGAACTATTGCCTTTTTATGGGGTAGGTTAATAAAATTAGAAAAATCATCAAACAGATTACAAAAACATGAGGTCGGAAATGGAGGAGGTTTATAAAATAAGGAGAGTATATAGGAATTTTGGCCGATAACTATGTTAACAATTATTGAATAAATACATCTGAGATTTAGTTGTGTAGAGAAAATAGATTTGCATTCTGATAGCCTGGTAAAATGTACATTCGAATGGATGTAAAGTGAGATACCACCAGAACACTTTGTCAATCTCCTGGGCATATGTATTATTTGGTAACCAGGGAGTAAAAAATCACTAGTGTCATTGTTATAGGAAAGCCATGTCTCTGTTAATCCTATTACATCAAAAGGGCAGACACCATTAAATGAAATTAAATCTTTAAACTTGAGCCACTTATCCCAGATGCTTCTGATGTTGAAACAAAGAACATTAAGGGAATTATTATTTACTAGTTTTGGCTTCACATTGGTAGCAAAATCGAAAATATCAAGGTACATTTACAAATTTAAAAAAATTGAAGACTAACAAAGAAATAAAGTAAATAAAGTAGGAATTATTATTATTATTATTATTATTATTATTCATTTATTGCCCGTCAAAAAAAGGTACAGTAGACGGAGTAATCACTAAAGAAAACAAAAAAGAAAAAAAAGAAGAAAAAGAAGGACACAAACACACATTGAAAATTCAAACACATGACAAAAGAAAACTCTTCATTACATTAATACGAACAGTGACTATATGCATTACATTAATACAAAAAAACTATTGTGAACAAATTGTTGACCATGGATGATTAAACTTACTTTGAAAACGGGATAGAGATTTACTAATGCTAATATTAGGGTCAGATAGCTTATACAAATGAATAATTTTACGGTTTCTTGTCCAAGGGGGCAAATGTAGAAGATATTTAGCAAATCTGAAGAAGATTGATCGTAGGTGCTTTTTATCTGTAACTGTAAAGAATCTCCAGAAAGGAGCAATGTAAAGCAGATGAGGAAGGGCTGTGGCGTTGTAAATGGATGCTAGAATATAACGGTTGAAACGTAGTTTGCTTTTTACGATTACAGCGTAAGAAATGCTAATTTTACGCTCAACGTGAGAAATCAGCAAACGACGTGTGTGGCCTATAGATGTGCCAATTGGGAGGCCCAGGTATGTAATATGGTCTGAGGGTTTAACAAGAGAACCGTCCATATTTATAAGAGGAGTAGAGGGATTTCGCCAATTGAAAAGGATTACTTCGGATTTCTCAGGATTAAAAGACAGACCGATTTTTGAATATTCATCTTTGAGGATTTTGAAATTCTGCTCAATGCGCTGGATCGTACGGCTGAGATTCAGGATGTCATCAGCATAACAAATAAGAGACATATCTATTCTCCCAAGAATGCATGAAGGAAGACACTTTGCCTGCGCTTCCAGGACACTATTATTGAACAGGGTAGGGGAAGTGATAGCTCCCTGTCTAGTCCCTTTCTTAACGAGGATGGGGTATTGAAGATTCACAAGCATATTCGAGGGAATCGAAGAGTTTGGCCTCACACGAGAATTAATGCAATTATATAGGGAAGGATGAAGAGCCGACTGCAGGGAAAAACGGGATGGAAGTTTTAAACGCACTTTTAGGTTCCTATATAAATCCCTGAGAACACGGACAACTGATCGGTTTACGCCTCGCCTTGCCATATGAAGAAGCATGGACGAATGAATTAAGGAATCGAACGCTCGTCTAACGTCATGTCCGGCGAGGATCATACTTTCTCCCGAAGATTCAGCGTCGGCGAGGGCAGTAAAAACTGCTGTAAGAGCATGAGAACAGCCAAGATAAGCCTGAAAACCGAACTGATATGGGGGAACGTAACATTTTTGTCTTAACTCATCAAGAAAAAGAAGCTCGAAAAGTTTGCATGTCGTAGTAGATACGGTGATGGGACGGAAAGAGGAACATTGCAGCTCAGATTTCCCTTTTTTGGGAATCGGAGACAGATCACCAATGCAGAACGAGGATGGAACAATACCTGTAACAAATATCATTTGCATGAGAAGGCTGAGGTGACGCACCAATAGATAACTTCCATTAATGATGTGTAGAGTGCTCACCTTATCTATCCCACAAGACGCTTTCTTTTTAAGTTGGGAAATGGCTTTTATAACAGCATCACAAGTAACAACAAAATCAAGGTCAGGAGATTCATTAATGAATTTGCAGAGCTCGTCACAAAATTGTGACTCTAAAACAGGATCAGGCTCAGAAAATTCATTTGAAAAATGGGATATCCACTCGGACAATGGAATGTCATTAGGGTCTGGCCAATTGGAGGAGATAGTACGGGGTAATAGCTTCCACAGAAGATCAGGTGAATTCCTGACCTTCTCGGAATAAAGTGTCTGCATTTTAGATCGATGAAGGGCAAGTTCCTTAGCAAAACGTTTTTTTTGTCATTTTTCTCAATTCATTGACTATTCCTTGACAGGGGCATAGGCAATCTCTCCATAATTTATACCAAAATTTAGCATGGTCACAAGCTTCAGACAACACTAGATTTCCTGACCACCCGGGAACTTGGGTACCAACACGTATTTTTTTAAGAGGAACTGCCCTTTTTTCAGCACACAAAAGTGCATGGCAGATTTCTGCGGAATATATATCAAGAGTTAATCTAACCTCATTAATGTCTTTATTAGAAGACTTTTGCAGAAGATGAAATGGAACTCGGATCTTGTTTAGGATACTATCTGAAATTTCGATGTACTGAGATGTGTCAATTTTATTCCAATCGCGAGAAGTATACCACCTGTGCCGGTGAACAGTATAAGCCTGTAACACTGGAATCTGAGAAGCTTCTTGTTTGAAACTAGAAGCAATAGGAAGATGGTCTGAAACTTGAAAATTGGAAACTACCTCAACACAAGGTATATCAAGTATCCTCCAGGATCCACCCACAAGTATTCCCTAAGTACTTTGACATGTGTTGAATTGGGTTCTGACTTGTGTTGAAAACAGGTAACTTTTTTATTCTTTCACATTTGTAGGTGAAAACTCTTCAATTTAAGAAATTGGTGTTTTGTGCCCTTTTCTGATAAAACTTCAAACTTCTAATCAAACAGTTAGATTTGTAGATATTTTTTCTACATATCCCTTTTCACCAAAAGTCTTTAAATTAAGCCTTCTGGATTAGAAAAAGTGTCTTTTTACAAAACTGTTGAACCATAGGTACATTTACCCTATACACTGAAGCTTGAAATAGCCAAATAGTCAGCAACAAATAAAGTTTATACACAATGTGGAATTAGCTAACTAGTTGTTCTTTCTATTTTTAGTTAAAACATAAGCTTGGAAGATTCAATTTTAAGGGATTGGCAGACATATCATTGCTGAATACCAAACATGCTCTTTGTTTGCAAGGACCACAAGATATTCTTGCTCTGGTTAAAATTGCATTATAATTTTCTATTTAATTTTCCACAAAAATTTTATGCATACCTCAGTGTGATGGACCTGGAAATTATTTTTTTGAGTCATGAAACCCATCAAAAATGACACCATAGCAAGACTGAAATCATTTTTGAGGGTTTTTTCTGCTCTTTTAAAATATGTCTTCAAATCTGGTTTCAAAATAGCATCTAACTATTAAGATTAAAGAAAATAATAATTTGATTCATGAATCAGCAACTACAAATGGCTATTTTTCTCCACTAGCCAGTTTTTGTTGAAACATATTTTTAAACTTTTGGTTACTATGAGGTTGTTTGAGCCCTTTAAGGGCTCAAGATGTAGTTTCCCCCAGAAGCCATTATTCAATTATGAAAGAGTATAAAAAAGACACCAAGTAATATATTTGATTTAGTCCTAGCTAAATTATGCTATAAAGCACAAATTTAATAGTCAATTTTTACTTTTTATTTATTTATTAGTACCAAAATATGGTAAGCTTTAACAAGTTTGTTGCAATAAACAATTATAAAAAAAGTCTATGACAATGTTGACAACATAAAATAAACATACAGTAACTGAAACATACAGTAAACATACACACTGAAAACATAATAACTGAAAAATACAGTAGCATACCAAACTAACTGAAACATACCTAATAATAATTGAAACATACCAAAAGGTAAGCCTACAAATAATTGAAAAACATACTGGCCACAAATCAGTTAATACAAAAGTAAAAATATTCTCAAAACAGATTGTGATAAGATCTAGTATAGAAATCTGTAGAGGCTAAACTACTTTTGAAAAACTGGTACATGCAACTATAACCAATGGAAGTGAATTCCATGTCTTCCACACTTGGCTAGACAAAGAGTTTTGGCCTAATCTTTTCTGTGAACATGGTGGGTAAATTTTATGTTGGTGTTGATATTTTTATGTTTGGTGTTGATACTTAAGGTTATATGTTACCATGAATGTCCAAGATTGGTGAATGTACCTTTGATTTTTAACCCATTTCTGAGATTTATAACCTGATTTAACCTAACCTAACTCAATCTAACTTAACCTAACTTTTACCATCAAAGCTTACATAAGACAAAGCTGATTTGCAAAGCTAATTGAATCCAAGCAGAGAAAAAGGAATTTTCTCTGCTTGCCAGTCAATGTTAGGATTAACCAGACTTTGGATATTCACAGTAACATATACATAAGAGGGATCTTAATAACCAACTAATAGGCTAATTCCATAGTGTATAAAGAACCCTACTGATAGCTGACTTATTTAAACTTAAGTTTATACGTAAATGATACTTTAATAGCCAACTAGTTGTCAAATTCTACAGAGTAGGCTATATAGAAGTCTAGTGATAGCTGACTAGAAACTTAAGTTTATATAAAAGTGGGATCTTAATAGCCAACTAGGTAGCTCATTCTATAGCCTAGTGTATGAAATAGCATATTGATAGCCTAGTATATTGTATATAGTATACAATATAATAATACATAGCCTAGTATATAGTATAATGTATAGCCTAGGTATATAGTAGAGCTGTTCTTTTACTCATCTTTGTGCTAAGATCTTACATCTTTTGACAAAGAATGCTTAAAAGTGAAATCTTAGAACTAAGATCTTACATCTTATAGCATTCTTTTGCAAATGTCTTTCATCATTCTGCTCTGATCAGCAGTCTAAGAACACTGATGAGTATATCATCAAAGTTCTCTCATCATTGTTCTATATGGCAGAAAGATGGTGTCTTTCATACTTTTTCTAACATTAGTGAGCTGTAAGAACTTAGAACAAAGATAAGTTAAAAAAAAAATTGGTAAAATTCTACTTCAGCTACTTTTGACTATCTTGGAAAGGAGTTAGGTTGGGAAAATGAAATTTTCAGGGATGGGTCTACAGGCTAAAGTATGTCCTGGGAAGGTATTTTGAAGTACCTACCTCCACTCCTTCTACCTCTAGAGGGTCCTGAACTTTGATGATCTTTAAAAATCTGTGTGTTATAAAAGTAAAACCTTGCAAAACAGATCTTCTGCTTAAATGAAGAACAACAAAATTGTTTTCAGCTTCACAACTTTGCTCAGTCCTAATTTATAAGGTTTTAAAGATATGCAAATACATTTCTTAAATTTTGAAAAAAAAATTGATATGGCTTAAACTTCTACTCAAATAACAGGAATTGCATTTTCAGAACTAAAGCCAGAGAAAAAAAAATGGATAACTGAAAATTAAAGTAAAATGTTGTTTTGTCAAAATTTCAAAAGGTATGAAATTTTCAATAGGACCTGTCACATTGGCAAATTTCAGGACCCACTAGAGGGAGAAGGAGTGGAGGTAGCCTATGTACTTCAAAATACCTTCCCAGGACATACTTTAGCCTGTAGACCCATCCCTGAAAGTTTCATTTTCCTAACCTAACTCCTTTCCAAGATAGCCAAAAGAAGCTAAAGTAGAATTTGGTAAATTTTTACAAAATCATATTATTGACTTATGAATAAAGTGAATATAGTACTTGATGCCTTTTTTTTATGCTCTTTCCAAATGTAATAATCATTTTTGTGGAAAATGAATTTTACCCCCACCCTTATATAGCCTACCAATTCAGGGTATATGTTTGCACATTAGGGGGTGGGGGTAAAGTTTAAACATACCTCCCATTTACATCAGAAATAAAATTTGCCCCCCCCCCCCCCAATGTGCAATTATATACCCTGAATTGGTATATATAGGGGTGGGGGTAAAATTCATTTCCAACAAAAATGATTATTATATTTGGAAAGAGCATAAAAAAGGAACCAAGTAATAAATTCACTTTATTTGTAAGTCAATAATATGATTTGGTAAAAATTTACCTAGAATTTTACCCAAATACAGAAATTTTTGTAGAAGGATGTGAGATCTTAGATGTAAAATCTTAATGCAAAAGAATTGGAATAGTATATAGTATAATGGTAGCCTAGTATGTTGATATCTGGCACATTGGCTAATTCAGACTGGTGTATATATAATTGAGATCTAACAGCCAACTGGTTGGCTAATTTAATCATTTGATAGCCCTACTGTCAGTTATATTAGCCAAGCCATCTTGTTGGGTAGAAAGTTTTTAATAGCCTATATAATTTTTGGCTATGGAATTTTTCTCTATATGTAAACTATATTCTTTTATATTAGCTGTTTAGTAAATATCCATAAACATTTTGGTGATTAAGGGCTGAATTCAGCCCTTTAATGGCTCAAAAGAGCCCCAGAAGTAATTGTTGGATTACAAAAGAGCATTAAGTGATAGATTCCCTTTCATTCTATCTAAATTATTTAATAGAATGGAAATTTATCAGGGCTATGCTTTGACCTTTTTAAACATTAGGCCTATCATAAAGAAGTGTTTACCTTAATTCTCTTTTTTTTTTTTTTAAATGAACAAGATAATTTTTAACAGGGTTGCGGCGAAATTTTTCACATCAAAACTTTCTATTAAGGGCTGGGCACATGTAGCTGAATTCGGGAACTGATTTCCAAATCAGTTCCCGCCGATTTTAAAAGAAATCGGCGTCGATTTGAGCTAGATTTTCGGCACCGATTTACAAAATCAGCGCCAATTTTCATCATGATCATGACAAAAAAATCGGAATACAAATAAATAGCCAGTAGCCAGCCAGAGGCGTCTGTGGTGAAAAAGCCCGCTACTGAGCTGAGAATTAAACTGAAAACTAAGCTGATGCTAAAATCATGCAAATATTAATAAACTTCAATTGACTATTTGTGTCCATGATGTTTTGTTTTGAAAATCTAGCGCAATAAATTTTTCTTTGGACGAATTTTTCTTATCGGTATCGTTTGTCCACTGATGTTGAAATCAGTTCCCGAAATCAGCTACATGTTCCCAGCCTTTTAGAGGAAATAACAAAAGAATCACCAAAAGACAAATTAGCGAATAAATCTGGTAAATTCATTGAGCATATGACTTCAAATAATAATGAATTAGCTGTTGCTACCCCTCCAAACCTGAACACATATTTCAACCCCAAAAGTAGCAGATTCTCCACAATTGACCTACAAATTGTGTCATTAAATTTTTTGAACAAAATATACATAAATAAAATTGATAGTCTATGTACTGACCACTTTGCTATAGTTTGCTCTCTAAATGAACCTGCTGAAACTTTATCTCATACATCCAAATATATCAACACTAAAGCAGATTGGTCTATGTTCCAAAATAAGCTAAATGATGAAATTACAAGTTTCACCCAAAGTTCGTGCATTTCTAACACAACAGTTGACACACATGCTGAAGCCTTGACATCTTTACTAATAAATACAGCTAATCATGCTATCCCCAAGACAACACCTAAGAAAACTTTCCCTAAACAAATTCCTAAAGCATGGTGGACCAATGAGTGCCTAAATAAATGGAGGATAAAAAAGGCAGCTAGGTCTGAATTCATAAGAAAACCATCACCTACTACATATTTAAAAAATACAAGCAGAATCTAATCTAAAAAGGACTATAATAGATGCTAAATATAAATACTGGAATAATTT
Organism: Artemia sinica; assembly: GCA_027921565.1. Classification (NCBI taxonomy): domain Eukaryota; kingdom Metazoa; phylum Arthropoda; class Branchiopoda; order Anostraca; family Artemiidae; genus Artemia; species Artemia sinica. Next base: position 1,410,200 of record JAPEVW010000037.1, read on the forward strand.
TGCAAATAATCTCTCCAGAGAAACGCATGAGCCAATTATACATAAAGTCATAAGCCACATCTGTGGGAAAAAGACTTCCCCAAACCACTCCTGTATGAGCTTTTACATAATAATACCCATTATGACAATGATAATGGAAAAGCTAACCTATTTGCAACTCTTTTTGTTAATACGCTAACATCAAATAATCAAAGCATACTGTCCACAATTCCCATGAACCCAAGTTACCAACCACGCCCAGGATCCGAGTACATAACCAATCCATCCAGGAATTGAATAATGCAATACATCAGATTAGGACCAAAACTAGCAGCAGCTATGACAATATACACCCTACATGGATGAAGAATCTCACACCTTGATACAAACAAGAACTGCTAAATTGTTATAATCACGCTGGGGCATCTTCTAGGTTCCCCAATATATGGAAGTGTTCGTCCCTCCTACCAATCCTAAAGAACAATAAAGCAAAAGATAACCCTGAGTCTTATAGGCCGATAATGATTACACCTGTGATGGGGAAAATAATGGAGAAAATGATTTATCACAGACTCCTCTGGTTTGTTGAAAAAAATAATATGATCCCACACACTCAAACTGGATTCAGGAAATACCACTCCTCAACAGATGCTTTCATTTTGCTAACAAATGCAATAAATGAATCTTTCTCAAAAAATAATATCCTAGTGGCAGCTTTCCTAGATTTTGAAGGGGCATATGACAATGTGAACCACCAAATCCTTTTAAATAAACTTGCAAACCTTGGAGTACCCCCTAAGCTAGTATCTTTTATTAAATCCTTCACAGAAGTGCGAAGTTTCATTGTTTGTGTTGGTTCAGCCTCTTCACCCCAAAAGACAATATCCAAAGGCCTACCTCGGGGAGCAGTCCTCAGTTGCCTCCTATTTGCCCTATATCTCTGGGACATGAACCTACCCCACACAAATCTACAATATGCTGATGATCTGGTGCTATGGTCATCTGGCAACACCTTTCAGATAGCACAGTCAAATCTGCAAAAGTCACTTTTCCAGTTTGAAAAATTCTCTCAACATTCAGATTTACCCATTGCACCCACCAAGTCAAAAATAATCCAATTTCACCGGAAGCGAAACCATGTTAATGCAAAACTATCTCTAAATAAAACAACTATTCCAGAGGATAATAATATTAATTACCTAGGTCTCATGCTTGACCAAAAACTTAATTTCCACCTCCACATTTCAAACACAATAAAAAAATGCTATAGAAAAGCAAATATACTAAAAAGACTTCTTTCCACACCCTGGGGTTGTAAAGAGAAAACCTTACTCCAGTTTTATAAATCACATATAAGACCCCATATTGACTATGGGCTCATTGTCTATGGTGCATGTGCAAAGACCCAGATGCAAAAAATTGAAACAACACAAAATGATATAATACGTCTCATATTTGGTCTTAGGAAACCCACAAGCACCAAGTTTCTGCTTATGGAGAGTGGATTAACAACAATAAGGGAGAGACGTAGCTTTCTCTTGATAAAACATCTTACAAAAATTGAATCAAATAGCTCACACACATTACATAATTGGTTAAGAAATCCAGCCATGTATAGAGGTGTTGCAGATGAGTATGCCAATATTCAAAAGAAGTTCCCTGTACCAGCAAAGTTTATTGCACCTACTTTCCCCCAATCCCCTCCATGGAATTGGTCATTTCCCATAATAAATACTGAATTTTAAAATGGAATAAAGATTTAACCCCCATTGCTTTTGTCCAGAAAAAATTTGCAGAACTTAATACAATTACCTATAAAAATCACTTCCAAATATTTGTTGATGGGTCAAAAATGAATGAGAAGGATGCAAGTGGTGTTTTCCTTCCTCACCTGAAAATTGCAATGGGCGAGAGATTATTTAATAATTTATCTATAATGTCTGCTGAGTTAAATGCCATAATAATGGCATTAGAACACCTTAAGTAAAACCAACCTTTGATTGAAAATTCGAATAATATTATCATCTATTCCGACTCTTTATCAAGCCTTGAGTTGCTGGCCTCAGCTCCTCAATATAAGTTGGACATTGACACTTATCATTGTCTCAGTATTATTGATAATCTTGCTTCAAGTGGCATAAAAACTTACTTTCAGTACATTCCTAGCCACTCTGGCATAAGTGGTAATCATCAGGTTGATGAAATAGCAAAAAATGCTATAAATATTGACCAGCCAAGTGGGAGACCAATCCCAATTAGAGATATTTACCGATGGAGGCTATCAAATATTAAATTTAATAAGATTAATCCTATCCTTTCCCCCTTTCCCAATAAGTATCTTTCTAAAATTTATCATAGAATTCGTTCTGGAACAAATGGACTAAATTTCCTTGCATTCTCATATAAGCTTTCTAATTCAAGTGGTTCAATTCCCCTGTCCCCTCTTTGCAGGCATTGTAATATGAATAATGAAACAATTGACCATTGCCTATTTGAATGTAATATGCTGACGTCTGCACAACATACCTTGCTTTGTAAACTGTTAAAATACTTCAAACACCACAAAATCCCACTATCAGCCAAGAGCCTAGCCAACTATACCTGCACACAGACCATAGAAATCGACATCTATCATCTTATATTTGAACTCCTAGAGTCGAAAGATCTGCTGAAAGATATCTGAATATATCTAATAAATATGAGGCAATCAAGCCAGTAGCTCTGTAGCCCACAGAGTGAAGCAAAAGGAAAAGGGCTAAATAGTTTTACTGAAAAGCCCGCCTGCTGTTAAATAGAAGAAGAAGAAAGCGGTGAAAAGCTTTAGCACGCCGAGTAAGTCAATACCTATCAAGTAAAGCAATTTGGATAGTGCCATTTATGTCTTGTAACTGATACCAAATATCACGATATAACACAATTTCCCTCACTGTCTTCGTCTCATGAAGTAAGGCTCACCGAAATGGAAATAGCATTCACATGGAAATGAAAAAATAACATTTGAACAAGGTAAAAGTTATTTGTGTCATGTGCTTCTTAACATCTACAGGAATGCAACATCACAACTGTCATCTCAACATTTTAACAGTTAAGAAAATTGTTTCAACATAGGTTTTTGTTTTAGAGTCAAGGAGTGGACGTTTAAGGACAATCTGTTGCCAACAGCAAAAATTAAACGCTGTAAAATCACTTTACTGTTTCATACCAGCAGTAGATGTGGCATATGTAAAAAGTCTTAATAAAAGTTTCAACAGTTCTGAGGCACCTAGTACTTCAGCTGAAATCCCAGCTTGTTGCAAAGCAGCCTCTGCCTCCGAAGTTAAAACCTGAAATTCCAAGGAGCTTGTTGGTAAGTGAAACCTCTAACTGATCTTTTGCTACATATGTTTTTGTAAAACTCATGGTTAATTGTCGAAATTAAATTTTTCTATAAGATGAAATAGGTTTTGCCAAAAGTCACATTTCTATTTCTTGCTGAGTCAATTCTGCTTTGCCATATCCTACCTATGTTTCAGAGTTTTCAGATGGTTTTGCCGAAACGGATATCCATTCTGCTTTATCTCTAGGATTTGACAAGAGATAGACCAGTAAAAAAAATCCAAATTGTTTTTAGAGGACAAATTGTGTTATGAGAAGATGTTTTTATTTTTATAGGTCCATGCGCTCATGAAGCTTTTTAAATATTTCTGAAGCACTAATTGATAGAGCGCTACAAACATCAGAATTGACTTTAGAAGACAAGTTATGTCATGGGAAGATGTTTTTGAAATCCCCCCTCCCCAAAACTCAAAAATTTCTAAAATTCTACTTAAGAAGCTTTTTAAATATTTCGAAAGCACTAATAGATAGAGCGCTACAAATATAAGAATCGACTTCAGAGGAAGAATTATTTTATGGGAAAATGTTTTGAAATCCTCCTTCCCCCCAAACTCAAAATTTTCCGAAATTTTACTTTAGAAGCTTTTTTAAATATTTCTAAGGCGCTAAGACATAGAGCGCTACAAACATCAGAATCAACTTTAGAGGACAAATTGTGTTATGAGAAGATGGTCTTGAAATCCCCCATCCCCCCAAACTCAAAATTTTCCAAAATTCTACTTTAGAAGCTTTTTTAAATATTTTTAAAGCGCTAAGACATAGAGCGCTACAAACATCAGAATCGACTTTAGAGGACAATTTATGTCATGGGAAGAAGTTTTTGAAATCTTCCTTCCCCCCAAACTCAAAATTTTCTAAAATTCTGCTCTAGAAGCTTTTTAAATATTTCCAAAGCACTAACAGATAGCGCACTAAAAACATCAGAATCGACTTTAGAGGCCAAATTAATTCTACAATAATTCCCCCTTCCCCCCAAACTAAAAATTTTTTTTGAAATCCTTCGCCCCAAACTAAAAATTTTCCAAAATTCTACTTTAGAAGCTTTTTTAAATATTTCTAAAGCGCTAAGACATAGAGCGCTACACACATCAGAATCGACTTTAGAGGACAAGTTATGTCATGGGAAGATGTTTTTGAAATCTCCCTTCCCCCCAAACTCAAAATTTTCCAAAATTCTACTTTAGAAGCTTTTTTAAATATTACTAAAGCGCTAAGACATAGAGCACTACAAACATCAGAATCGACTTTAGAGGACAATTTATGTCATGGGAAGATGTTTTTAAAATCCCCCTTCCCCCCAAACAAAATTTTCTAAAATTCTACTCTAGAAGCTTTTTAAATATTTCCAAAGCACTAACAGATAGCGCGCTAAAAACATCAGAATCAACTTTAGAGGCCAAATTAATTCTACAATAATTCCCCCTTCCCCCCAAACTCAAAATTTTTGGAAATCCCCCTTTGCCCCAAACTCAAAATTTTCCAAAATTCTACTTTAGAAGCTTTTTTAAATATTTCTAAAGCGCTAAGACATAGAGTGCTACAAACATCAGAATTGACTTTAGAGGACAAGTTATGCCATGGGAAGATGTTTATGAAATCCCCCTTCCCCCCAAACTCAAAACTTTCTAAAATTCTGCTCTAGAAGCTTTTTAAATATTTCCAAAGCACAAATAGATTTGATAGCAGGGGGAGGGAGAGGGCGGGGGCGTTGGTCAGCAACCTGTTCGCGGTGCCCCTGCTTATACTAATCTAAACTGACCATTTCGTTACAACGTGTTGCATTGGAATCATACTCTAAAATCTGGTTGATGATTTGCCTGTCTAAAAAAAATTTCTGAGTTTCGTAAAAGGGTGAAACAACCCCTAAAAGTAAAAGATTTTAATAGAACTAATACCATCAAATTTGTGGTTCTTGGTGAATACCCGCCGGAAAATACCTCCCCGCGGAAAATACCCCCCCACGGGAAATATCCTCACGGAAAATCCCCCCCCAAAAAAAATACCCCCGTGGAAAATAAGGCTTTTCAAATTTCAAATTATCAACCAGATTTTAGAGTATGAAGGGGGAATGGGATGAATGGTAAGGAGGATTTCAAAAACTTTGAATGACCTTTAAAAATCTGTGAGTTATAGCAATGGAACCTTGCAAAATAGATCTTCTGTTTAAATGAAGTACAAAAAAATTATTTCAGCTTCAAAACTTTGCTCAATCCCAACTTATAAGGTTTTAAATATATGCAAATACATTTCCTAAATTTTGGAAACAAAATATTGATATGGCTTAAAATTCTGCTCAAATGATTTTCAGAACTAAAGCCAGAGAAAAAGAAACTGATAACTGAAAATTAAGGTAAAATGTTGTTTTGTCAAAATTTCAATGGGTAATGGGTATTTCAAAAACATCTTCCCATGACATAACTTGTCCTCTAAAGTTGATTCTGATGTTTGTAGCGCTCTATGTCTTAGCGCTTTAGAAATATTTAAAAAAGCTTCTAAAGTGGAATTTTGGAAAGTTTTGAGTTTGGGGCAAAGGGGGAAATCAAAAAAATTTGAGTTTGGGAGGAAGAGGGAATTATTGTAGAATTAATTTGACCTCTAAAGTCGATTCTGATGTTTGTAGCGCGCTATCTATTAGTGCCTTAGAAATATTTAAAAAGCTTCCAGAGTAGAATTTTGAAAAGTTTGAGTTTTGGGCAAAGGGGTATTTCAAAAACATCTTCCCATGACATAACTTGTCCTCTAAAGTCGATTCTGATGTTTGTAGCGCTCTATGTCTTATGGTTCGTTTACACATTGCGGAAATTCATGCGGATTTAGCAATCCGTGCGGAATTTCTGTCCGTTTTTGTGCTAGAAAAAATCTTTAGCTTTCCGCAACGTTTTGGTCAAATCAGGACGGAATCTTGGCAAGATTTTTAAATGAATAAAATCATGAGTATGGATTATCAAAAACTACTCGATCTTATAACTTTGGTTCAAGGCTACACCCAGCTTCTATGATCCTGCGCAACCAGGCTATAAGAAAACTAAGAAAAACGGTGTCATTTGGCTCTCTATTGCTCAACAGCTTTCAGAAGAGGGTAAGAACATAGGTCATGCTGTTGCAATAATTTGAAATCTTTGCCTTAAAACGCAGCGTTATTTTAGCCATAGTTCGGACAGAAACGGACGGATTTCCGCATGGATTTCCGCAATGTGTAAACGAACCATTAGCGCTTTAGAAATATTTAAAAAAGCTTCTAAAGTAGAATTTTGGAAAATTTTGAGTTTGGGGCAAAGGGGGATTTCAAAAAAATTTCGAGTTTGGGGGAAGGGGGAATTATTGTAGAATTAATTTGGCCTCTAAAGTCGATTCTGATGTTTGTAGCGCGCTATCTATTAGTGCTTTAGAAATATTTTAAAAGCTTCTAAAGTAGAATTTTTGAAAATTTTGAGTTTGGGGGGAAGGGGGATTTTAAAAACTTCTTCCCGTGATATAACGTGTCCTCTGAAGTCGATTCTGATGCTTTTATCACTCTATCTATTAGTGCTTTAGAAAATATTTTAAAGCTTCTAAAGTAGATGATGGTACGACAGCAAACCTTATTGATTATGTTATAGTAAACCGAAGACTGGCAGGATCAATACAAGATACTAGGGTATATAGGAGTGCTATTATTGATGTTAAAAGTAAAGATCGCCATTTAGTAGTGTCAAGGGTTAATTTAAAGCTGAAATATTGGAAGGGTAACTACCTCCCTGGAAGTTATGATGTTGGTAGACTCCAGGATGAGAATTTGAGAGAAACTTTCCAGGAACAGTTGAATACTAAACTTCAGAGTTTAAAATTTGATAATGTGGAAGATGGTTGGAATAATTTTAGAAAAATAATTTGTGAAGTTGCTGAAGGTGTATTAAGGAAGAAAGCTAGAACTGGAGCTAAGAATATTAGTGGAAAAGCTTTATGTTTAATAGAAAGGAGAAAGGAATTGTACAAGAATTATCTGAGTGATAGATCGTATGAAAACAAAAGAAATGTAAAGAAAGTGGAGAAAGCATTAAAATATGAACTAAGGAGGTGTGAAGTGGAGGCCATGGATAAAATTGCCGAGGATCTGGAAGATGCAGCTAGACGGCATAATAGTAAAAAATTGTACTGGCACGTTAACAAATTGAGAGGGAGTAGTAAATCCGGACTTGTCTCAGTTAAAGATAAGAATTGGGTCGCAATTAGCGATAAGGAAAAAACTAAAGAGAGATGGGCCGAACATTTTGAGAACTTGCTTAACCGAGATAGAGTTGCAGGAAAAAATATAGAGGAAAATAAAAAAGTTTGTGATACCTTGGATGTGAAGGAAGATTTGTTTTGTGAGGAGGAATTAGCAACAGTACTAAAATGATTAAAGAATAATAAGGCTCCAGGTGCTGATAGGGTGGTAAATGAGTTTCTTAAATATGGTGGCTCTGAGGTTAGAAATAAGTTATTGAAGAATATGAATATGATTTTTGAAAAAGGGGACTTACCTAACGATTTTAGGAAAACCTTAATTAAGCCACTTTATAAGAAAGGTGATAAAAGTGAGTGTGGTAATTATCGAGGCATTAGTCTGGTCTCTGTAGGTAGCAAATTACTTAGTAATATGACACTTTTTAGACTGAGAGATGCCGTAGACAAAGTTTTAAGAGAAGAGCAGTGCGGTTTTAGAAAAGGTAGAGGATGTGTCGACCAAATTTTCACTCTTAGGCTAATAATTGAGAAGTGCCTGAGTTTTCAAACACCTTTGGTCCTCAGTTTTATAGATTGCGAGCAAGTGTTCGATTCTGTTGATAGAAGAGCTTTAGTAAAGGTTTTATCCTTGTATGGTATACCTGACAAATACATTAAAGTGATTAGTGCTATGTACGAGAATAACACTGCTGCGGTTAAGGTAGGAAATGAGGTTAGCAGCTGGTTTTGTATTAAATCAGTTAAGCAGGGTTGTGTTCTACCCCCCTTTATATGGATTATTTTGATGGACTTTGTTTTAAGGAGCACAGGAAAGGCAATGGGAGACCACGGAATCAATTGGGGAGGAAAAAGTCTCCTGGACTTGGATTATGCTGATGATTTAAGTATCCTAGATGAAAGTGTGAGCAAAATGAATGAAGTTTTAGAGGTTTTGCGAGTTCAGGGTGCTAGAATTGGTTTGAAAATTAATGTTAGGAAGACTAAGTCACTAAGGCTAGGAATAAGTGAAGATGAAAAGGTGACGTTGGGTAATGAAAAGATTGATCAGGTGGGCAGCTTCACTTACCTTGGTAGTATTATTAGTAAAGATGGCGGGAGCAGTGAAGATGTTAAAAATAGAATAGCCAAGGCTCAGGGTGTTTTGTCACAGTTAAAAAAAGTCTGGAAGAATAGGAAGATAAGTCTGCAAACCAAGATTAGAATATTAGAAGCTACAGTGATGACAGTGGTCAAATATGGCTCTGAAGCATGGACGCTCCGAAAAGCAGATGAAGATTTGCTAGATGTTTTCAGAGAAATTGCTTAAGGATTGTTCTGGGTACTCGGCTGACTGACCGTCTTTCAAACAATAGGCTATACGAAAAATGTGGTTCAATACCGCTCTCTAGGGCTATAATGAAAGAAAGGTTCAGGTGGTTAGGGCACGTTGTGCGGATGAAGGATGACAGATTGCGAAGATTGTTCTCTTCGGCCAACCATCTAGGGCTAAACGGAAAGCAGGTCGTCCCCGTCTGGGGTGGGAGGACGTCATAAAGAAAGACTTAAAGGAAATGGGAACTTCGTGGGTGGGTGTAAAAAGGAAGGCTTTGAATAGATTGGGGTGGAGGAGGAGCGTGCGTAGCTGTGTTGGCCTCAGGCGGCTTGGTGCTGCGGTGAGTTGTTAGTAGCAGTAGTAGTAGTTCTAAAGTAGAATTTTTGAAAATTTTGAGTTTGGGGGGAAGGGGGATTTCAAAAACATCTTCCCCTGACATAACTTGTCTTCGAAAGTCAATTCTGATGTTTGTAGCGCTCTATCAATTAGTGCTTCAGAAATATTTAAAAAGGTTCATGAGCGCATTGGACCTATAAAAATAAAAACATAACATAATTTGTCCTCTAAACACAATTTGGATTTTTTTTTACTGGTCTATCTCTTGTCAAATCCTTTCCCTAGTTAATAAAGTTTAAATGGCTTATCAACACAGATTTGTCTTCTACCCCATGGGACCTGCATGCTACTGTTAAAGGGGTTATGATAAGCAAAGTTGTGACATCACAAACGAGTTCCATAAGCAATGTCAGCTAGATAGTAAATAAGTTAAAGCAATGACTTTTAAATGAAAATAGGATTTTGGAATATATTTTAATGAACAAGGTTAAAAGCTGAAGTTTTGTAAGGTAAGCAGTGATTTATAATTATGATAGTAATATAGGATGAAATGTGAGCTAAAACAACTAGTAATGTGCAGTAATTTACCATTACATAGAGGGGGGAGGAGTGGAGGTAGGTACTTCAAAGTACCTTCCCGGGACATACCTTAGCATGTAGATCCATCCCTGAAAGTTTCAGGTCAATATATACGAAATCATATTATTGAGTTAGGACTAAACTGAATACACCATTCGATGCCTTTTTTTATGCTGATTACGAATATAATAAGCATTTCTATCGGAAATGAATTTCAGCCCCCCCCCCCCCCCTATATAGGCTATACCTAACCTAACCTAACCCAACCTAACCTAATCTAACCCTGAATTGGCATATATAGTGGGGGGGGGGCTGAAATTCATTTCCGATAGAAATGCATATTATATTCGTAATCAGCATAAAAAAAGGCATCGAATGGTGTATCCACTTTAGTCCTAACTCAATAATATGATTTCGAATATATTGACCGTTTCATTCTCCTAACCCAACCCCTTTCCAAGATAGCCAAAAGTAACTAAAGTAGAATATTACCCTGTCAAAAACAGGTTTTTTGTGACTGGTTTCCATTTCAGTATATGAAAGAGTACAAATTTGACAAAGAAGGTGGATTTCTTGTTGCTGCCCTCACGTTGCATCATGCTGTAGTAAAATAGGGGTGGTCCAAAAAACCCATTGCTATGTTTCCAGAATGCCAAAGAAAAGTGGTCTTTTCTGAAAAAAGGTCTTTTACCCCAGTTTTTAGGTCGGGGAAAAAGATCCTTTGGTAGCCTATGGTTTACTGGGAATATTTTTAAACTTAGGAATCAAACAAAATGTGATTAAGAAAAACAACACAGTTTTATGGATGAAAGTAAATTGCAAAGTTCTTCAGTTACTAATGGAGTTCTTCAGTTACTAATGGCTGGAGTTCATCCTTTATTAGTTTGTTTGTGACCAACAAAGTTTTCTGATGATAGTAATGAGCAAAGTTCTTTGGTTACTATGGGCTGAAGAACCCTCAATGGAAAATACCCCCCCCCCCCCTTAAGGAAAACTGTTAAAGTTCCTCCAGCATAGAATAAACCCCACCCCCCCATAAAATTTTCTCCAGATGGTATCATCCTTGCTAAAAAATCTCCAAAAATTTGCTCAGATAACTGGAAAAAAAAGACCTGGGGAGGGGGTAGTTAGTCTTATCTTTTTGGTCTCTTAAAAAGGCCACTAGAACTTCTGTTCAAATGCACCCTCTCTCAATCTTCTACGACTATTATTTTGATACAACCATCCCTGAAAAAAACAAAATAAATATACCCACATCCATGATCTTTCTTCTGGCATATAATACAAAAATTCCATATTTTTGTATATAGGAGCTTGACACTTCTACGGTAGAGTTCTCTGATATGCTGAATTAGGTGGTGTGATTTTCATTAAGATTCCTTGGCTTTTAAGGGGTGCTTCCCCCTTAATTGAAAATCATGTAAATTTTCTCAGGTTCTTAACTTTTGATGTGTAACACTAAACTTGATGATTATTCTATATTTGGAATCAGCATAATAAGCTGATTATTTTGATGTATCTATTGCTACCAAAATTCCTTTTTTTGGAGTTGGTTACTATTGAGCCTAGTCACTCCTTACTTACACTTTGTTCATTGATGAACTGTTTGATTAATAAAACATAAGAGCAATTCAACCAAAATTAGAAGTATTTTTAAAGTACAATGTAAATTTAGCATAAAGAGCAGGGTGCTTAGGAGATGTTAGCTCCTTCCCCTTATATATGGAATAATTTCTGTGTGTTTTAATAGCTGCGTTCGTTTTCACCGTTCGTCGTTCTTAGTACTAAAAGATTTTCTCGGGTTTACTCTTAAATTGCGTTTTATTTCGCCGTTCTAAGAACTTCGTTTTGACTGAAAAACGGCTTATAAGAGCTTTCCTTAGCCAGATAAAATTTCAAAGTCACAGATAAAATTTCAATCAACTAGCACAACAAAAATGGAAAATATACTTGTGAATGTAGCAAAACAAGCAATAGAGTTACTAGAGGAAAGTGACTGTTGCACCGTCCTATAGAGTGCAAATGGGCACTCTTGCTTTTGAATGCTTATGAATGGGCATAGACATTAGATTAGTTGAAATGGGGGTGCAATCCTAAATAGTGGACTCCACATAGGGACACATGTTAAGAAAATATTTTTTACTCCATAATATGGACAATACTCATAGTTGTGGCACTTAGCCTAACACTTAATCAGCCATATGTCCTTTCTAAATTTTTAGCTTAAGACGTTTGAACAATTGAACATATTCCTAAGGGTATTGAAACCTGGGGTTAGCTGGATTTTCTTAGTATTAGTTGTAATCTAAGATATCTAGAAATTCTTCTCAGTATTTTTCCAAGTAACCCCTAAGGAATTTTTGAAAGTTTGGAAAGCAATTTATCCCAAAAATGCTTCCAGAACTTTATGAAGATTTCAAAACTGTGCCACATATACGAAAAACAAATCACTACCATTTTTTAGATGAAAGACCCCATCAACAAAATTAAATATCAATAAACTTGTTTTCTGTCATTTTTTTTAATTTTAAAACTTGGCGCCCAAAAGTAAAACTAAAGTTGTTGAACGGAGTATGAGGCTCAGTTCGTCGTTTTAAGAACGACGGTACTAAGAACGAAGAACGGCATTTCAAAGAACGGCTTATAAGCAAAACATTTCATAGAACGGCGAAAACGAACAGCTTAAAGCGGCGTTCACAAGCGTGTCTAGCTAGAATCCGTGTCTAGAACACGCGTCTAGCCAGAATTCAATGTCTAGGCAACGACTGTTCACATGTAAAATTTGGCTCTTAGCTAGACAAGGCGCTTGGCTAGACATTGGGTTCTAGACTATGTCATATATAACCAATCAGTAGTTTTTTCTGGCAAAACTTTCAAAATTACAATTCATTGTTTTTACTGTCATTAATTAAGAATTTTTATATCTAACTGGCCAATAATTACTACTATAATGGATGAGACCAAAACAGCAATTGCTCTAACATGCTTCACTATTTTGTCTGGTGCTGCATATTTGCTGAAAAAGAAAAAAAAGTGTTCAAGAAAAAAAAGAAGAGTTTGGGTTAGGCCTATTTTCCAAGCTGAAGTAAGAAAGAGGCAAGTGATTACTACAATCTAATGAAAGAGATGCTCTATTCATGTGACACTGAAAAATACATTCAATACTTAAGAATGGATGTCCATCAATTTGGATTCCTTGTTGAGCTTTTAAAACCAAAGCTTCAAAGAAGTAGTCAAGTAAGGGAAGCTATTTCTGTGGAGGAAAAGGTAGCTCTCACTTTACGCTATTATCAGAAGGTGGCTCTATGAGGAGTGTCTCCTTTGCTTTTAGGGTGGGCTTTTCCACTGTCAGCCAGACAATAAGAGAGACTTGCCAAGCAATTTCTGATGTGCTTGAGCCCCTGTTCTTAAGGCCTGCTATGACAAGTGAAGATTTTGAAGCTATTGCAAAGGGTTTCTGGGATAATTGGAACTTCCCAAATTGTGTAGGAGCTGTTGATGGGAAACATATTCGAATTGAGGCCCCTGGTGGGAGTGGTAGTGAGTATTATAATTATAAACAGCATTTTTCAATAGTGCTACTTGCAGTTTGCGACGCAGATTATAACTTCCTTTTTGTGGATATTGGAACTCCTGGTAGTAATAATGACTGTGGCATATTTAATTCAAGTGTGTTAGGAAAAAGATTAGAGGCAGGACAGGTTTCCTTGCCACCCCCAAGTAAGCTTCCTGGACTTCAAAATGTTAAATTTCCATATGTATTTGTAGGGTATGATGCATTTCCCCTTAAAACCTACATGATGAAACCATATGCAGCTTCTGGTAGGCACTTTGACTTTTCAGAAAAGTGTTTTAATTACCGTTTATCACGTGCCAGAAGAACAATAGAAAATACATTTGGAATATTTGCTTCCCGTTGAAGAATATTCAAAAAACCAATAATAGCACGCATTGCTACAACCAGAATGATTGTAAAAGCATGCTGTTGTTTGCACAATTATTTAAGAAGTGCAGACAATACAAGTGCTCCTCAAAGGATGTATATTCCCCCTGGCATGGTGGACACAAGTGACGCAATGAATGGACTTTGGAGAAAAATTACTTCTAATGATACAAACCTAATTGACATCAGGCGAACGGGCAGTTTTAATGCTGCTACTCAGTCTCTTAGATACAGGAACCTCCTGAAATTATATTTTCAAAGTGAAGCTGGTATTGTCCCATGGCAAGCCAGCATTGTTAACCGTGGTTCTTTTTAAATCTCTTGTAATAATCAATATACGTTAATAATAAACAGTTGTTCTAATTAATCTATGGAGGATTTAGGTTTACTGTTATTGGATTCTAACAGTTCACCTGGCATCTTCTCTTCAAGGTAAACCTTAGTAAGTTTTTGAAAATCTTTATGTCAAGAACTATATAAATGTTTCACATAAATATGTTGATAATTTATGATCAGCGTATTTCTCTGCTCCTGTTTTCTTTACATTGAAATTCTTTTACTTTAATTAAAACATAGATTTGTTTTTAAAATGTTTTCTGCAAGACAAATTAGATGTCTAATAATTTATATTTTAAAGTTTTATATATTAATATTTATTAGACCTTATATAATGGAACATACAACATTAGTGAATAAAATAGGTCAAAAATTGTTGTTTGTATTGAAGTCTTCACTAAATTTCCTCATATAGAAGCTACCTATTTTCTAAGTTTAAATTACTTCCTAACAATATGAATCAACTTCTAGTATTTAAACAGTTCAAGAAAGCCAGCTTCAGGAATTTACCCCAGTGGTGCATCAGGATGGTGGACAAATCATGGTCAAACAGCCAAACTTTGATTCATTGATAAAAGATAAAAAGAAAGCTTCTTTTTGCATATTTATATTTAGGATATTAGGAAAATATAACTGGGAATGATTTAAAAATGGGAGGAAACATTATAATCTCACTAACAGATATGTGCTGCGTATTAGAAGATAAGAATTTCACTTTTTTATTGTTGCTAGAAACATTACGATGATATTACTTATTTATAAATTAAGCAATATAGTTTGTAACTGCTTTAGTCTTAAAAAAAAAAATTCAGAAGAGCTGCTAAGCTGCAATTTTATTGCACAAGCTTTCAAAATGGAGTGTAATCTAGGCTAAGAGGTTTGACATAACAATTGATTCCTTCCTCCTTTCCCAATGAAGCAAGATACACCCATGAATGCCATTTGGGGAGCTGAGTTGAGCAACTTTGATAAAGTTTTAGTTAAGGGGCTTCTTTTTATATTAGATAGTAGTTGATAAATGTTAATGGAATATCAGGACGGAATCAAGAGCCTAAATATATGCTGGGAAGTTATTGATAAGCTACTAGACAATCTCTTGCTTACCTTTTCATCGGTTCACTAGCAGTGCTTTTGCTATTCAAACATTGTCATTTCTTCATTTTATCTAAGTACAAATAAACCATTGTTTATTATGATTTTCTTGTTCATATTGCCAGATGCCAGGAAGGTCTCTCGTGATCTCTAGGAAACGCTCAATAGGGAACCCGAAACACAGAGGAATAAGGTTCCTCTAGGCCCATACTCTAGTTTATACAAAAAGAGGTAACAAAACTCTCAAGATTCCACCAATTTTTTAATTAAATGGACAAAGGGATTCAAACCCTTAATTCTGCTACCTTTCAACTCAAAGTAATATCACCTTGAAGTTCACCCCCCCCCCTCGTTATAATTTGGTGCCTGAAAAAAAAAATGCAACAGTATTTTTTATATCAGCCAGGGTCAGATATGTGTGCACTGTGATGAAACTAGGATCTTAAGTTCGTCCTAAATGTCTTGCAAGAAAAGCAAAATACCTAAAATTACAGTTTATTAATGTTTTATTCCCACAATCCCACCGAAAGTCCGGAAAGCCAAAAAACCTATTTTCGCTGCTTAATTCACTGTTTTATGTAAATCAAATTGTTTTGTTTGTATTAAACAAAACTTTTGCTCCTTCTAAGTTTTTATTAATACCACTCAGATTGATATATAACAGTGTTTGAAGTTCATCAAATAAGGGATTTCTATACCAAAAACTTCAAGATGACATTTAAGTATTTCACATTAAAATCAACTTGGCGGAAGTGACTTAGAACTTGAGAGTCATGGCTAATTAGAGTGAATCCAAGATAGATACTAAGGTAAGTATTTCAACTAATGTTTTTAATTAGCCACGAAAAATCTTCATATAGAGCTCTGACCTTAGTCCAAATATTCTCTTACAGCCTCCCCTCCAAAAAAACCCATGACTTTTGCTAAAAGTTAACCTAGGTGGCCCTGTAAAATCTAAAAAAGGAGAACCAAACATTTCAATTAAAAACAGTAAAAAAAAAAATTATTTCAATATAAAGAAAAAAAAATGAATCTACTCAATGTCTGTTCCAGCTATAGTGTAAACACAAATATTGTCATTATCTTGTTGTTCTTCCAGATCATCAATAATCTTTAGGACCTTGGCCATAGCAATTCTTTCATTTTGTTTGTCAAATGTCTGATTTTATTGGCAATGAGTCTGCCGAATATTCCTGCATTATCTTCTTTAGGTTCTGTTTTATTTTGAATTTTTTTTAAAACATCTGAGGCTTGTAATATGGCATCAGTAATACCATCTTCTTTACTCTCTCTTCTTTTAATTCCTCTTCGTTTTTTGGTGTTTTCTTTAGAACTGTCTGTAAAAAAAAAGAAGCACAATTTAATCATAGTTGCATACAAATGACCCAGAGGGAGTTGGTGAGGGTAGGTAAAAATACAAAAAAAAGCAACAAATAAATGTCCTTTCATCCCAATTTTAAAATAAGGATGGCCTTCTGATTTATTTCTAGCATTCAGCAAGAAAGTGCCAGATACCTATAAACCAGACATGGGAAACAAATAGTATATCCCTCAGTTTAATTTATGACTAGACAAATACAGGTCAAAGCTAGCATACCTATAATTGGTTCTAGGAGTCTCCCCTCAAAAAATACCCCCAGAACACGCATCCTCACTGAAAGGAAATTATTCTCAAAAATTTACTCTCCACAGAAAATTACCCCAGACCCCCTCCCCCCATGCAGAAAAATCCCCAGCAAAAAATATCCCTGCTTTTTCCCAATAGCAAATAGTACCTGTAAGCAATGGACAAATTTAAAAACTTATAAAGGCTCTTAAACTTGTAAACTGGGGTTCTTTGATTGGAGTGTAGTTGGGGGGTGGGGGGGAGGGAGACTCAAAGGGTGTATTTTAATGCAAAAAATTACAGCTCTCATTGAACCATTAGCTAAATACAGAACTGGTTCAAAGGGAGAGATGAGGGGAGCTTGTAGGTTGAACTTGATGTATAATACCAAGGGTTGTAACCATAAGAGTTTAGGTCCTTTTTATAAGTTGAAAGAGATTTTAGCCCAACCAGTCGTGGGCAGGCGGGGGGGGGGGGGATAAACTCTAGCCATCCTTTAATTTGGCCCTTCCTAAAATTTACTCTTTCTCAAATGAAAACCCTTTATCATTATGAAAAAAAAACTCTTTCAATTTGACTGCAAGAATCAATTTTATTTCAGTTGATTTGCACAAGGCAGTGAATTTTTTTTTTTTTTTATGAAACTATGAGAACACTTAGCTTCAGCTAAGAGCATTTTTGCTGCTTAGTGGTGTTTCCAAAAAAACTACAAAACCAATCAGAATATCATTAGCACAAAACTGACTTTGTGTGGAATCCTTACACCTTCTTAGATATACATATAACACAAGTTCTACAACATTTACAAAATGTGAGACCCCTCACAGACATGGATATTGTCTTTTTATATATTCACAAATTTCTTATTCAAAAACTTATAGGATCATAAAACCATTAGGAATCCATTCGCACAAAACTGACTGTTTACAATTCTTGTACCTTCTTAGATATACATATAACATAGGTCCAACAATCTTTACAAAACGTGACACCCCTCAGAGACATAGGTATTGCTGTCTCATATATTCACAAATTTCCTATCCAAAGATCAATGGAATCAGAAAATGGCTTTGACGGACAGATTTTATTTCTGCAGTTTATAGTAGGAAATATATTTTGAATAAAATTCAGAATTAAAAGATAAGAACTACTATATTTTTTACTAAAAATTAGGTTGAAATACTGACTGAATATTCTGTATTCCTTTAAAACTGAACATTTTTATTTATTCAATCTTGTATTTGCAGCTTACATTTGATGTTTCAATTGTACAAGAATTATTTTAGTGTTAAAAAATGTTGTTTTAACAATATCTTATAAACTTGATCTCCTCAAAAGAAACCCATTCCCAGAAAATGAGTGAGGCACAAACATAGAGAGAGATAGAGAAGCTTTGCACATGTACAAAAACAAATGAAAAAAAATTGAATATACACTAAAATAACAAACCTTGACTTTTTTTCTGTAATAGAGGAGTCTACGTCATCCTGAGCTTCAGCTGTACTTTGTGGTTGAAGAACTGGGGTCGAGCAGCTTGGGGATGGAGAAGAACTGGGGTCGGAGCAACAATTTGGTTCAGAGCTTTCATCTTGGGATTCTTCCTGTAAAATCAATACTAAATGAATCAATTATATGAATTTTTTGTGGCTTGTCTTTACACTTTGTATTGTGGGCATTTGTAAACAAATTTGAGGATGGCAGGACTGGAAAATATGCCTTCACAAGAAATCTTATGTATTTGTAAACATCAACAAAGGATTGCAAATTTTACACAGAATTTCAATGAAATAGCAGTTCAATTTATAACACAAGAAGCATTACAAGTCAAGCTGATAAGTTTTTTTGAAAAATATATATTATACCTATTACTACATTGGAGTCTTGACAGCACTTGTAATTCCAAGTAAAACTGCAGCATACTCTGGTTACAACTACACTCTTTGATTACAACAGCTTTAGAATGAGTTAACAGCTAGCATGTTAAATTTCTAAAGGCTTACTGTTGGGATTTCCATATTCTTGTTATTTATATACACTAACGTATATAAGAAGAACTTAATAGACTTCAGTTGGTTTTTGAGCACAACTGCACTTCACATAAATCACAAATTCATTTCACACCTTCTTCCTAGTGTTTTTGTTGAAAGGCATAACTGTCAAATTGTTTACAAAGTCAAATCGTTTTTTAATTCCTTACTGAAAACCAAAAAAAACCTAAATCAATTAAACAAGCACTATTGTCTACTGATTGATATATGAGCTTATTTCCAAAATTTTTATTCAGTAGGTTACATTATTTTTTTCTCAATATAAAATATCATCCCATTAAAAAGCAATTGTTTACCCTAGTGAACATATATTAGAGGCTATAGTTCTGATAAATTTACAGAATATAATTAACTAGCCTACTCTTCTCTGGCTTACAGTACAAAGTTGGTAAAATATTAAAAATAATAGGCTATATAACAGATCAGTAGAATTATATTATATAAGGCTATATGTGGCACTATTAGGAGGTGGAATAGGGGACTACATTCTCAGAGCAGCAAATATTATATTGCAAATAGGTTTTGCAAAATCTATTGACAATAGGCCTACTCTTTTGTTATTAACATGTTTTCTTTTGAAAAGCAACTCTCCTAATCAAATAGCTATTATGGAAAATAGTGACTCAACTATAGGTCTAATTGTTTAATTATAGGCCTATAGCATATAAGCTTATATAGCCTATAATATAGCTTAGGCCTATTAGATTATCTAAAAATTGTCAGTGAAAATAATTGGGATATGGCTGACATACCTGAATAATTGTAGACTGCAAAATGTTCTGATGTCTTTCATCAGGAGCAGACCAAATCTCCACATGCTGCTTGAGGAATTGGAGGTTTTTGTATAGGTACCACATTGACTCCTTCCCTACTCCACTGCCACTCTTCTTCCTCAAACCCTCAAACGTTCATTTATGAATTTCCTTTTTAATGACAGGAAGTCTAATTGAACATGTTTAGATGAAGTGCCTGGGTAGGTTAAAGACATTTTTTCAGAGATGCACCTCCAGACATTTTCAATAAAAATTTTGTCCATATGTTTTGGTCACTTTTAATATATAAACATGGATTGCACTCTATATAGACAATAAGTTCTTCCCAATATTTGGATTTTTTTTCTGTTCCATGTTGCACACATTTTTACTATATTTTATTTCAAAAATTACTTTCAATTTTTAAATGTAAATACAGATGAAAGTAGTGAAATTTGCAACACGCTGATTGGCTATGATCGAAAATCCTAGACATTTGTTCTAGCCGCTAGAACTCTGTGTCTAGCTAAGCGCATTGTCTAGTATGTCTAGCTAAGCGCCGAATTTTACTTGTGAACGGTCGTTGCCTAGACATTAGCTGTGTTTGTTTTCACTGTTCGTCATTCTTAGTACTAAAAAGATTTTCTCGGTTTTACTCTTAAATTGCGTTTTATTTTGCTGTTCTAAGAACTTCGTTTTAACTGAAAAAACGGCTTATAAGAGCTTTCCTTAGCCAGATAAAATTTCAAAGTCAGAGATAAAATTTCAATCAACCAGCACAACAAAAATGGAAAATATACTTGTAAATGTAGCAAAACAAGCAATAGAGTTACTAGAGGAAATTGACTGTTGAGTGACTGTTGCACCGTTCTATAGAGTGCAAATGGGCACTCTTGCTTTTGAATGCTTATGAATGGGCATAGACATTAGATTAGTTGAAATGGGGGTGCAATCCTAATTAGTGGACTCCACATAGGGACACATGTTAAGAAAATATTTTTTACTCCATAATATGGACAATACTCATAGTTGTGGCACTTAGCCTAACACTTAATCAGCCAAATGTCCTTTCTAAATTTTTAGCTTAAGACGTTTGAACAATTGAACATATTCCTAAGGGTATTGAAACCTGGGGTTAGCTGGAGTTTCTTAGTATTAGTTGTAATCTAAGATATCTAGAAATTCCTCCCATTATTTTTCCAAGTGATCCCTAAGGAATTTTTGTAAGTTTGGAAAGCAATTTATCCCAAAATGCTTCCAGAACTTTCTGAAGATTTCAAAACTGTGGCACATATACGAAAAACAAATCACTACCATTTTTTAGATGAAAGACCCCATCAACAAAATCTACAAAATTAAATATCAATAAACTTGTTTTTCGTCATTTTTTATTTTATTTTAAAACTTGGCGCCCAAAAATAAAACTAAAGTTGTTGAACTGAGTATGAGGCTCAGTTCGTTGTTCTAAGAATGACGGTACTAAGAACAAAGAACGGCATTTCAAAGAACAGCTTATAAGTGAAACATTTCATAGAACGGCAAAAACGAACAGCTTAATTGTAAAACCGAGGATTTGATTTCCATTGAACGACGAAAACAAACGCAGCTATTAAATTCTGGCTAGACACGTGTTCTAGACACCGATTCTAGCTAGACATGCATGTGAACGCCGCTTAATTGTAAAACCGAGGATTTGATATCCATAGAACGACGAAAACGAACGGAGCTAAGCTTCATGCTTTCAACTAAATAAAAAACTTTTTATATTTAAATTAGTAAGGCTCAACTCAACAACAAAAATATTACCACAAAACCAAAAGGAGAATATTCCATAGCCTTTTTGATGGTTTTAGCCCGTGTAAAGTAAACTTTCTTTGTCAAAAACCTAGTAAAAACTGTAAATTACTAATTGATTGAAAGTAGCATTAGCTGTAAACCAACTGTTAAATACAACTGGGATAGTGAAACTGAATCTATAGAGAACACTATTAAATAGAAAAAGAAGCATAAGAAAAGTTATATAAATCATTTTTTATTGTTCAGTTGACTTATAGCTGAGTATAAAAAGGTGGCTAATTGTGCAGTAAGTTACCACTTCATGAAGTTTGGTGCATATAAATTTGATTAACCTGGTCATTGAGACTTTAAACATATTAGTGATGTTACTTTTTATCGTGAGATCTTTTTGGGAGATCTCTATCACAGGAGACCCTAATTCAGAAGCTTTTTTGGGATGCTTGATGTGATGGAATTGCCTCATCCTACACCAAACAGGATCTTGTACCTACATGTGTTTTTTTACTAAGCTTTTTACTCTATTTACTGACTTTAGCTCTTTACTGATGTATCACTGCAAGAAAAAACTGTTTAAACATTTTTAAAGGGTCCAATTTTTTCTTAAATTAGTCTTTTTCTTTTTCTTTTTTTTGGGAAGGTGCCCAATGGATATTCTTTAAAAAATTACATTCTATAGAATGTAAAAATAATATCCAACTACACTTAGTATCAAGATAAAATATCATGCTAGACAGATAATAAGATTTCTAAGACTCTTACACCTTTATCTACCTAGCTGAATATTTAACTGTATATGTAATATACAGAATATCTACCTAGTTAGATATAATGTAGCTTAGTATTTCTGATATATATCCAACTAGGCAGATAAGAAGATTCTCTAAGCAGTTTGGGGTTTATATCCAACTAGCCAGATAAATTGTTTCTCTTTGGCACAGCAAGAACATCTAACTAGGTGGATAATAGCCTACCAAGTCTTAACACTCCTGATAGGCTTGGCCTATATATCCAACTAGGAGGATAAGTAAATTCTATTAGGCTATGCAGTTTTGGGATAATATCCAACTAGCCAGATAAATTGTTACTCTTAGCCAGAGACAATATCTACCTAGTTGGATAATAATGTTCCTTAGCATTTCTGATAAATATCCAACTAGCCAGATAATTCATTTCTCTTAGGCACAGCATGAACATCTAACTAGGTGGATAATACCAAGTCTTAACACTCCTGATATATATCCAACTAGGAGGATAAGTAAATTCCATTAGGCTATGCAGTTTTGGGATAATATCCAACTAGCCAGATAAATTGTTTCTCTTAGGCACAACAAGAATATCTAACTGGGTGGATAATGCTGATTCTTGGATCTTCTGATATATCCACCAAATTAGATGTTCATGCTATGTCTAAGAGAAAACATTGTCTGACTAGTTGGATATTATCACTAGTTTGTATGAAGAATTTACTTATCTGTCTAGTTAGATATATATCAGAAGCATTAAGTTAAAGTATTATCCACCTAGTTAGGAATATTAAGTTGGCTCTTATGCTTTATTGTATTTGGCTAGCAAGATAAAGCTATTTTTCTTTAAAATTTTAATTATTTTCCTAGTTGGATAATTTCTTATTTGCTTAAAAGGATTTTTCAGATAGCTAACTAGTTGGATAATTTTGGCAATAACTAAGTGTGGTTGGATATTATTTTTATAAATTTGGATAAATTTTGGTTGGATAAATTTTTAGATATTATCCATTGGGTATACTCCCTTTTTTTTGAGATGAAATTAGGTAGATGTCCTGAAATTTGTTATAAATTGATACTTACTAGTGCTCTTTAAATATTTAGACTGAACAATTGAGGGGAACAATTATTGGGTAGAACTAAAATCAAAGCAACTTGGCAAAGTCTGGTCTCTATAATAGACAAACATGAATAACACAACAATAAAAATAGATGGCATGGTTACAAGATTTACAGAGATAACATTTTAGGTTAAAGTTAACTAACTTTAAGGTTGAAACTTGCTCAAGTTAGATTTAGATATATTATTTTTTTTTTTAAATAGGCAATTCAAGTGTTAGGATTTTATAGTTTTTTCTAGGCATAATCAATAGCTCTGAATAGTCTTGCATAAGGACTGGTCTGCTTACATAGAAACACTGACTACAAAAGAGTAATTGATCTTCATTACACATCATATTCAAAACTCCATATAATCTATTTGGATTCCATATGATATTTTGTTTCCTTTGCACTTGTGCTCCTTTCCTTTGTAATTTGACCAAATAGGTAACAGTCTAGAATAACTTCTTTTAAGAAGGCGACATGATAAAATAAACAGAGATAGAATTTTGTATTGCAAATTTTCTTTTAATTTTTTTTTTGTTTGGACATTTCATCCCCAGTGCCCTACCTAATGGCTTCATTTTGCCTTAGGCTATTTAAATAAAGTAACATAATTATTGACTAAAACTGATTCTAAACAAATAAAAATGGGAGAAAACAAGGAAAAGTGATTCACTTATATTTGCTTTATTTATAAAGTAAGATTGTCAATCCATTTGTTGGTGTTGTTTTTACATAGCCTAGTTCAAGGTTAAATTTGGCAATTAGGGGGGGGGGGGTTAATTGTAAATAGTAATTTCAATGCACAATTATGGCTTTTCAGAAGGAATCAAACCAGAAATCTGAAAAGAACTTTCAAAACCTGAAAATATTTTAAAATATTTTAAATTTGAACAGAATCATAAATTCACAACACATAGGCCAATTTAGCCTGCATATTTCCAATACATTTTCTGTTTCCTTAATTTGTCAATGTTGATTCAGTTTTTGGGTATTGGGTTGCAGAAACACAAGTGATGTTGTGCAAGAGATATAAGAAGTATATAATTTTGGGTTGGCAATATTTTTGTGCATTAGTAGGGATTAGCGGGTAAAGTAACATGAAGCACATGGTAATGATAAATGTAAGTAGGTTATTTTTGGTCTTTTTTCATTACAGTCAACTTCTAGCTTCTACATTAAATTGGTTATCTTCTCTGATTGTAATTTATCTCTGTAGGCTATGGAGTGCATACTTTGCCAAAGTATAATATTGAAAACTGGATAATAATGGAACAAAACATGATGATCTTATCTGTTAAAACATCCTGGTTATTATAAAGTATTATCTTGATTATTATAATTAGAAAGATAATAGGGAAAGGAGTTTTTTGTTTGTTCATATTGTCCCCATGTTAACTTTGGAATCTTTCATATATTGATAAAATTATAAATGAGAGACTTTTCAATATCATGGAATATAGTTGAGTCAATTTGATAAAATACAGGAATGGAATGAAACCCTGTATGATTTGTAAGGTTGCTGTGCTTTACCTCTTTGGTATCATTCCAACTTGCTAAAAGAAACAGAATAAGGTACTTGTGTACATAATGGTAGACACTCAAGAAGTGAATTTATGTTAATCCTAATGAAATATATTAAAATATCATGAAAGTATATTACTTTAGAAACAAATTTAAACTATATATTTGCACATTAGGGGAATAGGGGTAAAGTATAGTGGGTCTGCACGCAAAATGTATTAGCTACAATTTTTCTGCATATTATGAAGGAAGAATTTTTTTCTAACTTTATGTTGTTCAAATACTTTATCCCCACCAACACCCCCTCCCCTAATTTGCAAATATTTAGCCCAAATTATATAAGTCTAATGTCTTCTTTCACCCATCACTTGTTTCCCACTGAGTGTAAGCTAATTGTCTCTTAATACAGAAAGGTAAAACTGTTTTTTTCTTGATTGTGTACTATTATGTACCCAAGTACCTAGAATAAATTGCAAATCCTTCTTAAATACATTCTAAAATATTTACTCGCATTCTTCCTTAAGGTGTATCAATAACCTTTATGTGTCCTATATTGTCAGATATACCTTGAATTGTATATATGTATGCAATTTCCTCACCCTGGGAATTGCTGCTTTACTGCTTTTGTCTTTGCAGTTATTTTAATTTGAAGAAAGAATTGAAGTGTGTGTTTTTGCTGCTTCCCCCCTCAAAAGAAAGTACCATAAAATTCTGGAAGTTTTAGAACTAAAAGCTTCTAAAATACTTCCTTTAAACACTTCAATCTACTACCCTTTCTAGTAATTGTCAAACATATAGCTGAAATTACATATTCTCCATGAGTTTTTCTATTGCTTGATACTGTTAACATTGTTTTTTTTCCCTTAAAATTAATTTAAAGAAAAGAATACATGTAAAAAATATAGATTAGAGTTAAGAGTTCTGTTTTAGTGATTTTCAACTCAGAAGGGAACACTATAAAATTCTGAAAACTAATTAAACAAATTCCAAAATGGACAGTCATTCATAAAAGAACCTCTCTTCCCTAACCCCCACCTGTAATGGTAAAATATTCTATCTCATATTATAGAATCTCCATGAATTCTAATATGTAATTTCTTTTTCAAATTAACATAAGAGTCAACTAATAACATTAACAAGACCAAGCAACAGGAAATCTCATTGAGAATATATGATTTGGGCTGTATATTTGGCCATTAGGAGGGGTTGGAGCAAAGTGAAGTAATCTTTAGAATGATATAAGTTAGAGTTTTTAGATTTTTAAAAGTAGTTTTATTAATTTTATACAGTTTCCTTGAAGGTACCAAGTTGAATATAAAAAATTCACCTAATATAAAAAAAAAATTGGGGCATCTAGCTGAGAATGCAGGGAAAGGTTAAAGTTTTTTGGTGCATCTTAAAGTTTATATTTGATTTTAAACAATTTAAAGTGCTGACTTTTGCCTCTAATCTACTGACTAAAATCAAAGTGCCATAACCAAGTGTTGATGATAGTATTATACTTCTCATAATTTCCATTGACTTTATTCCAAGGTCTATGGACTTGCCTCAAATTTTGGATATGGCTGAGCTTGTCACAACATCTGAGGGTCCTTTTATTAAAATAGGTAAGTGATATTGTTAAATTCTCTGTTACAGAATAAAAGAAAAGCTGTTTCTCTAGATAATGATTTTCACTTTTTGCCCTTCTTACTCATTAAGCGGTCCATTAACTGTGTATGCACTTGGATCTAACCATTAAGATTTGGGAGAGGATAAAAGCAGCTGTTTTTGATACAAAATATATATAGACTCAATTTTTTAGCCATAATTTTTAAGTTGGGAAAGACAACTAAATCATCTGGAATAAGAACTTTCTCTTGCTCTTTCTTGTATGTAGGTATGATAAAGGCAATTTATACCTAGAATAAATTGCAAATCCTTCTTAAATACATTCTAAAATATTTACTCACATTCTTCCTTAAGGTGTATCAATATTTATTTTTTTTTTTTTTTTATTTACAAATGGGTTACAATAAATAAATAAACATCTCATTTAAAAAAACACAATCCAATGCATTACTGCATGCCGGACAAAACCCGAAAAAAAAGAAAAACACTTTAAAAAATACATATAATATTTTCTATTACTATCATTTATTTCCTTGGACCTTTATGTGACACATAAAGGTAATAACCTTTATGTGTCCTATATTGTCAGATATACCTTGAATTGTATACAAGAGGGATAAAGTTAGTTGAATTCAGGTGCTTAACTTCTAGAGTCTACATTTTGTTTTTACGTTTTCAAACTAATCCACTGTATGAAGAAAACTTCAATTGATTAGTATTTTGGCTACTTTTAATTGTGTCAAAAACTTTCTTTGTTTCTTTGACTAATAATGTTTATTTAAAAAAAAAATATTCAAGTATTTAATTTTTTCTTATTCAATATATTATCATTAGTTTACCCTTATCTAGGACCTTCTATTTTCATAGATTTCCATGAATTTTGCTGAATGTTTCATTTTTTCTTTGTCTTTATAAAAAGCAGATTTAAAAAACTATTGGTGAAAACACCTGCATATACATCTGATTTTATTTATTTCTATATATTGAATGTATATGTAACATTCAATATAGATGTATATTTTTATTTTTAACATAACTAAAAGAAAAAGCAGTTGGATTTGTTTAGTAAGCTTTATTATTCATGTTTTCTGTGTCCTAATTACAATTTTGTTTTAGAAGCTGATGATACTTTGCCAGGTGACAGTGATACGCCCTTTCACACTCCAAACGACTTTTTGTGTGCAAAACATGAAGATGATCCTTTGCTTACTTTACCCAGTGTTTCAGGACCATGTAAATTTGAATATGACGCCCTGGAATCAGGACCCTTATGTTCTGAAAATGAAGGTACATATCAAGCATTTGATTCTTGTAAAATGAAATATGTCAGATAATATTTCATGGGAAAAAATAGGGTAAGGGGATTTAATATTAAGATGGAATTTGTTTTGTCTCATTTAAACATGCAGGTGCTTGCTAAACCCTTTTTGTTGTCTGACATGGATATTTTCAAATTTTCACTTGGAAGTGGTTTGGCAAATATTGTTATATATCTATTTATCAATTAATATATAAATATGTCTATTATTTGGATTTCATGTTGAATTTGAAAGAAGTAGAAAATTAGCAGTTATGAACTGATCTGCCTACCAGAAATCTTTACTATTGAATATTAATTTACTAAAGAAGTTTTTTTCAAACAAAATACTGAATATATATTTTATTGTTGAAGTAAAGAGTTTTTTTGTTTGTCAGTTGAATGATTTGTTTCAAATATACAGCTACAAGAACATATCAAGTCCTGTTGGACTTAAAAAATAAAGAACAAAGTTTTACTCAGGTATTAAATTCTAGGGGCATTCAGGTGGTATTTACCCCAATATGCCCCTCCCTAATTTTATAAATACAACTGTTGGAATATTTGGGCTAAGAGGGGTACCAACTAATTTGAAGAAAAGACTCACATATAGAAAGTTCAGAAAACAAGGGATTTGTTTTAATCGTTTGTCCCCTCAGAATTAGCAGCTATAAAACTATGAAAGCTTATCAATCCTAAAAGAACGTCACCCCCCCCCCTGCTAATAGTCAAATATTTTGTCCAACTCATATATTCTCCCTGAATTTTCCATATGTGACTATTTTCTTCCAAATTGACTTAACAGCAAACAGGCAATATTTACTGCATCAAGCTACCATAAAAAGGGATTAACCTCTCTTTAATGGAGAATATCCGATTTTGGGTATATATTTAACTATTATGTAGGGTCTGACTGCAAATTATAGGGAATTACTTCTAGGAATGATGTAAATAAGAAGTGTTTTATTTTATAATGTTTCCTTGAGTGTGCCTGGTTAAATAAGGAAAAAAATTGCCAAATATATATAATTTAGGGAATCAGTTTTAAAATGCTGGGAAAGGGTAAAGTGTATTGCAACTAGGGCCTGACTGATATATTGGGCTGATATGAGGGTTAGTGTTATTATCAGATATTGGAAAAAAATCGTTAACATTTTTCTTTTTTTTTGGTTGGGGGATAAGTTTTTGAACAAGATATTCTTGATTTTTTTTTTTTTTTGGGGGGGGGGGCATGGAGGGTCACCATGAAATTTGATCCATTAAGTTTTAGAATAAAATATTGTTGATATTTGTGTCTGGAGAGGGGGGGGGCCTGTAGGGCCAGGTTTCAGATCTTATAAGTTTTAAAATAAAATATCCTTAATAATTTCCGTTTTTTAGGGGGGGGGATGGAGGGTCGGGGGATCGGTTCCATTACGTGTTTGGAATAAAATATCATTAAAAGTTTTTAGTGGGGGGGTCGTCCTTATCTGATCTCTGAACTGTTTCCCAGCCCATGACTTGCAACAACTGCCTCTGGGGGGGGGGTTGTCCTCCGAGCGCATTTTACTCTGAAATACGGCACTAAAACTTCCGATTTTCAATCGAATGGCCCTCGTTTTAATTAGTGAAAAAATTCACTAATGTGAATTTTTGCCAAAATTAAGGCTATAAACGAATTAGTCATAATTGTCCCGTTGTTCTTTAGTTTTAAGTCATGAAGTGTCAAATTAGTAATTTCCATTGAATTAAGAAATTTTGGTAATACAATTCTTTCTTCCTATTTTGCATGTGAGATTGATACTAAAAGCAATTCAACCACTCCTTGGGTAGAAATGATGTAATTTATGCTCTTGAAATGTGCACATAAATATGATGCTACTTACAGGATTTTTTTTTCCAGATTAAGGCTCTAAACGAATTAGGCATAATCATCGCGATATTCTTTAGTTTTAAGTCATGAAGTTTCAAATTAACCATTTCAATTGAATTGAGACATTTGGGTGACAGTATAATTCCTTCTTCCTGTTAATCCCTTAGAGAGTCATACATTTTATATGATTTGTATTCTCCTGGGATTAGTTGTGATTTACACTGTTGCTTTTCTTCCAAGCACAGAGGTCGTTTACTATTTGATGTGACCATCGCAGTCACTTGTCTTCCAACTGCGGATGTTTTTGTTAATTTTTATTCATCATTTTCTGAGATTTTTTTCCAGGCCTTTTGCTTTAGCAGTTTAAATTCATGCTTTAGATTTAGCAGTTTGGTTAGATTCATTGTTTTACATGATTTTTTAAGACGTCATAGATACCAATAAACGTCTTCTCCAGTTTCTAACCACAAATTGCTGTTCAGAACTTTCTTTTGCAATTCAATTTGATTCTTGCTCTCGTTTGTTTTGTGCATTTTGCTTTAGTTATTGGGATTCTCACTTTCGCTTTCTTTCTTATGACATATATTTGTGTTTTATTTTAATTTAGCAATCTTCTAAACGTTTTTTTTCCATGCATCTGTCTCATTTGAAAATCCGGGCCGAGGGACAAAAATTTCTCCTTGTTGTGTAGTTTCTATAGTGTACTTTACTGTAATATTCTCTTTTCAAACTCAAACAGTAAACTGCCATCCAATAAGCATCTGACATTTCTTGTTAGTTATCCCTCATTTGCTTTACGTCTTGGTGAAGTCGTTCACCCTTCTCTCCACAAATGATCCCTCAATTTAGGGGAAATAGTTCTAATCATAGCAGCGCGCTAGCTGCCTAAGTAAAGAACGATGTGGGCACAATGCGTGTTTTTTTTTTTCTTCAGCCGGGCACTTTGTATTGAAGGAGTTATCTTAGAAACTTCGAAAAGAGCTCATTCGATTGGAAATTGGAGTGGCTAGTGCCCTTTTTAATAGTCGAAAGTGATTGGAGGGCAACTAGCCCCCATACCACGCCCATCAATCCCCCAAACACATCCAATCAAAATTTTAAGATAGCCATTTTGTTCAGCGTAGTTCATTTCCAGATAGAAAATATGTTTTTGAGGAGGACACTCCCCCACAACCCTCAGGGCAAGGTTTTAAGTTATGCCCTGGGGGCATATAAGGTTTTTATAGAAGGCGTTGTCGTAGAAACTTCAAAACAGGCTCATTCGATTGGAAATTCGAAGGGCCAGTACCCTTTTTAATAGTCGAAAGTGATTGGAGGGCAACTAGCCCCCTCCCCACGCCCATCATTCCCCCAAACACATCCAATCAAAATTTTGAGATAGCCATTTTGTTCAGGTTAGTTGATTTCCAGATAGAAAATATGTTTTTGAGGAGGACACTCCCCCACAACCCTCAGGGCAAGGTTTTAAGTTATGCCCTGGGGGCATATAAGGTTTTTATAGAAGGCGTTGTCGTAGAATCTTCAAAACAGGCTCATTCGATTGGAAATTCAAAGGTCTAGTGCCCTTTTTAATAGTCGAAAGTGATTGGAGGGCAACTAACCCCCCCCCCCCACGCACATCATTCCGCCAAACGCATCCAATCAAAATTTTGAGATAGCCATTTTCAGGCCTCCCACTGGGTTCATAATTATGAAAAAGTTCATATTTTTAACCTATGTTCATATATAAAAGTTAAAAAGTTCATATACCCCTATATCTTCTTGTACTAAGCTATCTTTTAGTATTTTTCTGGCTTGAGTCTTTGCTACCTTCATAGAGTTTTCTAGTAGTAATATTCCTAAATAGTTGATTTAAGCTTATGAGCTGTAACATAACTTCTTGGCAGAAGATCATAAGTTGATTGATTATTCTTTTTTTTTCTTTTTCTTTTTTTTACATGGAATCACACTAAAGCTTTTTCTCTTTTTTTTAAGGAAAGGTTTGCTGCTATATTAATGCTTTTTTTGCTTTGTGGCAATGGTTGCTTGGTTGCTGCTTAATACCTAAAAATGGGCAGATGCAAGTTTAATAGCGCATGGTTAAAAAAAGAGGACAATACTAAGCGCTTGGTCGGTGATTGGTGTGCAGGCAGTGTTAATAGTGACAGAAGCTTTTTGCAAAGTGTGTAACTAGAGCTTCATGTGCATTAGAGGATGGAACTCTATAATCCAACACTCAGAGGGCAAAAAGCATGTTTCGGATCTTAGAGCAAAACTAGACCCGCTCTAGCTTTTCTTGCAGACAACTAGCTCGTCAAACCCTGAAATAAATTTGATTTCTAGAAAGGACCAGGTCCTAAAGGCAATGCCATTGCAGGAAGCGCTGCTTCCTGCAATGGCATTGCGAATGTTTTTGAAGCTATGTTCCCTGGTGAAGTGTCGGCGGAACTCAGCCTTGGAGAGACCAAGGTGTCATACCTCATAACAGAGGCGCTGTTGCCCGATTTTTGCAAGGACCTTCTACGCGACATTGGATCTTCTTACTTGGCGTTGCCTTACAATGAGACTACAAATGACAAAGGTGCAAAGGAGTTGAATATCATGATTAGATACTGGTCGGAAACCAAAGAAAGAGTCTCTGTACGCCACCTACAGTCCTTTTTCATAGGACACGCAAAAGCGGAAGATTTACACCAGCACCTACTACAAGCTCTAAAAGATGCTAACCTTGATCTCCATCAAGTCTTGATGCTGGGAAGTGATGGACCTAATGTCAACAAGAAAGTTTGGAGGTTATTTGATTCCGAAGTTAGAACTGTGCACAGCGACCGAGGCCTAGCTGACATTGGGACATGCAATATACACATAGTCCACAACGCTTTTTTGAAAGGTTTGGACCATCACGGATCCAAAGTTTCCAATTTTGCGATTCGAATTTTCTACTTTTTTAGTGGTTGGCCTGCCTGTTTAGAAGACTTAGATACCATCCAGGAAAATCTCAAGCTTCCTCCACATTGTTTCCTGAAACATGTGCCAAGTCAATGGCTAACCCTCGTTGTTTCAGCTGAGAGACTTGATGAGCAATGGGATGCTCTTGATGAGTATTTCCTGAAATTCATTCCTAAGAAAAGACCAGAATTGATGAAGTCTAGTGGATACCGAGAGATATCTAGCAGTCTCCACTGTAAAACAACCAAAGCGTTAGTCCTCTTTGTCATATCTTTTGGAAAGCTATTTGCTCAGTTCACAGAGTTGTTTCAACGTGAAGAACCACTTATCCACATTCTGTATGACAAAATGCGTCGACTGGTAATGATGACTGCCAGCCGTTTTATCAAGCAAAGTGCTTTGACTGATATTCAGAAGGGAAAAAAACTTTTTGAGCTCTCCAATTCAAGTGGGGATTTTCTTCCATCCAATAAAGTAGCATGCGGTGACGGCGTGGAAGAATGCCTGTTGAAGGTACAAAAAGTTGATGCTCTGAACTTCAGAAGTAGTGCCAGAACTGCTTACCTGGCCGCTGCTTACCTGGCCGCCATATTGAAGAGAAATCACTAGGTCAAAGTGCCCTTCAGCATTTCCGGTGCCTGTGGCTGGATGATTTGAATCCTGAGACAAGAACAAGCAACTTTGTGAAAATCGTTGGATTTATGCCTTTCTGTGTGAATACTGAAGCTGCCATTGACGAATGGAACTTGCTCCAGCTGGAACCGAGTTTTCCTAAGAACATGACTTCAGCAAGGATTGATGTTTTATGGAACTCGGTTTTTAGTCTGAAAAACCATCAAGGACAGACAAAATATCTCCTTTGTTTCAAAGATAGTAAAAGCAGCTCTCTCCATGCTGCATGGGAACGCTGACGTTGAACGTGATTTTTCCCGGTCAGGACAGATCATGACCAAGGAAAAATCATCGATGAAAGTCAAAATGCTCAATGCTAGACTGATAGTCTCTGACGCTCTAAAGAAGTTTGAGAACAGGTCCAAGATAGTCTCTATTACCAGAGAGCTATTGAATTTTGGGTGAAATGCGTGCCAGAGCTATAAACTGTACATGGAAGCTGAGCAATCTAGACAGGCTGAAGAGGAGTCCAGAAGGAAAGAAGAAGGCAAGAGAAGAAGAGGAAAAAAAGAGGATGTTATCTGAGAAGAAGACCGTTGAACACTTGGAAAAAGATTTGATTGAGAAGAAGTCAGTTGAAAAGGAGAAGAGACAAGTAGCAGAAAGGCTTCTTCAAGAAGCTAATGAGAAACTGAAAAAAACCATAGATGCCAAAGACTTTGTAGAAATAAGCCTTGCACAAAGTATGATCAAGGCTTTGAGCTGGAAGATGCGCGAAGAAGATGAGGCAGCCAGAGAGGTTGAGCGGATACAGAGCAGGGTAAACAAACAAAAGTTGTCCTTAATTTCGTCATATTTTGCCAAAAAAAGGAACAAGTAGAGTGGACTATTTTGTACTTTTATACAAATTAAACGCCTTTAACTGAACTCATAAAAAAAACAACAAGAAGAATATGTGCACCAGTGATGAAAACACCAACTGCCACTTTTTGTGTCCACGGACAGTTTCTGAGGTGCACATATCGTAAACTTAGGTTCATAATAGGTTCATAAAAAGCGCAATCAAAAGTTCATAAAGTTCATATTTTTGTGGTCAAAAGTTCATAAAGTTCATATTTTTCACAAAAATCGAGCGAGAGGCCTGCATTTTGTTCAGCGTATTTGATTTCCAGATAGAAAATATGTTTTTGAGGAGGACACTCGTAGAAACTTCAAAACAGGCTCATTCGATTGGAAATTTGAAGGGCTAGTACCCTTTTAATAGTCGAAAGTGATTGGAGGGCAACTAGCCCCCCCCACCACGTCCATCATTCCCCCAAACACATCCAATCCAAATTTTGAGAAAGCCATTTTGTTCAGCGTATTCGATTTCCTGATAGAAAATATGTTTTGAAAAGGACACTCCCCCACAACCCCCAGGGCAAGGGTTTTAAGTTATGCCCTGGGGGCATATAAGGTTTTTATAGAAGGCGTATTCGTAGAAACTTCAGAAAGGCTCATTCGATTGGAAATTCAAAGGGCTAGTACCCTTTTTAATAATCGAAAGTGATTGGACAGCAACTAGCCCCCCCCCCCCTACGCCCATCATTTCCCCAAACACATCCAATAAAAATTTTGAGATAGCCGTTTTGTTCAGGGTAGTTGATTTCCAGATAGAAAATATTTTTTTGAGGAGGACACTCCCCCACAACCCTTGGGGCAAGGGTTTTAAGTTATGCTCTGGGGGCATATAAGAATTTTAAAGAAGGCGTTGTCGTAGAAACTTCAAAAAAAGCTCATTCGATGGGAAATTCAAAGGGTTAGTGCCTTTATTAATAGTTGAAAGTGATTGGATAGCGACTAACGCCCCTCTCACGCCCACCATTTTCCAAAACACATCCAATCAAAATTTTGAGATATCCATTTTGTTCAACGTAGTTGAACGCTCTAGAAATTAGGTCTTTTAGGATGATCACCCCCTCAGAGCCCTCAGTGCAAGGGTTGTAAGTTATGGCCTGGGGCATATAAGGTTTATACAGAAAGTTGTTGTATAAATCATAGGCAGCACGATCGCGCTGCCTAAGTAAAGAACGGGGACAGTCGAGAACGAGACAAGAAACGGGGACTAAGTAAAGAGGAGGACACTCCCCTACAACCCTCAGGGCAAGGGTTTTAAGTTATGCCCTGGGGGCATATAAGGTGTTTATAGAAAGCGTTGTCGTTTCCGAAAGGGCTCATTCGATTGGAAATCGAAAGGCCTAGTGCCCTTTTTAATAGTCGAAAATGATTGGAAGGCTTGACATTTTATAGTAAAGATCGAAGTGGGTATAATGTATCATTTTTTGTTGTTATTGTTGTTTAGACCAGGACACTTCGTATCGAAGGAGTTGTCGTGGGAACTTCGAAAAGGGCTCATTTGATTGAAAATAAAAAGGGCTGATGCCCTTTTTAATAGTCGAAAGTGATTTTAGGGCAACTAATCCCCCTTCCACTCCCACCCTCCCACACCCACCCTCCCACGCCAACCCTCCCAACCAACCCAACTCCTATGCCTTCCCAAGGCCAGAACATGATGTGCAATTTACTAAAAAAATATAAATGTTTTTACTTTTATAACTTTAATAAATCAAATAATATTAAAATTTTGATTACTAAATATTAGTATATGTATATTAAACTGACAATGCACATTCATTTGTATTTTATTCAGTAAAGTGCAAATTATATTCTGGCCTTGGGAAGGCATAGGGGTTTTGAGCCCAACTTATGTTAATTTCTGCTCGTTTT
The DNA here is from genome assembly GCA_027921565.1 of Artemia sinica. Lineage (NCBI taxonomy): Eukaryota > Metazoa > Arthropoda > Branchiopoda > Anostraca > Artemiidae > Artemia > Artemia sinica. The sequence goes on from JAPEVW010000037.1 coordinate 1,445,998, forward strand.
GAGTTTGACTCGGTTATTTATTGTAATTTCTGTTCGTTTTGAGTTTCATTTATTTATCAATGCTGATTTGTGGTAGTTTCATGCTTGGTAGATTATTTGATTTTATTTTTGCTCATTTTTTGTTTAATGGAGTTCTTTACTTTTCTTTGAAAAACTTATTTTGTGGAAAAAGTTTTTTTTGATTAATTTCTGTTCGGTTTATATTGACATAGTCTTTTCAGAGAAAAAGAAAATAACACTTTAAATCTTTTCGTTTTTTTTTAAGAATTTATTTTAAGAATAGTTTGGCCTGCTATTTGTATGCTGGAGAAAAGTTTTCAGCAATTTTTAACAACATACACCCTCTTATAAATCTGGACACAAATAGTAGTGTTTAATTTAGTTTCATACCTCCTCTAGTTGACCTGAAATGGAAAAATTGATACCATTCGCAAAAAAATCTGTTTACTTTCTTTGATAGCTTGGATACACTTATGCTATTTTGATTTGGTTAAATTTTAAGAGCAGAAGCAGCCCCGAAAGTTTGAACATAATACCCTCAGTCGTTCTTGGGATACTGCTGAGATGCCTTATTGAGAATTAGCATTAACACAGTGCATTTTGATAATCTTATGGCAACATTTAGTTTTTAAACATAAAGTCAAATGGGAGGGTGGGTTTGGGAGGGGGATTAGTTTCCCTCCAATCACTTTCGACTATGAAAAAGGGCATCAACCCTTTCTATTTTCAATCTAATGAGCCCTTTTCGAAGTTCCTACGACAACTCCTTCGATACAAAGTGCCCTGGTCTAAACAACAAAAACAACAAAAAAATAATACATTATACCCGCGTCGATCTTTACTATAAAAATGTCAAGCCTTCCAATCACTGTCGACAATTAAAAGGGCACTAGGCCTTTCGATTTCCAATCGAATGAGCCCTGTTTGAAATTCTATGACAACACTTCCTATAAACACCTTATATGCCCCCAGGGCATAAATTAAAACTCTTACCCTAAGAGCTGTGAGGGTAGTTGTTATCCTCTAAGACCTAATTTCCAGAACAATCACTTTCAACTATTAAAAAGGGCACTAACCCTCTCAATTTCCAATTGAATGAGCCCCTTTTGAAGTTTTTACGACAACTTCATCATTAAAAACCTTATATGCCCCCAGGGCATAACTTACAACCTTTGCCCTGGGGACTCTGGGGGGTTGGTCATCCTTAAATACAAAATTTCAGAAACTTTCAACTACGTTGAACAAAATGGCTATCTCTAAACTTTGATTGAATGTGTTTGGGGAGAGGGGGTTAATTACTTTCCACTCACTTTCGACTATTAAAAAGGGCAATTTCCAATCAAATGAGCACCTTTTGAAATTTCTACAACAATTTTCTATATAAACCTTGTGAGCCCCCATGGCATAACTTACAATCCTTGCACTGAGGGCTCTGATGGGGTTATCATCCTAAAAGACCTAATTTCCAGAACTTTCAACTACGTTGAAGAAAATAGATATCTCAAAATTTTTATTGGATGTGTTTGGGAAAATGGTGGCGTGAGAGGGGGGTTAGTTGCCCTTCAATCACTTTCGACTATTAGAAGGGCACTAGCCTTTGCAATTTTCAATTGAATGAGCCCTTTTGGATGTTTTTACAACATCACTTTCTATAAAAACCGTATATGCCCCCAGAGCATAACTTACAACCCTTGCCCTGAGGGCTGTAGGGGAGTGTCCTCCTCAAAAAACTAATTTCGATCTGGAAATCCACAACACTGAAAAAAATGGCTATCTAAAAATTTTTATTTATTTTAAGCTAGTTGCCCTCAAATCACTTTGGACTATTAAAAAGGGCACTAGACCTTTGAATTTCCAATCGAATGAGCCCTTTTTCAAGTTTCTACGACAAAGATTGCAATAAAACTTATATGCCCCCAGGGCATAACTTATAACCCTTGCCGTGAAGACTGTGGGGGAGTGTCCTGCTCAAAGGTATAATTTCCTGAATTTTAACTGCGTAGAACAAAATGGCTATCTCAAAATTTTGATTGGATGTGTTCAGGGAAATGGTGGGCGTGGAAGGGGTGTTTGTTGCCTTCCAATTACTTTCGATTATTAAAAAGGGCACTAGCCATTTCAATTTCTAATCGAATTTGAAGTTTCCCTTTTTGAAGTTTCTACGACAACGCGTTCTATAAAAACTTTATATGCCCCCAGGGAATAACTTACAACCCTTGTCCTGAGGGCTGTGAGGAGGTTGTCATCCTCAAAGATCTAATTTCCATAACTTAAAACTACGTTGAATAAAATGGCTATCTCAAAATTTTGATTGGATGTGTTTGGGGAAAATGTGGGCGTGAGAGGGGGGTTAGTTACCCTCCAATCACTTTCGACTATTAAAAAGCTAGCCCTATAAATTTCCAATCGAATGAGCCTTTTTTGAAGTTTCTACGACAACTCCTTCGATACGAAGTGCCTGTCAAAGAAAGAAGAAGAAGAAAAAAAAACATATTGTGGCCACATCGTCCTTTACTTAGGCAGCGCTAGCGCGCTGCCTATGATACTCTGAGTGGTTTCTCAAATCCATTTGCATTGGAATCTGAGGCAAAAGGATTCGAAAATGATATTTTATACCATATTGTATAAACATATTGTATACCAAGGTGACACAATATTCAGCTTTGCGGTGACCCAAAAACTGTTTGACTTCAACAAATGATGTACAATCTTATTCCTCTTCCTCATTCAGTTAAGAAAAATCCAAATATTTGTTTTGTCTCCACTTATTGTTGGATTTACACCAGGGTGTATTTTTTGGTCGTCTAATGTTTTATGTTCGCTCTTTACTTAAATCAGAATAACTAATTTTAAAACCTAATATGAGCATTATCAAGAGCTTGAGGGATCCCTCTTCTCTTGAGGCAAGAGAAGAGGGATCGGAAATAAAATTAATTGTAAAAATATATGAATAGATATACTGTATTAATTTTTAACTCAGTAGACTTTTAATTTTTTAGGTCGCTTTTCACCACACGAGTCTGCACTATACTTACTGGGAAATACGTCACTAGTTGTTTCAAAGAGTCCATCTCTGAGTGGTTTCTCAAATTCATTTGCATTGGAATCTGAAGCAAAAGGCTTCGAAAATGAGAAAACATGTCTGAAAAGTCGCCTGCAAAGTAAAAAGCATAGACAATTAGAAAGATATCAAAGATCACATGAAGGAGAAAAGACATATAAATGTGAGGTATGTGACAAGGTCTTTTCTCAAAAAGCACATTTGAATTCGCATCAAAGAGTGCATACGGGTGAGAAACCGTTTAATTGTGATGTATGTGACAATGCTTTTTCTCATTTGCAAGTTTTAAAGACGCACCAGAGAGTGCATACTGGTGAAAAGCCTTTTAAATGTGATCTTTGTGACAAAAATTTTTCTCAAGTAGCAAGTTTGAACGCGCATCAAAGACTGCATTCAGGTGAGAAAACGTTTAAATGTGATGTATGTGAGAAGACCTTTTTTGAAGCAGGAAATTTGAAGCAGCACCAAAGAGTGCATACGGGTGAGAAACCGTTTAAGTGTGATGTATGTGACAAAACCTTTTCTAGAGCATCAAGTTTGAAGCAGCACCAAAGAGTGCATACGGGTGAGAAACCCTTTAAATGTCATGTATGTGACAAGACGTTTTCTCGTTTTTATGCTTTAAAGACGCACCAGAGAGTACATACAGGTGAAAAGCCTTTCAAATGCGATGTATGTGATCAAACCTTTACTCAAGCAGCAAGTTTGAACGCGCATCAAAGACTGCATTCAGGTGAGAAAACGTTTAAATGTGATGTATGTGAGAAGGCCTTTTTTGAAGCAGGAAATTTGAAGCAGCACCAAAGAATGCATACGGGTGAGAAACCCTTTAAATGTCATGTATGTGACAAGGAGTTTTCTTATTCGCAAGTTTTAAAGACGCATCAAAGACTGCATTCAGGTGAGAAAACGTTTAAATGTGATGCATGTGAGAAGATGTTTTCTGAAGCAGGACATTTGAAACAGCACAAAAGAGTGCATACGGGTGAGAAACCGTATAAATGTGATGTGTGTGACAAGGTCTTTTCTCAAGCAGGACATTTGAAGCAGCACCAAAGAATGCATACAGGTGAGAAACTGCTTGAATGTGATGTGTGTGACAAAACCTTTTCTAGAGCATCAAGTTTGAAGCAGCACCAAAGAATGCATACGGGTTAGAAACCCTTTAAATTTCCTCTATGTGACAAGAATTTTTCTCATTCACAAGTTTTACAGACGCACCAGAGAGTGCATTCAGGTGAAAAGCCTTTCAAATGTAATGTATGTGATCAGACCTTTTCTCAAGCAGCAAGTTTGAACTCGCATCAAAGACTGCATTCAGGTGAGAAAACGTTTAAACGTGATGTATGTGAGAAGGCATTTTCTAAAGCAGGAACTTTGAAGCAGCACCAAAGAGTGCATATTAGTAAACAGCAATTCAATGTTATGTAGGTGAGAAGAGTTTTAAGCAAGTTTATATGAACGATTTTTCACAGGAAACTGAATCTTAGTAGAGGACTTGAAATTCATAAAACTTGCAAATATAGGTGGATCATATGGTAAGAACAAAAATAAAATTGTAAAAACTAGTCTGCTCTTTGAATACAGATCAAATACTGCACATAGGTGGGAAACCTTTTAAATGTAATCTTTGTTAGAAAAATTTTTCTGATCTGAACAATTTTTAAAGGCATCAAAGACTCTATGCAGGAGTTTGGTGAGATTGTAATAATACAAGCTGGATCCTCATGGGTTTGTTGTCATTATTCTCACAAGTAATTTTAAATACTTACCGTCAGATTAGATTCATTTAAATCGAAATTAATATCTAACAACCAATTCTACGAAAAGCTTCTTGGTTTATAGACTGCAACAAGACCTTCAGGTACATTGGTAGTTTTTATTCAAAGAATTTTTTTGGTACTTGTAGGATATACCCACTACCTCTCAAGAAGTGAAGTTAGGTTAATCCTAATAAAATATACCTAAGTATGATAAAAATATAATACTTTAGAAACAAATTTGGGCTATATATTTGCAGATTAGGAAGGGGGAGGGGGAGGGGGGGGGGGTAAAGTACCACAGTTTTGCATGAACTATGTGTTAATACTTAACCTCCCCCCTTCTAATGTGCAAATATATAGCCCGATTTATATGTTTCCCATCTATTCTGTCACTTCTCTTTGTCTTTTTTCACGCTAAGTTGAAAGAAACAGGTTTACAGCGCGTCAATGCATGAACAAGTTAAGCAGTAGGGGGTATATCATACAAGTACGGAATTTTATTGGGATTTTTTTTTCTGGTAAGTCAGGTTTTATGGAAAATAAAGGTTGTCTTTTCATCCAATGACCACAAAAAAGGCAAATGCAAAAGGCAACAAACAAAAAAGGCAAATGCCTATTTACTGTAAAAATTCTTCTTATATGGATAATATAAAAAAGAAACAGGTCTACATTGTCCAAACTGAAATGCATAATAATCAGGATTTTCAAGTTTGTTCAAAAGATCCATAAGTTTTGTTTTTCAAATGGTGTTTTCTAGTGTTTTTTCTTAGTTATTCGAAGAAAGTCGTTTGGCTTGAGCAACTCTCTTGACCGTTCAGTTAAAGGATATAGGGGGGGGAAGGCAGAGACTCTCACTCATGCAGGACTATATATATACTAGTAGAATGCACGTATCCAATTAGGATGGTTCCACTGACCGATTTCATTCTCTAAAGCACTCTTGACAACCAATGAACCCTTAATTGACCCACTTGCTAGTTGCATAATAGCTTTTTTGTTCATCTCGAGCATAGGTCAATGATTTTACATCTGCTCAACGAATATAGTGACTCCTGGTACCTTTGTGTTGCTTAACGTATTTCTTTGAGCTTGGAGAGTTACATATCAGAGGCAACGCAATACCGTTGCCTATAGTAAAGGCCATACGGCTCCAATGTTTTATTGTATAATTTTATTTTTCAGAGGCGCTTCATATGGAAGGGGTGTTCATATAAACTTCGAAGGGAGTTCATTCGATTGGAAATTGAAAGTGCTAGTTCAGTTTTAAGAGTCAAAAGAGATTGGAGAAAAACTAGTCCCCTTGCGACCTTTTTTCCCAGCCAATAAAAATGTTAAGATAGCCATTTTGTTAAAAACAATTCAAACATTAGATAACAAAAATTCTGGGTCAACACAAACCCCCAGGCCCCAGGGGCAGGCGTTTCGAGTTACGCCCTGGCATATATGGTTCTTATGGAAGGGCTGCTTCTGTAAACTTCAGAGAGGGCTTATTTGATTGAAAATTGAAACTTCTAGTTCACTTTTTAAGAGTCAAAAGATATCAGGGTCAACTAGCCTCCCCCATGCACTTTTTTCCCAAAACCTATCCAGTAAGAATCTTGAGATAGCCATTTTATTGAGGATAGTTCGATGATCAGATGACAAAAACTTTGGGGTTGACACAAACCCTGGAGCCCTGTGGCAAGTGTTTCAAGTTACCCCCTCGGGACATGTAAGGTTTTTATGTAAGGGGTGGTTGTATAAACTTTGGAGGTAGCTCATTTGATTGGGAATTGAAAGTTTTAGTTACATTTTTAAGAGCCAATAGTGATCGGAGGGTATCTCCCCCCCCCCCACACACGCACACCATCTTTTCCTTAAATGCATCCGATCATTTTGAGATAGGCATTTCCTTTCAAATAGTCCAACGATCAGATAACAAAAACTTTGGGATCGAAATACCCCCCTCCCCAGAAATCAGGGGTACTAAGGGTTGTAACTTGCGCCCCGGGGGCTATACATTTTTATCGAATAGGTAGTCGTATAAACTTCGGAGGGGACTCAAATGATTATAAATTTATAGTTCTTGCTCCCTTTTTAAGAGTCAAAAGTGAGCTGATGGCAACTAGACCCCCCCTCCTACCAATCCTTTTTCCCAAATGTTTCCGATCGAATTTTTGTATAGCCATTTTGTTCCCAATTGACAAAAATTATATTTTAAAAACTCCAGGGATAACACAGTCCCCCCCCCCAGAACCCGGGAGCAAGTGTTAAAAGTTATGCTCCAAGGCATTTAAGGTATTTATGGAAGGAATGGTCATATGAACTTCATTGGGGCTCATTCTATTTGAAATCGAAAGTTCTATTTCCTTTTTTAGGAGTCAAAAGGGACCGGAGGGCAACTAGCCCTTCTGCCCTTTTTACCCCAAATTCATCCGATCGAATTTTTTTAGACTGCCAATGTTTTGAAATAAGTCGAAAGATAATATAACAAAAACTCTAGGGTCAGCATAACCCCCCAGAACCCAGGGGCAAGTGTTGTATGTTAGGTCCTGGAGGCATATAAGGTTCTTAAGCAAGAGTTTTGAAAATAGTTTAAAGATCAGATAAGTTCAACTCCCAACCCCAATCATAAAACTTATGAACGCTATTTTATTCCAAAACTTAAGGGTTCTGAACCCTGGCCTTCTCTGCATGCCCCCCCCCCAAAAAAAAAGAACCACTTTAATAACAATATTTTATTCCAAAACTTTCGGGAGCTGATTCCTGGTCCTCCATGGCCCAGGAGGACCAGAAAATTAAAGGCCATATTAAACTTAAGAAAATTAAAGGCCATATTAAACTTAAGATCAAAAGAAATAGAAACCAACAATAACTCAAACTCAAAATGACCAGAAATTACTATTAAAGAATAAATGAAACCCAAAACGAACAGAAATTAAATAAACCATCATGGCAAAAAACATACAACAATCAATTTCGACAATAATAAAATGGGCACTAGCCCTTTGAATTTCCAATCGAATGAGACTTTTTTGAAGTTTCTACGACAACGCATTCTACAAAAACTTTATATGCCCCCAGGGCATAACTTAAAACCCTTGCCCCAAGGGTTTTGGGGGAGTTTCCTCCTCAAAAACATATTTTCTATCTGGAAATCAACTACGCTGAACAAAATGGCTATCTCAAAATTTTGATTGGATGTGTTTGGGGGAATGATGGGCGTGGGGGAGACAGTTGCCCTCCAATCACCTTCGACTATTAAAAAGGGCACTAGCCCTTTGAATTTCCAATCGAATGAGCCTCATTTGAAGTTTCTACGACAACGCCTTCTATAAAAGCCTTATATGCCCTCAAGGCATAACTTAAAACCCTGGCCCCGAGGTTTGTGGAGGAGTGTCCTCCGCAAAAACATATTTTCTATTTGAAATCAACTATGCTGAACAAAATGGCTATCTCAAAATTTTGATTGGATGTGTTTGGGGGAATGATGGGCGTGGGGGAGACAGTTGCCCTCCAATCACCTTCGACTATTAAAAAGGGCACTAGCCCTTTGAATTTCCAATCGAATGAGCCTCATTTGAAGTTTCTACGACAACGCCTTCTATAAAAACCTTATATGCCCTCAGGGCATAGCTTAAAACCCTTGCCCCGAGGGTTGTGGGGGAGTGTCCTCCTCAAAAAGATATTTTCTATCTGGAAATCAACTACGCTGAACAAAATGACTATCTCAAGATTTTGATTGGATGTGTTTGGGGGAATGGTGGGCGTGGGGGGGGAGCTATTTGCCCTCCAATCACTTTTGACTATTAAAAAGGGCACTAGCCACCCCAATTTCCAGTCGGTTGAGCCCTTTTTGAAGTTTCTACACAACTCCTTCGATACGAAATGCGTGTCGAAGAAAGAAGAAGAAGAAGAAAAAAAAAACATTGTGGCTACATTGATCTTTACTTAGGCAGCGCTAGCGCGCTGCGTATGATACTCTGAGTGGTTTCTCAGATCCATTTGCATTGGAATCTGAAGTAAAAGGATTCGAAAATGATATTGTATACCATATTGTATAAACATATTGTATACCAAGGTGACACAATATTCAGCTTTGCGTTGACCCAAAAACTGTTTGACTTCAACAAATTATGTACAATCTTGTTCCTCTTCCTCATTCAGTTAAGAAAAATCCAAATATTTGTTTTGTCTCCACTTATGATTGGATTTACTCCAGGGTGTATTTTTTGGTCGTCTAATGTTTTATTTCGCTCTTTACTTACATCAGAATAACTAATTTTAAAAGCTAATATAAGCATTATCAAGAGCTGGAGAAGAGGGATCAAAAATAAAATTAATTGTAAAAATATATTGATAGATATACTGTATTAATTTTTAACTCAGTAGACTTTTAATTTTTTAGGCCACTTTTCACCACACGAGTCTGGACTATACTTACAGGGAAATACGTCACTAGTTGTTTCAAAGAATCCATCTCTGAGTGGTTTCTCAAATCCATTTGCATTGGAATCTGAAGCAAAAGGCTTCGAAAATGAGAAAACATATCTGAAAAGTCGCCTGCAAAGTAAAAAGCATAGACAATTAGAAAGATATCAAAGATCACATGAAGGAGAAAAGACATATAAATGTGAGGTATGTGACAAGATCTTTTCTCAAAAAGCACATTTGAATACGCATCAAAGAGTGCAAACGGGTGAGAAACCGTTTAATTGTGATGTATGTGACAAGGCTTTTTCTCATTTGCAAGTTTTAAAGACACACCAGAGAGTGCACACTGGTGAAAAGCCTTTTAAATGTGATCTTTGTGACAAAACTTTTTCTCAAGCAGCAAGTTTGAACGCGCATCAAAGACTGCATTCAGGTGAAAAAACGTTTAAATGTGATGTATGTGATAAAATCTTTTTTGAAGCAGGAAATTTGAAGCAGCACCAAAGAATGCATACGGGTGAGAAACCCTTTAAGTGTGATGTGTGTGACAAAACCTTTTCTAAAACAACAACTTTGAAGCGGCACCAAAGAGTGCATACGGGCGAGAAACCGTTTAAATATCACATATGTGATAAGACTTTCTCTCTTTTGCATGTTTTAAAGACGCACCAGAGAGTGCATACAGGTGAAAAGCCTTTCAAATGCGATGTATGTGATCAGACCTTTTCTCAAGCAGCAAGTTTGAACGCGCATCAAAGACTGCATTCAGGTGAGAAAACGTTTAAATGTGATGCATGTTAGAAGACATTTTCTGAAGCAGGGCATTTGAAACAGCACAAAAGAGTGCATTCGGGTAAGAAACCGTATAAATGTGATGTGTTTGACAAGGTCTTTTCTCAAGCAGGACATTTGAAGCAGCACCAAAGAATGCATACAGGTGAGAAACTGCTTAAATGTGATGTGTGTGACAAAACCTTTTCTAGAGCATCAAGTTTGAAGCAGCACCAAAGAGTGCATACGGGTGAAAAACCCTTTAAATGTCATGTATGTGACAAGACGTTTTCTCTTTTTTATGCTTTAAAGACACACCAGAGAGTGCATACAGGTGAAAAGCCTTTCAAATGCGTTGTATGTGATCAGACCTTTACTCAAGCAGCAAGTTTGAACGCGCATCAAAGACTGCATTCAAGTGAGAAAACGTTTAAATATGATGTATGTGAGAAGGCCTTTTTTGAAGCAGGAAATTTGAAGCAGCACCAAAGAGTGCATACGGGTGAGAAACCCTTTAAATGTCATGTATGTGACAAGGAGTTTTCTTATTCGCAAGTTTTAAAGGCGCATCAAAGACTGCATTCAGGTGAGAAAACGTTTAAATATGATGTATGTGAGAAGACGTTTTCTGAAGCAGGACATTTGAAACAGCGCAAAAGAGTGCATACGGGTGAGAAACCGTATTGTGTGTGACAAGGTCTTTTCTCAAGCAGGGCATTTGAAGCAGCACCAAAGAATGCATACAGATGAGAAACTGCTTGAATGTGATGTGTTTGACAAAACCTTTTCTAGAGCATCAAGTTTGAAGCAGCACCAAAGAATGCATACGGGTGAGAAACCCTTTAAATGTCATGTATGTGACAAGAATTTTTCTCATTCACAAGTTTTAAAGACGCACCAGAGAGTGCATTCAGGTGAAAAGCCTTTCAAATGCAATGTATGTGATCAGACCTTTTCTCAAGCAGCAAGTTTGAACGCGCATCAAAGACTGCATTCAGGTGAGAAAACGTTTAAATGTGATGTATGTGAGAAGGCATTTTCTGAAGCAGGAAATTTGAAGCACCAAAGAGTGCATATTAGTAAACAGCAATTCAATGTTATGTAGGTGAAAAGAGTTTTAAGCAAGTTTATATGCACGATTTTTAACAAGAAACTGAATCTTAGTAGAGGACTTAAAATTTATAAAAGTTGCAAATATAGGTGGATCATATGGTAATCTTTGTTAGAAAAATTTTTCTGATCTGAACAATTTTTAAAGGCATCAAAGAGTCTATGCAGGAGTTTGGTGAGATTGTAATAATACAAGCTGGATCCTCATTGGTTTGTTGTCATTATTCTCACAAGTAATTTTAAATACTTACCGTCGGATTAGATTCATTTATTTCGAAATTAATATCTAACAACCAATTCTAAGAAAAGCTTCTTGGTTTATAGACTGCAACAAGACCTTCAGGCACATTGGTAGTTTTTATTCAAAGAATTTTTCGGTACTTGTAGGATATACCCCGTACGTCTCAAAATGTGAAGTTAGGTTAATCCTAATAAAATATACCTAAGTATGATAAAAATATAATACTTTAGAAACAAATTTGGGCTTAGATTTGCAGATTAGGAAGGGGGATGGGGGGGGGGGGGGTAAAGTACCGCAGGTGTGCATGAAAAATGTGTTAATACTTAACCCCCCCCCTTCTAACGTGCAAATATATAGCCCGTTTTATTTATTTCCCATCTATTCTGTCACTTCTCTTTCTCTTTTTTCACGCTAAGTTGAAAGAAACCGGTTTACAGCTCGTCAATGCATGAACAAGTTAAGCGGTAGGGGGTATATAATACAAGTACAAAATTTTTATTGAGATTTTTTTTCTGGTAAGTCAGGTTTTATGGAAAATAAAGGTTGTCTTTTCATCCAATGACCGATGTGGAACTACACAAACAATAAAGGCAAATGCCTATTTACTGTAAAAATTCTTCTTAAATGGATAATATAAAAAAGAATCAGGTCTACATTGTCCAAACTGAAATGCATAATAATTAGGATTTTCAAGTTTGTTCAAAAGATAAAAAACCTTTGTTTTCAAATGGTGTTTTATATTGTTTTTTTCTTAGTTATTTAACAGAATATATTATTTTTATGTTCGGTTTTAATTCTGCTGTCAATAAAATTCCGTTTTAGTATCGCTCTCAATTTTTCTTTGAAAATGTTGTTTTAAAAATTTAGTTTTCCAGAAAAAAGTAATTACATATTTTGATTTCATATCAGGCTTTGTCATATTGAGACTTGAGGGCTTCTGATATTTGAAGACAGTCGTTTGGCTTGAGCAACTCTCTTGACTGTTCAGTTAAAGGATATAGGGGGGGGGGGAGGAAGGCATAGACTCTCTCGCTCATGCAGTACTATCAATATACTAGTAGAATGCACGTATCCAATTAGGATGGTTCCACTGACCAATGTCATTCTCTAAAGCACTCTTGACAATCAATGAACCCTTAATTGACCCACTTGCTAGTTGCATAATAGCTTTTTTGTTTACCGCAAGCATAGGTCAATGATTTTACATCTGCTCAACGAATATAGTGACTCCTGGTACCTTTGTGTTGCTTAACGTATTTCTTTGAGCTTGGAGAGTTACACATCAGAGGCAACACAATACCGTTGCGTATAGTAAAGGCCATACGGCTCCAATGTTTTATTGTATAATATTTTTTTTTCAGAGGCGCTTCATATGGAAGGGGTGTTCGTATAAACTTCGAAGGGAGTTCATTCGATTGGAAATTGGAAGTTCTAGTGGCATTTTTAATAGTCAGCAGTGATCGGAGGGAAACTAGCCCCCCCCCCCTACGCCGTTTTTCCACAAATGTATCAGACAAAAATTTTGAGACAACTATTTTGTTAAAATATTTCAAAGATCAGATAATAAAAAGTCCGGTGTTGACACAGCCCTCCTGTGCCAATGGGCACAATATATCAGACAGGGCTCATTTGATTGGAAATTGAAAGTTCTAGTTCAGTTTTAAGAGTCAAAAGAAATCGGAGAAAAACTAGTCCCCTTACGACATTTTTTCCCATCCAAGAAAAATTTTAAGATAGCCATTTTGTTAAAAATCATTCAAACATTAGATAACAAAATCTCTGGGGTCAACACAAACCCCCAGGCCCCAGGGGCAGGCGTTTCGAGTTATGCCCTGGCATATATGGTTTTTATGGAAGGGCTGCTTCTATAAACTTCAGAGAGGGCTTATTTGATTGAAAATTGAAACTTCTAGTTCACTTTTTAAGAGTCAAAAGATATCAGGGTCAACTAGCCTCCCCCATGCACTTTTTTCCCAAAACCTATCCAGTAAGAATTTTGAGATAGCCATTCTATTGAAAATAGTTCAATGATCAGATTACAAAAACTTCGGGGTTGACACAAACCCTGGAGCCCAGTGGCAAGTGTTTCAAGTTATACCCTGGGTACATGTAAGGTTTTTATGTAAGGGGTGGTTGTATAGACTTCGGAGGTAGCTCATTTGATTGGGAATTGAAAGTTTTAGTTACAGTTTTAAGAGTCAACAGTGATCGGAGGGTATCTCCTTCCCCCACACACACACCATCTTTTCCTTAAATGCATCCGATCATTTTGAGATAGGCATTTGCTTTCAAATATTCCGACGATCAGATAACAAAAACTTTGGGATCAAAATACCTCCCTCGCCCAGAAATCAGGGGTACTAAGGGCTTTAATTTGCAACCCAGGGGCTATACAGTTTTATCGAATAGGTGGTCGTATAAGCTTCGGAGGGGACTCAAATGATTAGAAATTTATAGTTGTTGCTCCCTTTTTAAGGGTCAAAAGTGAGCCGATGGCAACTAGCCTCCCCCCCCCCACCAATCCTTTTCCCCAAATGTGTCCGATCGAATTTTTATATAGCCATTTTGTTCCCAATAGACAAAAAAAATATCTAAAAAACTCAAGGGATAACACAGCCCCCCCCCTCCCAGAACCCGGGAGCAAGATGCGTTTCGGAAAAAAATGCCTAAGCTCTGATGTCCATCGCAAAATATTACCGGATTTCCAGGAATCACAGATCAGTCGGCCAAAAACACGTAGAGGAGCCCTCACTTCGTCGTGCCAACTCCTTTGTCCCCCACCCCGAAAGGCATCAAAAAGGTACCTATCATCGTTTGTTCCATACTTCGTGAACCACTATAATGAGGAACTAGTTGAAAAGGAAATCTATAAAAAGTTGTGAAAACGTTTATTTATTTTTATATTTATTTATCTGATCTCATGTGTTATATTTTCTTGTTGTTTGACGTCCGCTGCTAGCTATAAGCTATTATGGAAATAAAGAGTTATAATTATTAAGTGTTGTAAATTATGCCCCAAGGCATTTAAGGTTTTTGTGGAAGGAATGAACATATAAACTTCATTGGGGCTCATTCTATTTGAAATTGAAAGTTCTATTTCCTTTTTTAGGAGTCAAGAGGGACCGAAGGGCAACTAGCCCTTCTGCCCTTTTTACACCAAATCCATCCGATCGAATTTTTTAGATTGCCAGTTTTTTAAAATCCCCAAGGGCAAGTGTTGTATGTTAGGTCCTGGAGGCATATAAGGTTTTTAAGCAAGAGTTTTGAAAATAGTTCTAAGATCAGATAAGTTCAACTCCCAACCCCAATCTTAAAACTTATGAACGTCATTTTATTCCAAAACTTAAGGGTTCTGAACCCTGGCCTTCTCTGCATGCCCCCCCCCCCAAAAAAAATCATTTTATTAACAATATTTTATTCCAAAACTTTCGGGAGCTGACTCTTGTTCCTCCATGGCCCGATACCGCTTCCTCCCCTAAAAATATAAATGATTGATAAATCATGGGAACTGGCCCCTGCCCCTCCTTGCGTGACCCGACCCCCCTCCCTACCAAAAAAATCTTATTAACGATATTCTATTCCCAAAATTACAGGAATTATTAGCTCTTTCTAAAACTGTTCAAGACACCTATACTCTTCACTACACACAAGAGTTTGGCTACTGCCCGTTTCCCTAACGGTAAAAGCATAAGGCCTGCTGCGTATTTGGCGCTTTTTTAAAATGAATTATATTACTAATATTTTCCTTTGTACTTATTACAACTTTGAAAATAACATGAAAATTGCCGTGAAACCAGACTAGGTTTCACCAATAGGCCCACTAGGCCTGGCTTTCACTATTCCAGAAATTTTAGCGATTTCTCCAAAAATCTCGCGAAAATGGAGTGACAAAAACGCTTGGGCTTAGAAGTGTCAAAGGCTTAGATCTGGCCCTGAGTGAAACAAAGAAATTTGGAGCTAATAAGCTTTCAGCAATCAATATCATTATATATCGAATATTCAGTTTAACTTTATTAGTTCTTGCCAAGACTGTTGATTTATGTTGGAATAAAAAGTCATTTTGAAATAGGGAATTTTGAAAAACTTAGAACTTTGGCAATCAAAAACGATCAGAAAATAACTAAAAAAAAATTTTTTCAAAAAAGAAGTTTTTTTATAGAAGAGTAAAGGCCATATTAAACTTAAGATCAAAAGAAACAGAAACCAACAATAACTCAAACTCAAAATGACCAGAAATTACTATTAAAGAATAAATTAAACCCAAAACGAACAGAAATTAAATAAACAATCATGGCAAAAAACATACAACAGATACTAATATAAATGAATAAATAAAACTTAAAATGAGTAAAGTTTAAATTGAATACGCAAATCAAACTTAAAACGAACATAAATATTTTGCTATTGAAGTATAAATGAGACCCCAAAACGAACAGAAATTAAATAAACAATCATAGCAAACAAACATACAATAGGTACCAATATAAATGAATAAATAAATCTTAGAACGAGTGAAACTCAAATTGAATATGCGGATCAAGCTTAAAACGAACAAAAATCACTTCAAACAAGAGTCTAGTTTTTCCTCCTTGTCTCACTGTAAAAGTCTAAAACCTACTGCGTCATTGGCGCTTCACTGAAAACGAATGATATAACAAATATTTTCTTTTGTACATACAACATTGAAAAGAAACATATAAATTACAGTAAAATTAAATTTTGACCTGATGAGCTATCACTAATTAATATCATTATATATTAAATATTCTGTTTAATTTTATTAGTTCTTTCCGAGACTGTTCAAGACAAATATAGCTTCACTACAAACAAGAGTCGAATACTGCCCTCTTCCCTAGCTGTTAAAGTCCTAAAGTTTACTGCGTCATTGGTGCTTCACTGATAAGTTATTACAGCATTGAAAATGAAAATAAATTACAGTGAAATAAAATCTTGAACTGATGATCTTACAACAATTATTAGCATCATATCAAACATTTAGTTTGATTTTATACTTTCTAAGACTATTACTTTCTAGAAAGATTAGAAAGGCTATTAAGTACTTTCTAAGACTATTCAAGACACATATAAGAGAGCAATTAAATTAGTATCTGAGTTGACTAGCCAGCTCAGCATGAATTTATTGGATTGTTAATCTACAGACATCTTCCTTTCTTATTGTTTCATTTTTAAGTATTTCCTTGGACTCCTCCCTAACTTCTTCAAATAATTATATCTTTTAAATTCTGAACTACGAAAGGAATCTTGTGTTTCCTTTTTTTCTCAGAAATGACATGGATATTTTCATTCATAAAACCAAAACCATAAGATCAGATTTTAATCCAGTTTTATGCTGTGCCTCCGTATGGAATTCCCTACCAGTTAAGATTCGGCTATGTCATTCTTATGGACAATTTAGAAAAGAGCTAATTGACCAGCTCTTATGCCTAGAGAGTTAGTTCTCTGATCACTTCTCTTTTCCCCTCTATCTTTCTTTTCCAATTTATTTAATTTATTAATTTTGACTGGCATTGTAATTTTTGTTGTTTTTGTTTAATTGTTTTTTGTCCTATTGTTTGATTTTAGTGATATTACATAATGTTATGTTTAGTGTCCAACTCTCACAGGCCAAAGAGCCTTTGTGGGGGTCTAATGTTTTGTATTTTTTCTCTGTTTCCTTTAAATAAATTGGTTGGTTGATTGATCGATAGTTTTCAGTAAAGCGCCAATGATGCAGTAGGTTTTAGATTTTTACAGTTAGAGAAGGGGGGAAAACCCAAACTCCTGTTCATTGTGATTTTTCTTCGGTTCAAGCTTGATTTGTGTATTCAATTTAAGTTTCACTCGTTTTAAGATTTTTTTTTTTCATTTATATTAGTTCCAATTGTATGTGTGATTGCTATGATTGTATATTTAATTTCTGTTAGTTTTGGGTTACATTTCTGCTTCAATAGCAAAATATTTTTTCGTTTTAAGCTTGATTTGCGTATTCAAATTAAGCTTTACTCTTTTTAAGATGTATTTATTCATTTATATTAGTACCTGTTTAATGTTTTTGGCTATGATTGTTTATTTAATTTCTGTTCGTTTTGGGTTTCATTTATTCTTTAGTAGTAATTTCTGGTCATTTCGAGTTTTTTGATTTTTTTTTTAATATTAAAATAAGGTAAAAAACAGATCATTTTAGTATCATCAATTCAACAGAGCTTGACTAGTACGGAATAGTTAACCAGATAAATTATGCGTAATAAACGGATTATGGATGATATGACTTAAGGTGCATCTATGGAACAAGTTAGCAATCTTAGAAAGTTTTTTGTCTTATTTTTAGTGAATATGAAGGTATGGAGGTAGCTTTTCCCATAGTTTCGTTTTATTAAAACATATTTATAAGCTCTTTAGTTACTATGATAAATTTACAAAGAATTTAAGTTTCACGTTATCTTTCATTTAAAAAAATCACAAAAAATGCTGTTCCTCGACCTAAATTTCAATGCTTTAGATAAAATTCAACTAATATAGGCTAGTATAATTTTAGGACTAGGTTACTCGCAGGTGATGGGTTTTCTCTAGTATTTAACGTTTTTCACCCTCCCATCCCATGGAAGAAAATTTATTCTCTTAAGCCCAAAACACATGAAACTTAATTCGTCACTCACCTCTTTATGATCAACTTATTCCAATAAAATTGAAGTATAAAAAAGTAGACACCTAATAAAAGCGTATTTTAGTTGTCAATCAGAGTTTAAAGCGAAAGGATCTAGGTGTGATTTTTATTGCATTCTCAAAACCTTCTTTCTACAAAAGTAAAGGGACCTATTGAACAAAATTGGATATGAATTAGTCAGGGCGCCACGCTTGACTATCTACGATAGCCAAGGGAAGAGGGTACGACGGAATGGGGTTATTATGAAACATATACCAAAAGATAGCTTAAAAAACGCTGATACCGAAAATAAAAACGGCACTTTAAAACAAGGAGGGGGGGGTCTATTAAATTTGAATCTGGACTTGAGATTTCTCGAAAAATGATATTTAGCGAGCAAAAGCCACAAACACCGATTTCAGACGTCATTTTCCGGTGTCCTTTAGAAGAAAAGCGCAAGATTGGTATTGTTTTGACTGCTGTTGTTTTACTATCAAGGCCGAATCAAAACAACAGAAGTGGAGAAAGAAGTTCCTGGCGATAGTTTTTGGCTAATTCATTGGAGGCTGCATAGCATGTGATGTTATTTGTGAGTAAGATCTTTTTTGAATGTCATCACTTGGTCTCATTGGGTAATTTCTCTATTAACTGAAAAGTCTTGAGTGAAAGGGTGTTCCTCTGAAGCTGATATTATAGTTCCCTATGTTTAAGGCCCATATCACATAAGTTTTGCTTATGCTCTCTTGATCCATGTTAAAACCATTTTGATTGGCATACCAATAGCTGTATTTTTGGCACTTGCTTGCCAGGCATCAGAACTGATACAAAGTTGGTCATGAATCTCAGTGGAAAGGATTTTCCCTTTCATTCCGTAGGTAATGTGGGACGATAAGGAGTAATCGTATGAAAGGTATAATTTTGGAAAGTGATGCATCATTGAAAAAGAAAGGGCGTAGAAGCTAGGATTATAGGATTGAGAGGCACACAGAAGTCTCCTTTGTGAAGTGGCTTGACAATAAACCAGTACATATGGCCTCATCGTTCTATGCCGTAGCTCCAGTTGACCAGTGTCAAAGGCGGGATGGAAGTACTCGTAGCCATGTCGAGGTAGATCGCCCATGTGTGCCCATAAGTACAACAAGTCAATGGGTGGCGTAGACTTGTCTTATATGCTTCTGGAGCTCTACCGCATTGACATACGGTCCAAGAAATGGTACATGCGGATAGTGTATTATTTCCTCGACTTAGCTGTGAATAATGGTTGGCTTCTACATAGGCGAGAGTGCGAAGACCTGGGTAAGCAGCATATGTCATTGATGTACTTCAAGATGGATATTTGCAGATCCTTGATAGTGTCAGGAGTTGTCAATAGTCTTCGTGCTGGTCAGTGCTCCTACAAAGCGAAAAACGAAAACTGCAGAAGCAGGCATGCCGTTAGAATCGGTGCGATATAACACTGCTGGCCATCGACCCGACACAGTCGAAAAGGGACGTTGCCGTTACGAAAAATGTGCAAGGGGTGCAACTAGCCGAATTCTCTGCGTTAAATGTAAGGTTCGGTTGTGTCTGAATGGAGACAGAAACTGTTTTATGAACTTCCATATTGAGTGAAATGAATCTTTTTTATCCTAAGGTGACCATATGGTAACCATTTCTATTTCAGTTTGTGAATGAAATAAATACTTGATGTTGAAATTAAGTTGAAACGAAGCTTACGTTTATTATTATTGCAAGGTTTCAGAATTTTTCAAGCACTCCTTCAATGTTCAGGTCTGAAAGGGTTAAATGAAACACCAAAATGTCAAGTTTCAGAGGGTTCCACCCCTCAAAAGCAAGTACCGTTGGTATTTTTCGAATCAGCACGATCGATTTTTTTTGGGGTGGGGGAGGGGTAGGGTAATTCTAGTACCTGCCCAATTCCGTCGTGGTATGTTTCACATTTTCAACACCTGGTGCCCGGAGTATAAATGTGCTTGGGGCTTGTATCGTTTCGATCATAGGACCTTCGTAATATTGTTTAAAATATAATAGATTTTATTAATTGTGTTAGAAAATTAGGTTCCGGTTTTGGGGAAAGAAATATACCTTCATATATTAAAAAACGAGTTTTTAGAGTTTAAAGGAAAAGCCAATACATTAAGCCTTGACTAGACTTCATGAGTAGTGCTGTTACCGATTCATTTAAGGGGTTGCATACCAATATCAGTTTCATCTAACCATAAACAAAAAAAATTTACTTTTTATCTATTTAACAAGATAAAAAAATGAAACAAGGGTGCATGAATATTGGCTCTATGATGAAAACATAATATCAAAGTTGTAAGTTAGAAAAAAAAAGTTTTCAACCAAAGTCTTGTTTCACCAAATGTTTTATTGGAGATAACGCTTACTCACATTTCGATTATGCATTGTAGCCTCCAATAAATTCCTTTTTCTAGTGTAGATACACATTATAATTGATTCATCATCACCCCTATTCTCAAAAGTTAAAGGGAAACCAGTTCTATTGTAATCCAGTTCCCTCTGTAGATATTCCACTTTCTTTGCTAGAGCAGAGCTCCTCAATCGTTCACCAGTTAAGTATCGAGCTAATTCATTGTTATTACTTCGCATGCTTTCATTTAGGCTTTCGTTTACAGAACCTGAAAGTTTCAATACATAAAAAAGTTAACCAGTTAAAAGCCCTTATAACTATTTCTCAAGCTAAAGTGTAAATGTTTTTTTTTTTTTTTTTTAGCCCTTGAAAACCTTGTAACTTTTTCAGCTATAGTGCAAAATTCTTTTTTCACCCCTTAAAAGCCTTTATAACATTTTATTAATCTCATTAGAAACTTTAGTTTCAATTCTGAGAAAAAATTCATATCTCAAGCGAAATCCAAGAACGATCATATTAAGGAATCCTATAGAGGTTTCAAGCTTCTATCTACAAAAAAAAAAATGTCTTTTTTTTCTTTACAAGAAGGAAGATTACGGAAGCGGGTTTATTTATATTTGTTTTTCATAGGAGTGATCACACGGGACCAAAATGTACTAAAAGATCATGAAGAGGACTCATTCAAATGGAAATTGAAAAGTTTTAGTATCCCTTTTAAGTGACCAAAAAAAGGACTGAAAGGCAACTAGTCGCCCTCCCATGTTCAATGGTCACTTGATGCAGTATAGTTGAAAAGTCCAATTACTGTGCCATTGGGGATAACATAGCCGCATAGTCCCCCTGGAGGAAAGTGTTAGAACCCCAAGCTGTAAAGCCCTGAACCCTCATTTTTGTTCAAAACATAATTGTCTTCCTCAAATTGCAAAAATTTAAGGTAAAATATTCACATTTTCCTAAAGCAGTTACTTTATTTTGAGACATCTTAGTCAGATAATAACAATTCGTAATATGGTTATATTTACAACAATTTTCAATAGCATAGGCAGCGAAATAAGTACTGCCTAAGTAAAGAATGATGCTAGCACAATGTACTTTTTTTTTTGGGGGGGGGGGGGGGTCTTAGACCAGGGCACTTCGTATCGAAGGAGTTGTCATAGAAACTTAAAAAAGGGTCAATTCGACTGGAAATTGAAAGGGCTAGAGTCCTTTTTGATGGTCAAAAGTGATTGGAGGGCTGCTAATCCCCCTCTCACGGCCACCCTTTCCCCAAACAAATCCAATAAAGTTTTTGAGACAGCAATTTGGTCAACGTAGATGAAAGGTCTGGAAATTATAGGTCCATTTTTTAGCACTAAGATCTTGTATCTTTCTGCAAATATTATCGTTTTTTAACTCGTCTTTGTTCTAAGATCTTACAGCTCACTCACGTTAGCAAAAAGTGTGAAGGACGCCATTTTCCTGCCGTATAGAACAATGATGAGAGAACTTTGATGATATTTTCATCATTGTTCTCAGACCGCTGATCAGAGCAGAATGATGAAAGACGTTTGCATAAAAACGACAAAAGATGTAAGATCTTAGTTCAAAGATTTCACTTTTAAGCGTTTTCTGACAAAAGATTTGAGATCTTAGCACATTGAGGAGTGAAAAAACGGTGATCGGAAATCACTGTTTTTTTTTTTTGTTTTTTTTTTTTTACCGGAAATTGAAAGGACTAAAGTCCTTTTTAATGGTCGAAAGTGATTGGAGGGCTACTAATCCCCCTCCCACGGCCATCCTTTCCTGAAACACATCCAATTAAAATTTTGAGACAGCCATTTCGTTCAACGTAGATGATAGGTCTGAAAATTATGTCTATGGGGAAGACAATCCCCCCACAGCCCTCAGGGCAAAGATTGTAAGCTATGGCCTAGGGGCATTCAAGTTTGTTTTTTTTTATAGAAAGTGGTGTCGTAAAAACTCCAAAAAGAGCTCATGGATTACAAAAATTGAGAGAGATATTGCCCCTTTTGATAGTCGAGAGTAACCGGAGGGTAAATGTCCCCCACGCTCACCATTTCTCCAAACATTTCCAATTAAAATTTTGATATAGCTATTTTGTTCGACATAGTTGAACGGTCTGGAAATTATGCCTTTCAAGGTAACACCCCTCCCCCCCATAGCCCTCAGGACAAGGATTATAATCCATGCCCTTGGGGTATATAAGGTTTTTATAGAAAGTATTGTCGTAGAAACCTCAAAAAGGGCTCATTCGGTTGGTAACTGAGAGGACTAGTGTCTTTTTAATTAGTCCAAAGTGATTGGAGGGTAAATACGCTTTTTATATAAAAAGGGATCATTCGATTCAAAAATTGAGAGGGCTAGTGCCCCTTTTGATAGCCGAGAGTAATCGGAGGGTAAATGCCCCCCCACGCTCATCATTTCTCCAAACACTTCTAATTAAAATTTTGATATATCCATTTTGTTCAACATAGCTGAAAGGTCCGGAAATTATGTCTTTGAAGATGACGACTCCCTCCCCCATAGCCCTCACGGTTATAATCCATGCCCTTGGGGCATATAAGGTTCTTATAGAAAACGTTGTCAGAGTAACTTCAAAAAGCGCTCATTCGATTCGCAATTGAAACGACTAGTTCCTTTTTAATTAGTCGAAAGTGATTAGAGGTCAAATACCTCCCCCAACCAATGCCCATCCTTTCCCCAAACACTTCCATTAAAAATATTGAGGTTGTCTTTTTGTTCAACGTAGTTGAAAGGTCTAGAAGAAATGTCTTTGAGGGCGACAACCCCCCCCCCCCTGTCTTCATGGCAAGGGTATTAAAATATGCCCTGGGGGCATATAAGGTTTATATTGAAAGTGTGGTATTGTGAACTTCGGAGGGGCTTCATTGGATGGGTAATCAGAAAATCTAGTGCACTTTTTCAGAGTCAAGTTGATCGGAGGATGGTTACCCCCCCCCCCCCCACACACACACACACACTCACACACGTCGTATTATCCAGAAATGCATCGAATAGAAGTTTTTAGAAGGTCGTTTTTAAAATAAAAATAATTAAAAAAACTTTCCACAAAATAAGTTTTTCAGAGAAAAGTAAAGAACTCCATTAAACAAAAAATGAGCAAAAATAAAATCAAATAATCTACCAAGTGTGAAACTACCACAAATCAGCATCGATAAATAAATGAAACCCAAAATGAACAGAAATTATAATAAATAACCGAGTCCAACTCAAAACGAACAGAAATTAACATAAGTTGGGCTCAAAACCAATATGCCTTCCCAAGGCCAGAACAAAATTTGCACTTTACTGAAAAAATGTAAATGTTTTTACTTTTATAACTTTAATAAATCAAATAATATTAACATTTTGGTGACTAAATATCAGTATATCATATGCAGGCTAGCGCGCAAGCGCTGCCTAAGTAAAGAACGATGTGGACACAATGTTTTTTTTTCTTCAGGCGGGCATTTCGTATCGAAGGATTTGTCGTAGAAACTTCGAAAAGGGCTCTTTCGATCGGAAATTGGAGTGACTAGTGCCCTTTTTAATTGTCGAAAGTGATTGGAGGACAACTAGCCCCCCCCCCACCCCAATCATTCCCCAAAACACATCCAATCAAAATTTTGAGATAGCCATTTTGTTCAGCGTAGTTGATTTCCAGATAGAAAATATGTTTTTGAGGAGGACATTCTCCCACAGCCCTCAGGGCAAGGGTTTTAAGTTATGCCCTGGGGCATATAAGGTTTTTATAGAAGGCGTTGTCGTAGAAACTTCAAAACAGGCTCATTCGATTGGAAATTCGAAGGGCTAATACCCTATTTAATAGTCAGAAGTGATTGGAGGGCAACTAGCCCCCCCACGCCCATCATTCCCCCAAACATATCCAATCAAAATTTTGATATAGACATTTTGTTCAGCGTAGTTGATTTCCAGATAGAAAATATGTCTTTGAGGAGGACACTCCCCCACAGCCCTCAGGGCAAGGGTTTTAAGTTAAGCCCTGGGGGCATATAAGGTTTTTATAGAAGGCGTTGTCGTAGAAACTTCAAAAAAGGCTCATTCGATTGGAAATTCAAAGGGCTAGTGCCCTTTTTAATAGTCGAAAGTGATTGGAGGGCAACTAGCCCCCCCCACGCCCATCATTTCCCCAAACACATCCAATCAAAATTTTGAGATAGCCATTTTTTTCAGCGTAGTTGATTTTAAGACAGAAAATATATTTTTGAGGAGGACACTCCCCCACAACACTCAGGGCAAGGATTGTAAGTTATGCCCTGGGGGCATATAAGGTTTTTTATTGAAATCTTTGTCGTAGAAACTTGAAAAAGGGCTGATTCGATTTGAAATTCAAGGGATAGTATCCTTTTTAATTGTCGAAAGTGATTTGAGGACAACTAACCCCCTCTCACACCAACCTTTTCCCAAAACACATCCAATCAAAATTTTTAGATATCCATTTTATTCAACGTAGTTGAAAGTTTTGGAAATTAGGTCCTTAAGGACGACAACCCCTCCCCCACAGCCTTCAGGGCAAGGGTTGTAAGTTATGCCCTGGGGCATATAAATTTTTTATTGAAAGCGTTGTCGTAGAAACTTCAAAAAGGCTCATTCAATGGGAAACTGAAAGGGCTAGTGCCTTTTTTAATAGTTGAAAGTGATTGGATAGCGACTAACGCCCCTCTCACGCCCACCATTTTTCAAAACACATCCAATCAAAATTTTGAGATATCCATTTTGTTCAACGTAGTTGAACGTTCTGGAAATTAGGTCTTTTAGCATGATAACCCCCTCAGAGCCCTCAATTTAAGGGTTGTAAGTTATAATCTGGGGGCATATAAGGTATATAGAAAGTTTTTGTATAAATCATAGGCAGCACGATTGCGCTGCCTAAGTAAAGAACGGGGACACTCGAGAACGAGACAAGAAACGGGGACTAAGTAAAGAGAAGGACACTCCCCCAAATCCCTCAGGGCAAGAGTTTTAAGTTATGACCTGGGGGTATATAAGAACGATGTTGGCACAATGTATTTTTTATTAATTTCTTCCTTTAGAGCAGGGCACTCGTATCGAAGAAGTAGTCGTAAAAACTTTGTAAAGCGCTCATTCAATTGGAAATTGGAGTAGCTTATGCCCTTTTTAATAGTCGAAAGTGGTTGGACGGCAACTAACACCCATCTCACGCCCACCATTTTCCCAAACTCATCCAATCAAAATTTTGAGATAGCCATGTTGTTTAACGTAGTTGAAAGTTCTGGAAATTCAGTCTTAGAGGATTACAACCCCCCTAACAGACCTTAGGGTAAGAGTTGTGATTTATGGCCTGGGGGCATATAAGGTGTCTATAGAAAACATTGTCTTTTCCAAAAGGGCTCATTCGATTGGATATTGAAAGGCCTAGTGCCCTTTTTAATAGTCGAAAGTGATTGGAAGGCTTGACATTTTTGTAGTAAAGATTGAAGTGGGGTATAATGTATTATTTTTTGTTGTTGTTGTTGTTTAGACCAGGGCACTTCGTATCGAAAGAGTCGTCGTGGGAACTTCGAAAAGGGCTCATTCGATTGAAAATAGAAAGGGCTGATGCCCTTTTTAATAGTCGAAAGTGATTTGAGGGCAACTAATCCCCCTTCCACTCCCATCCTCCCACGCCCACCCTCCCACGCCAACCCTCCCATTTCTGCTCTTAAAATTTAACCAAATCAAAATAGCGTAAGTGTATCCAAGCTATCAAAAAAGTAAACAAATTTTTTGGCGAATAGTATCAAGTTTTCCATTTCAGGTCAACTAGAGGAGGTATGAAACTAAATTATACTATTTGTGTCCAGTTTTTAAAAAGTTTGTATGTCATAAAGAAAGAAAAACGAGCAGAAATGGGGTTTTTATAGGCCAAATGACGATACTGAAAAAACAAAGCGAATATTTCGAGAGGACAAACGCCTCTCTTCTTCAGCGCGAAACGAAAGGATGTATCAATAAAAGCCAAAAATTAAAAGAATTAAAACCAACTACCTAACAACCATAAAAGCGAGTTATTCGCCAATATCCGCGATTTGCACAAAATCCAAGAAAAACATGAACTGCCATCGACGGATACTAGCGAGCAACTGACAAATGAAAGGAATCAATTCATTCACTCGAAAAAACAAAACGAACCAGCAATTAAATAAGTTGGAAAACTATGTCGTTTGATTTCGGATTTTAATTAAGGCATTTCTTGCAGACACCCTTTGAGACCTAAGGGGTTGTTCACGTGTTTGATTAGATGACTGGGAAAGTGGTTCAAGGTTTATTTCAGGGATTACTAACGTATCGGCTTCTCTTTTGAGAAAACCGAAATATGACTCGTTTATTCTTAAATCACCGGAATCTCTGTTTAAAGCTAGACCTAAATGTTGGTATTTATAAATTTCAACAGCTTCTCTGTAGTGCTGGACAATACCTTTATCATGCGAAATAAGACTAGCTTGATTAAACAAAATAGTATGGTCTGGTTTTTCAAAAATGTGCTCTGCAAGGGCAGAGTCAAAATTTTCTGGTTTTTTCCGCTTTTTAAGTGTATTATTAATTGAACTAGAATGCTGGGTTAATCTATCTGTTAGTCGCTGATTTGTTCTTCCGATATACCAAAGACCACACGAACAAGGAATTCTGTAGACACCGGAGTTTTCACCTATAGGGATAGGGTCTTTACCTTGATAAATTTGGGACCTGATAGTTTTACTGGGTCTATAATAAGTGTAAATGTTATTTTTCCTTAGATTTTTTGAAATGTGGTCTGAAATCCCTTTAATGTATGGGAGACCAAGATAAACTGAATTTTCCCTTTGATTTGTGTTTTCTGTGGAACTATCTGATAATCTTTTAATGCGTTTTGTAATTACAGAATTTATTAAACTAATTGGATAACCATTCCCAAATAAAATATCTCTAAGGTGGTTGAGTTCTAAATCCAAGAAACGTGTTGAACAAACTTTCAATGCTCTATCAACTAGAGAAGTGACAACTCCTCTTTTCACAGCAGGAGAATGATTGGAGGAATAACTTAAGTAACGGTCATTATGTGTGGGTTTTCTATATACACTAAACTCGAAACATGAACCATTTCGGTGCACCAGAACATCTAAGAAAGGAAGACGCCTCTCTATCTCTGATTCCTGAGTAAATTTCAGTTTTGGATCCAAGGAGTTGAGCAAGTGAAGAAAAGAACCCAGAGACTCGTCACCATGCTCCCATAAATAAAAAATGTCATCTTTAAAACGAACCCAAAATTCAGGTTTACAAGAACTTTGCAAAATAGCCCTTTCTTCAAGGTCTTCCATGAAAATATCAGCCTGTATTGGAGAAAGGGGGGCACACATGGAGAGCCCATATTTCTGTCTATAAAAAATGCCTCTATAATGGAAATAAAAAGAAGTTCTGTTACAAAGGGCTGTAAGCGAAAGAAGTGTCTGATTCGAAAGAGTAGAATTTTCTGATATAGATGGGTTAGAATTAAGTTTTTGCTCCAAAAACAGTTTGGCCTTTTGAGGATCACAATTGGTATACATTGAATCTGCATCAAAACTGCCAATTCTTGTATTTGGTTTAACCGAAACTTGCTTTACCTTGGAAACAAAATCAGCGGAATTTTTAATATAGGATTTTTGAGCCTGAATTAGTGGGCGAAATATCACTGATAAGAATTTCCCTATTTTTGCTGTAGGAGAATTAAAAGAAGAAACAATGGGTCGAAGTGGATTACCGGGCTTATGAACTTTAGGAAGACCATAAAAGCGAGGGGACGTGCAACCGCGTGGGTAAAACCTTTTGTACAACTGATCTGTAATTTCACCTTTTCCTTTTAGATAAGAAAGCTCTTTTCGGACTTCCTGTACAAATTTTTCTGTGGGATCGGTAGCTAATTGAATGAATGCATTTATTACCCATCAATTAAAAACAGATGGAGCACAACAAAAGACAAGAAAAAAAAACGCAAAAACACTAATTCTTCTGAAACAAACAAAAAAAAAACCAAACACAACAACCAACAGCTTATGCCAACTACTGCTGGAGAATCATAGCCCAGGGATGGGACTTAAGTGTCAAATTATATCGAGTAATCTGCGCTAGGATAGCTACTTCAGGATTCATGATGCCGTACCGATGCGAAACATATCGATTGCTTGTCCATGGTGGTAAACGCAACAAAAACTTTGCATACTTGTAGTACACTGAACGCAATTTCAGTCTATCTGTAGCCGTAAATATACGCCAGAATGGGCTAAGGTACAAATAATGGGGCAAAACCATAGCATTGTACACCCGGGCCAGCAGACGACGGTCAAACTTCCGCTTATTTGCCACAATACGGCTATACGTAAATGAAACCCGCTTCTGAAAATGAGAAAGCAGTAACCGCCGCGTCTCTAGTATTGACCGTCCAATAGGAAGGCCCAGATATACAATGCCACCGGCGAGCCCAACAGTAGAAACACCAAGTGTGATGCTTCGACCAGCATCAGATTTCGAATTAAACAGCAGTACTTCAGACTTGTCGGCATTAAACTGAAGTCCAATCTGAGCATACTCTTGTTGTAGTCGAGTAAAATTATCTTCTAGTCCTTGCAGAAAGCGGCTCAGGTTCAGTACATCGTCCGCATATCCAATCAAAGATAAATCAACACCGCGCAGAATGTAAGTCATAAGTGACTTCGATTGCGGCTTTACGATACTGTTATTAAATGCTGTCGGTGACGAAATTGTTCATATGTGTTAGAATCATTTAAAATTTCTCTGATTTTTTTGTCGTAATCATCTGAATCTAATACAACAACAGTATTGCCTTTATCGGCTTTCGTTCCATTGTTTCTTCTTTTAATTCTCCTACAGCAAAAATAGGAAAATTCTTATCAGTGATATTTCGCCCACTAATTCAGGCTCAAAAATCCTATATTAAAAATTCCGCTGATTTTGTTTCCAAGGTAAAGCAAGTTTCGGTTAAACCAAATACAAGAATTGGCAGTTTTGATGCAGGTTCAATGTATACCAATTGTGATCCTCAAAAGGCCGAACTGTTTTTGGAGCAAAAACTTAATTCTAACCCATCTATATCAGAAAATTCTATTCTTTCGAATCAGACACTTCTTTCGCTTACAGCCCTTTGTAACAGAACTTCTTTTTATTTCCATTATAGAGGCATTTTTATAAATGCCTTAGGGGTTATTCAACCCCTTAGGTCTCAAAGGGTGTCTGCAAGAAATGCCTTAATTAAAATCCGAAATCAAACGACATAGTTTTCCAACTTATTTAATTGCTGGTTCGTTTTGTTTTTTCGAGTGAATGAATTGATTCCTTTCATTTGTCAGTTGCTCGCTAGTATCCGTCGATGGCAGTTCATGTTTTTCTTGGATTTTGTGCAAATCGCGGATATTGGCGAATAACTCGCTTTTATGGTTGTTAGGTAGTTGGTTTTAATTCTTTTAATTTTTGGCTTTTATTGATACATCGTTTCGTTTCGAGCTGAAGAAGAGAGGCGTTTGTCCTCTCGAAATATTCGCTTTGTTTTTTTTTCAGTATCGTCATTTGGCCTATAAAAACCCCATTTTTGCTCGTTTTTCTTTCTTTATGTGATGTCAGGCCAATGTGGTTTAAGAAATTATCTAAGTTTATATGTTGTTAAAAATTGCTGAAAATTTTTCTCCAGCATACAAATAGCAGGCCAAACTATAACGTGTTAAAAAACGAAAAGATTTAAAGCATTACTTTCTTCTTCCCTGAAAAGACTATGTCAATATAAAACAAACAGACATTAATTTAAAAAACTTTTTCCACAAAATAAGTTTTTCAAAGAAAAATAAAGAACTCCATTAAACAAAAATGAGCAAAAATAAAATCAAATAATCTACCAAGCGTGAAACTACCTCAAATCAGCATCGATAAATAAATGAAACCAAAAACGAACAGAAATTAAAATAATTAAATCGAGTCAAACTCAAAACAAGCAGAAATTAACACAAGTTGGGCACAAAACCCTTATGCCTTCCCAAAGCCAGAACAAAATTTGCACTTTACTGAAAAAATACAAATGAATGTGCATTGTCTGTTTAATATGCATATACTGATATTTAGTAATCAAAATGTTAATATCATTTGATTTATTAAAGTTATAAGAGTAAAAACATTTATATTTTTTCATTACAGTGCAAATTTTGTTCTGGCCTTGGGAATATGATCAAATGCTACTGGCCTTAACTGCCAAACTTATCACTATCAAAACACAACCGCTCCAACAGTATCGAGCCCTCTTTGCTGCCTATGCCAAACCCATGACAAGCCCATCAGCCACGTTCTTTTTGGTTGCCCTGTGACAACTCTCAACCATAAAAAAGAATGCTAACTTTATCTGCTGTATTCAAGTGCCTAATATTGACCTAACCTAATATTGACCAACCCCTAATACTGCTAATATTTCTAACCCCTAATATTGACCAACCAACACAAAGGAGACACTCGTCAATCGATGATGCCGAATTGTTCAAAGCTGTCTTTAACTACCTAAATATAGATGGTTTCATCAATGATGTATAAACTCTTATTATCAAATAATAATAGTTTAATTTTTATATTTGATTTCCCAGGATGCCCCTGACATAATCAGACAATACGAAAAAGGTTAAATGGATTTATCCGAAGCCTATAACTAGTGTTGGGCGACAACTTGATCAAACGATATATCGAAATATCGATATTTTTACTTTCGATATTCGATAATCCGATATATCGATTTCGATATTTCTGATCAGTTTTATTCAGATTAACTCTTGGCTTTGCAAAGTTAAAAAAAAATTGGGTACTTATCTGTTAGCCACTACACACTCGAGAATCTGAATCTATAAAATCATACAACAACCGGTTTATTGCTGTTTGTATACGGAGACAATTAGCTTCGATTCAGTGGAAAACTACATTGTAGCTATGTTTTAATAAATATTTAGTTGGTATTTTGGTTTATTTAGGTTAGGTTACTTATTGCATGCAGCCCCGCTATACTTAACCCCCACCCCACCATCCCCCTAGTGTGCAAATATACAGCCCAAATTATATATATGATTGATGATTTTATATGATGATTTTTTTTACATATGAAAAAAGATGATTGATATCGAATCTACACGGGCCAAAATTAATCCTTCTCTCCTTTGGCGTTTTCTGTCCTCTAAAAGCGATGAGTCTTTATCCGCATCTGCTATCCCTGATTCTGAATGGTACGCATATTATAGATTCAATATATATTATATATTATTATTATTATTATTATTATATCCTATCTATTTCCCAAGCATAGCGGTTGTTTCTACCCCGTACCTGTAGAACCAAATTCTCGAATGTGTCCTGGCTGATAGAAAAGTACCAACAATTATAATAAAAGTGTATTTTGCACAATTTTTTTAAACTTTGAATAATAGAAAATCAAGCAATAAAAACAAACTTCGATTACAAGAGTGAATATCATAGAAATCTAGACTTGAAATTACTCGGGCTCAGGGTAAAGAAAGATGACCTACTGACTACTTCTGGCTATTCAAACTCAGCAACATGTCAATGTTTTTTCCCTGAGCATTTGTTCTACCTTTCAGTGATTAAATAAAAAAAAAGGAAACAGGTTTTTTCAACTGAAAGTAAGGTTCACCATTAAAACTTAAAACGAACAGAAATTATTCCGTATATGAGAGGGATGCCCTTCATATACGTTTTTTCTAGTATTTTTAAAACAAGCTTCTTATTCTAATTAAATAGCCCTTGTGTTTCAGGAGTTGTTTTAAATAATTGGAACTCTTTAAAGGAGGCGGTAACTCCCCTCGCATACGGTAGGATTTCTTTTTGTTTCAAGTTTCAATATGTCTCCCTAGTTTCCGTTGAAAAAAACAATTTTCTATTTAATTTTTGGTTGTTTTCATTTAATACCAGGAAATCATCACTACAAATCCGTCCCTGCTGAAAATTCCCCCCAGATATTTTCTTGTGGACAATTTCACCTAGAAATTTCTCTTACGCTTATTTTCATTTGAAAAAAAAGACTTGTCTTTCATTTAATTTTTGATCTTTTTCAAATCATGCCGGAAAACTCCTTCAACAGGAAATTTTTCATTGAAATCCTATCCTCCGAATGGAAAGTTTCTTCCACGGAAAATCCTCTGATGAAGAATTTCTCCCGCGAAAAATTTCCACATGGAGAATATCTCCTGCGAAAAATTCCGCCACGAAGAATTGCTCCCACTGAAAACTTTCCCATGGAAAATTTCCCCCGTGGGAACTCCCTCCCTCCCACAAAAAAATCTCCCAGGCAATTTTAACCTCTCTGAAAATTTACCCCGGATGATATCCCCAAAACATCTCTAGATGTTCAATTGAATCGGCAAAGAGAAAGTAAAATAAATTTGATATAAGAGTTCTGGCAAATTCTCCCGTGTAATATTTCTCCTTATAAGTTCATTTTCGGAAACTTCCCTGCCCATGGAAAATTCTCCCCGTGGAAAATCCCCTTGCGCAAAATTTCCCTCCCTAAAAACGTCTGTTTACTTCCAATAACAGAAACTATATGTAAACAACAGACAAAATTCATAACTTATAGCCCTTCCCCCGGGCATCATGGGGGGATCATGACAATTTCCTCGGAACATCTCTACATCAAAAATTGAATCGGCAGAGAAACATTATGACGAATTTCGTATAGGCGTTATGACAAGTTCTCCGGTGTAAAATTCCCCCTTGTTAGTTCAGCCCCGGAAACTTCGCTGCCCATTGGAAATTCTACCTGTGGAAAATCCCCCCACATAAAATTCCCCCTCCCCTAAAAAGGCCTGTTTACTTACAAATAAAAAATACTATACGTAAACAATAGGCAAATTCATAACTTAAAGCCCTTTCCTCAGGTTGCGGGGAGTCAGGTTATCTCCGGAGGAACATTTTTTCGATCTTTCAACTACGGTGAACAAAATGAATATATCAAAATTGGGATCGGGTGTTTTCAGGGAAAAAGGGCGTGGGAGGGGGGCTATTGGCTCTCCAATATCTCGGGTCACTTTAAAAGGGAACTAGAACTGTTATTTTCTTTCGAACGAGCACTTTCCCAACATTCTTGGGCCTTTGAATTGATGCAATCACGCTGGTGAAAGAAAGAGGAATAAATAAACATGCATCCGTGATTTTTATTCTGACAAAAACTACAAAATTCTACATTTACGCTGACGGGAGGTTAAAATCTTTACAAGTAGGGTTCTATGATATGCTGAATCTGATGGTACGCTTTTCTTTAAGATTCTTTGACTTTTTGGAGGGTTTCTCCCCTTTCCCAAAAATCACCCAAATTTTCTCAGATTCGTATCTTTTGATGGGAACACTAAACTGAATAAATCCTATATATTTGGATTCAGCATAGAAAGCCAACTCTCTTCTATATGAGCAAGGCCTATCAGCTTAGAAGGCATTAATACAGCCAAGGCCTTTTGGAGGTTCTCAGCAACATTTGGAAGTCCTCCTGACTAAACGTATTTTGAGTTTGAGAACAGGCTATACCAACTTATGGATACAGGTAAGTATGCTGTGTATCAGCATGTATGAGTCAATGGATTAAATACATCATTGTTCTTCTTCTCGCCCATTTCCCAAACAATTTTCTATGTTGGATCTTTTCTGCAGGACGTTTACCAGTAGCAGAAAATTCCGAAAATAGTCAAATTTGTTCAAATATCGTTTTCGATATCGATATTTTCGTTTCGATATTCAATATCGATATTTGCTCCGATATATCGATATATCAATATCGATACTGAATATCGCCCCAACACTACCTATAACTGAAGAAGAAGAAGGGAAAGAAGAAGAAAAGATTTTTCAATTGAAGAATTTCTATTAAGAAGAATTTTATTGTTTTAGGACTGGGAGTGTAATCATCCTGTTTTTAGGGTATTTACTATGGTGCACTTATTATTACTAATAATTGATTCACATTTTAATTCTTTTGAGGTTTCTAAAATGTGAATATATTACTGAATGGCAAATATTCCATAGGTAAAATGATTTAAATTTTTAAACTAGCCTACAACTGTTCAAAGATGCCAAAGATAAGGTAAAATTCTACTTCAGCTACTTTTGACTATCTTAGAAAGGGGTTAGGTTAAAAAAATGAAACTTCAGGGATGGGTCTACAGGCTAAAGTATGTCCTGGGAAGATATTTTGAAGTACCCACCTCCACTCCTTCTCCCTCTAGAGGGTCCTGACCTTTGATGACCTTTAAAAATATGTGAGTTATAGAAGTGAAACCTTGCAAAATAGATCTTCTGCTTAAATGAAGTACAACAAAATTGTTTTCAGCTTCACAACTTTGCTCAATCCCAATTTATAAGGTTTTAAAGATATGCAAATACATTTCCTAAATTTTGGAAATAAACTATTTATATGTCTTAAAATTCTGCTCAAATAACTGAAATTGCATTTTCAGAGCTAAAGCCAGAGAAAAAGAAACTGAGGTCAATATCTATGAAATCATATTATTGAGTTAGGACAAAAGTGAATACACCATTCGATGCCTTTTTATATGCTGATTACGAATATAATAAGCATTTCTATCGGAAATGAGTTTCAGCCCCCCCCCCCCTTTATAGGCCAATTCAGGGTTAGGTTAGGTATAGCCTATATAGGGGGGGGGCTGAAATTCATTTCCAATAGAAATGCTTATTATATTTGTAATCAGCATAAAAAAGGCATCAAATGATGTATTCACTTTATTCCTAGCTCAATAATATGATTTCATAGATATTGACCAAAACTGATAACTGAAAATTAAGGTAAAATGTTGTTTTGTCAAAATTTCAATGGGTATAGACCTGTCATGTAGGCAAATTTCATGACCCTCCAGAAAGAGAAGGAGTGGAGGTAGGTAGGCTACTTCAAAATACCTTCCCGGGACATACTTTAGCCTGTAGACCCATCCCTGAAAGTCTCATTTTCCTAACCTAACCCCTTCCCAAGATAGCCAAAAGTAGCTAAAGTAGAATTCTACCAAAGATAATATACTCTATGGACTCTTTATGTTTCAAAATTAATTGCAGATATTTTTAAGGGTAAGTTTAAGAGAGATGCAAAGCAAAACCATAGATTAGCCTATGGTAAAAAATCAGTATCCAATTGATTAAAATTGTTTAAAACTAAAACCTAAAACCTTTGGTAACATTTTGGGTAAATTTCTGCCATTAAAATTCTACCACTCGATGCCTTTTTTATGCTGATTATAAATATAGTAATCATTTCTATTGGAAATGAAATTTCAGCCCCCCCCTCTATATATGCCAATTCAGGGTATATATTTCTACAACCTAACCTAACCCTGAATTGGTATATATGGGGGGGGGCTGAAATTCATTTCTGATAGAAATGATTATTAGGCTATATTTGTAATCAGCATAAAAAAGGCATCAAATAGTGTATTCACTTTATCCCTAACTCAATAATATGATTTGGTAGAAATTTACCACATTTTGTTACCAAAGAGGCATTGAGAAGAATTGTATATATCAAAGAAAAGCTAATAATCTAAGCAGTAGAATTCTACTTTTGGCTATCTTGGAAAGGGGTTAGCCTATAACCTTCATTTGCATCACAGATGAATTTTATCCCCACCCCCATGATGTAAAAATATATACCATGATTTGGATATATTTAGGGGTTAAGGTTCAGAATGCAATTTTTGGTATATATTTGCACATTAGGGGGATGGGGGTTTATACTCTGTTAGTATATAGGTTCTAAGGTATTCATTAATGTCTTAGAACTGTATTTTTAAAATTAAAAAAAAAAAAAAACAACTTAATATTAGGATTCAACACCAGTTAAACACCAACTATAAAAACAAGTTTATAGCAACAGTTTCAAAAGATTTACATGTTGTGTTGAAAGCATGCAAAAATAGAAATTTATTTCTTTTAAGTTGGAAAAAGAAGGAAAAAAGAGGAAGGACTTGAAGATAAAGGTTCTCCCGTTGGATAATATGTTAACTAGGATCATTGTACATGTTTAAAGTAAGAATTGTTTTCTTAACATGTCTCCTTATCATAGGCCAAAATTGTAAATTTTTTACCAAATAAAGTAACATAACAATTGACTAAAACTGATTCAAAACAGATAAAAATGAGAGCAAACAAGGAAGTATGATTAACTTATATTTGCTTTATTTATGAAGTAAAAATTTCATTCATTTGTTAGTATTGTTTTATATAGCCTAGTTTAAGGCTAAATTAGTCAAATAGGGGGGGGGAGGTGGATTAATTTTAAATGGTAATTTGAATCACAATTAGGGCTTTTCAGAAGGAATTAAAGGGTGTTTTACTGCAAGCAGGGCTGCCAAATATAGAGAAGGACCCCCCCCCCCCAATGTTTTTGGTCACATAGTAAAAAAAAATTATTCAGTAAAATTGTTTGAACCACAATTTTTCCAATGGTGCTATCATTCTTTGTTTGGTTCAATAAAGACCACAAAAATACTGACATGTCATCTACAGAAATTTTGAACTTGGTTGGTAAATGCAGCAGTTTTACCAACTCCTGCTGTGATTTTATGGATGAGGCCACAACTTTCCATTTGGTTAAATAAACAGCATTAAAATAGTTGCATGATTACCAAAATCTAAATCTAAGTTTGTAAATGGAGTGGTTTTGCTGACTCATGCAGTGATTTTACATTATGTATTCAAAACATACTTATGCTAATTATTGCCAAAAAAAAACAGTCAGTAAAAATGACCAGCCAGTTGCTAAAATCTCTTGCTCCCCACCCCCAAACATTTTGGCTAGTAACAACACTGACTGCAAGAATATCATGGAATGTAGTTAAGTCAATTTGATAAAAAAGGAAAAGAATGGAACCCTCTTTGATTTGTACGGTTTTTTTGCTTTACCTCCTTGGTATCATTCCTATTTGCTAAAAAAACAGAATAAAATACTTGTGTACATAATGGTTAATCCCATTATGAAATGAAGGTTAATCCCTCAAGAAATGAACTTAGGTTAATCCCAATGAAATATTCCATAACATGCTGAAAATATATTATTTAAAAAAAATTGTTTTCTATATTTTTCTACATTAGAGGGGGGTGAAGGTAAAGTATAATGGGTCTGCATGCAAATGTGTTAGCTATGATTTTTCTGCATACTATGAAGTAAGAATTGTTTTCAAACTTCATGCTGTCCAAATACTTTACCCCCACCCCCTAATTTGCAAATATATAGCCCAATTGTATAAGTTCAATGTATTCTTTCACCCTTCACTTATTTCCACTGAGTGTAAGCTAAATGTCTCTTAATACAGACAGATAGCCATCCTAACCAAATGGATTGGTGCTTTGGATCATGGGGGTCAGTGGTGGGACTTCATAATGGGTACATGGAGAAATCTGGGAAGGTAAGCACAAAGGGTGCTCAAAATCAAAAGAGGGCTGGCCCCCATCCCCCCATTGCAATTCGTGGCTAAAGGGCCCTGAGACAGAGATCAGCACCAGCAATTGGGACCTTAAGAGTCTAGTTCTGCATTCTTTACCTTTTTTTATTAATACAGACAGATAAAACTAGTTTGCTCTCAAGTGTGTGCAATTATGTACCTAAGTACCCAGAATAAACTGCAAAACCTGCTTAAGAACATTCAAACATATTTACTCACATTTTTCCTTAAATTGTACCAGTAACCTTTTCTTCACAATAAAGTCAAATATTCCTTGAATTGTATATATATATGTGCAATTTCCTTCCCCTGAGAATTGCTGCTTTACTGCTTCTTTCTTTGCACTTATTTCAATTTGAAGAAAGAGTATAAGGTTGAGTTTTAGTTGTTTTCCCCATCAAAAGGAATTACCATAAAAGTCTGAAAACTAATACAAATAACTTCTAAAATACTTGTATTAGTTAAAGTCTGAAAACTAATACAAATAACTTCTAAAATACTTGTATTAGTTCTAAAAGCATTTCAATCTACTACCCCTTCTATTAATGGTCAAACATATATCTAAAATTTAATATTCTCCATGAGTCACCCTATTGCTTGATACTGTTAACATATCTTTTTTTTTGCTGTAAAATGGATTTGAAGAAAAGAATCACATATAGAAAACTTATGTTAGAGTTGAGAATGCTGTTTTAGTGGTTTTCAACTCAGAAGGGAACACTATAAAATTTTGCAAACTACTTACACAAATTTTAAAACAATTAGTCATGTCATCAGAGGCAACACTGAAGTGTTGCCTATAGTAAAGGCTATACGGCTCCAATGTTTTATTATTATTTTTTTTTTCTAGAGGCACTGTAGCGATAGAAAAATTAGTATTTGAATCAAACGTATTCTTACTAGTCAAAAATAAAACCTGGCTTTCTCAATAAATCAGATATGAATGGCATAGGTTTATTTCCCTATTATTACTTCTTATATTTGAACCAGATGCTGTAATTTCTCCAATATATGTATTAATCGAATTGTATTTTAATGCTGATTTTGAATATCTTTAAATTATTTCGTTTAACTTAATCCATCAAAAGTTATGAGGAATTAAGAATTATTGAACTAGAAATTCTGACGTCTCAAAATTTTGTTTCCACAGCACGTTTAGATCTGACTTCGGAGACACAAATACTTATAGGCTAATAGGGGTTAGAAACGTTTTTCCAAGCTGTAGCGATGACAACTTTTGGTATTTGTAGGGATGAAAAAGTGTGGCCTCTTTTTTCTCGAGCTATCTGGAGATCCGATTCCCTGGGAGCGTTTACCTTGGAGACAAGCGAACTAATTACCTACTATTAGACTAGATGCAGACATATAAAATGAAATAAACACAGATAAAAAAGGCAATAGATTTATTGAACTTACATACTTAGGTGCACAGCAATGGGTCACTTCAAATGACAATAAGGGTGACAACGATGGAAGAATATAAGAATTTTTGTCTGAGTGGTTTTGTCTCTGATTTACTAATAATCTTAAAAAGCACTATTACCCCACTATCAAACATAGCTTTTCAGTCCTGCGCTGTGAGAACTGGCTCACCATTGGCCCGAGTGGACCAAGGATGTGAACCCGTCGTCCAATAATCTTTCTTAACTATTTTTGATGATTTAGACGTTCACACGGTTTCTATCGTTTAAACTTCCTTAGAAATATTGTACGGAGCATATTTTTATTACTCACTCTCTTAGCAAAATCTAAAGCTTGGATAGCGCCGCTCTTAGTCTGGGGGTGACTGCACTTTTTTTCTTTGCTGATTGAGGACTTTTCATTTTTGAAACTAGATTTAACTTAATTAGAGGAAGCCGGAATTATCTTTAAAAAGAAGGAACTTTGGTATTTTAAATACATTGCATTTTACTCATGGTACATATTACCCTTCCCAACAATTAATGACGTCCCGTCATTAGCAATTGCTCGCCTTTGGGCTTTTAAAATGTTCGCCATTTATTAACTATTTCCTCTACATAATTATTTTATATTTATGTTATGGCTTAACCAGGGGTGCTAAAAATTTTCTCTATTACTTTTCTTATTTTATTCTACACCCCTATCTAAAATTCATCTACCAGACTAAGATTATTCATGGTTCTAGGCTAGCTACTATACTAAAGATTTTTTTTTCGATTTTTACAAGGCTTTTTTTTTATTTTGCTGTCTATATGACATACTACATTCTATCTACACTACATTAAATGGATAACATGATAACACTACACCTAATTCTACTTGAACATCTAGCAGTACATACATGAATGATTTATAACAAACAATATTGGGTTTACCATATTCACTGGTAACATTAAAACACTTTCACTATTGGGATTTTTGAGTTATCCAAGTTATTAGGAAGTAACATATGTAAATTCACATCTATTTTGTTAACTTCGAGTCCTTAGTGTACTCAATCCTTCTGTTGTAAATTATTGTCCTTCACTCCTTTCGTCTTGGCAAAATTCTTTAAAGCACTTACGATATGGTTTCTTCATGGGACAGTTCAAGCACGATTGTGTTCACATGATGAGCCTTCTCTAATTGTCAACTGGGAAATGACGCTTCCAACTGCGGGTGTTGGCATACGCGATCAGGGTTCACTCTCACCTGCTTTTCCTTTGATACTTCATAGGGTGCCTTAGCATTAAGGGGTCGAACACTGGGCGTGCGGCTATTTTCTTCTCAGCATATCATTTTTTCGGATATTTTGAGGCACATAGAGAATGTATTCTCGCGTAAAATTGTTCATTTGTGCCTTTTATGAAATTGTTAGCTCATGGCTTGCGTCGATTACCCTTTGCGGTGATTCCTAGGCTAATCACGGGGTAATTGAAGTTTGGATTTGGATGGGGTTGACATCCAACTATAGTGACTCTTTTAACATATTGTCTTTAATTTCAACTTCAAACATCTTCAAATATCATTTGACTTCGAATATCGTTAAATATCGTTTATCTTGTACTGATCAATGGGGTTCTCAGAATTAAACTTCAAATTGTCTTTAACTTCAGCTTCAAATATCTTCAAATGTCTTTAAATATCATTTAACGTCAAATATCGTTAAATATCATTTAATTTCCAATATCATCACTATACTGTCAAATGATTCTGGGGTCCAAAAATGGGTATCAAAGGCGATATCTATGTATTTATCTTGTACTGACTGATGGGGTTCTCAGCATTTATGTGATTATATAGTTCGATAAAGCACTGGAAACTGAGGTTCAAATATAATGTTACCTGACACGTAATATGGTTTGTGGTTGAAGGTTGAATGATCAAAGGTAACTGTTGTTTTCGTGGACAAAGCTGGGATGAAAATTGCCTGGAGTCTATGGTGAGTACTCTTTGTTGGTTGAGGTATGATGAAAATAGATGCTACTAGGTTGTATCTGCACTGGGCAACTCATTGTAATGCTCTATATCCAATGTGTCCATCCACTTCCTGTAATAAAAATAACGAGGCAGAATCACACGTTCTTTGAAGTAAATACTTATAGTACAAATAAGTCATGCATTGATTGGGTTATAATAAAACAACATAGTTCCCATTGGGAAATTCAATACATAGAAGTTTCTTCTAAGTTGTTATAGCCTAACGACATCATAAAATACTAATCCTTCAACTTTAAGTGTGGTCTCTTATTATACTTTCTAATATACACTACTACATACACTTTATTTTAACTTCTTTCAACACTTAGTTAATTTTACATTAGATTTAAAATAATCATTTAAACCGAGTTTATGCTACATGGTTAATTTTTTGAGGTCTAATTTTACAACATATTTCATGCCTGCATTGTTCACGCACGTCCGTGCTGTTTAAGAAACGCATGTTGCAGCGTCATAACCACACAGTTTTACGTAAACGATACTACAATGAGGGAACAAGACATAACAAGGACGAGTAGAGACCTCTATACCCACTCGTTTTTTAACGTCTTCCCTATTTCTTGGCTTAGACGTTCTCAGGGAGTGTCGGGTTTAACCTCTGCATTTCAGCTGTTTCCCCGTGTTCTTTTTTTTGGTTTTCGCCTTCTTAGTATCAGGATTTTTCCGTAATTACAAGTCAACATTGGTGCCTCATATTCGCCTTTCGAATAAGGTAATTAGATGCAGGATTTCCAAGCTTGCCCGCGTAGATTCCAGTTGATGCTTGGCAAAGAATATAAGCGTAATGAAGAACTGACATCAATATCTTTTTAGAAGGCTATTGTTTGAGCAAACCCTTCAGCACTAAATAAATAAATATGATATTAAAGTCTTATTAGAATCTGTTAAGCGAAAAACACCTTCACATTAATAGAGAATTCCTTGTGGGTTTTACTTAGTCGCCATTGGACATACACAGGGTTTCAATCCATGTATCTTAACTGATCAAATGGTTTTAGAATTTTACATATTATTATTGAGATATAATTCCACATCCGCCGTGAAATTCTACATATAACGTACCAATAGCCAACTATAGATAAAGTTCGGATCGGATTTTTTTATCCCTCCGTTTAAAAGTATTTTTGCCCCTAATATTGACTGATGGCCCATACATTAGGACTGCCTCTATACATTCTCCAGCTTATAATGTGTAACCCTAATGAGTCATACTTAGTTACCATTTGATGTATACAGGGTTTTCTTACGCAAACTTTAACCAATCAAATGATTTCAAAATTTAAGCATCACTTTTGAGCTTTACAACAAATACCTGAATGCTCCATTTGTACTAGATTTATCTCAATTTATTATAATTAAACTGTTTTTAATCAAATTCAATTCAGCTTGAAAAAAATTAAATATAGCTCAATTTAGTCAAACTCAATTGCTCTAAAACATGAACACGGTGTCTGTGTAATGTACTGATGTTTTACCCTTGTTTCCTCCCCAGGCTTCCCACGAAACATGGTCCAACGCCAGTTGTCGTCCTCAGTAGATTACTAGCTTCCTACCTTTGGTTATTTTCTGTGATCGTCGACGTTTTGACATCACTTGTATTATTATTATTATTATTATTTTTCATTAATATTGACTTGGTTAACTTTACTTGCACACTGTTAAATTTATTATGGTGTTAAATTTATTATATTTGAAATTTGTCTTTACATTAATTAGGGATATTTCCATCTGTCAGGTTTTTTAACCGTTCTACCTGACTGTGTCGTTATTTTCTCCTCTGTTTCTTGTGGTTTTTTCTTTTTCGGTTTTTCTAACGGAATAAGGTCAAACTTCTTGGATTCTTTTTTCCAAAATTCTTGCCCTTTTAATCTTGTTTCCTTCGCGTGTGCAGCTGCTGAATTCGATTTTGATTTCCCTATTTCTTTAACTACTATATGGTCTGATTCGCCGTCAGACTCTTCGGAACTGGTTTCCGACAAATCCGGATTAGAACTTTTAGAGGTGGCACTTTTTGAGGTATCACCTGCCCTTCCTTCGTAAATTTCTACTCCTCTGGAAGTAGAAGGTTTATTCCCTAAGTCCTCATCTTGAGTCTTCAACTCGGGAGATTTGAAAGATTCTTGAGAGCTTTGGGAGGAATCAAGAGTTTTTGCGGGGTTCCTCCATTGTTTGAATGCCATGTCCTCAGGGGGATGGAGCATTTTTTGCACTAGGGTTTCCCTCCGTGAAGTCCACTGTTTAGGTTTGACCTTGGACACAGTTATATCATGATATTGACCCCACTGGTCATCCTTTGGAGTTTTATTCTCGGGCAATGTAATTTGACTCGTTTTCATGGGAAAATTTATTAAATCCATAGCTTCTCGCAGGTTTGTTTTAGTTAAATCTTTGGGAGGAGTTTTCTTTACAGTAATACCGGGGGTTTCTACAGCTCTGTTTAATTCTTCCTGTAAAGACAGGGGCCTTTCTATCGGTGTTGCAGGGGAAACCATATCGTCTGGAAATCTTATGGGGGGACATGGGGTCGAAATTCTATCGGGGAAAAATTGGATTTTTGGAGATATTGTATAATCGAAATCTCCTGCGCTCGCCGATGAATAACTTTTTGGACTTTTTGGCGTTTTTATTTCAGGAAAAATCCTGGTATTAGGGATTTTTTCTTAGGAACAACTAGATTTTTCATTGCTAAAAATTCTTCAAAGCTTTGTTCATCACTGTCATTCTCAAATAATCTTGCTTGAAATTAAAGGGTTTTAGCTCTGCCAATCTTGACCTAGGGGGCTCATTTTCCGAATCTGACGAATCAGTAGAAGAGGGATGTGATACCCATCTCTCTGGAAATTTGGCTCTTTTTATTCGGCTAACATGCGCCTTGTAAGTTCTTCCACTATCGAGGTTTTCCATTTTAAAAGTATATTCGTTATCGTACTTTTTGACTATTCTGTAAGGTCCAGAATATTTGTTGGAAAGTTTTTTTCCTTCTGTTTTTGCCTCGTTCTTTAGGTAAACGAAGTCTCCTACTTTGAAATCTATATTCCCCTTGACTTTGGGTTGGTTTCTTAGCTCTTGGTTTATTTTACATTTTTCCAGCTCTTGCCTAACTATTTTATAAGTTTTCCTCATCCTATTTATGAATTCTTGTTTACAATCTTCTGAGTTGTTATAATACTGCCGAGATTCAATAATCTCATCATACGGGATTTTAAAATCACGACAAAAAGTAAATAAAATGGATTATCTTTGGTTGTTTCTGAATAAGCAGTGTTGATTACGTTAGTTAAATAAGGTAAGAATTTATCCCAGTTGCTCCTATTGTCTTTCGTATGAATACTTAATACGTTCGAAAATATTTTATGCCTGTTTTCTATTTTACCATTAGCTTGTGGGTGGTACGGGGCTGTCACCATTTTCTCTATATTGAGGAAACTCATTAAGTCTTTTGTTACTTTTGAAACAAAATTGCCCCCGTTGTCACTCAAAAT
The DNA here is from genome assembly GCA_027921565.1 of Artemia sinica. Taxonomy (NCBI): domain Eukaryota; kingdom Metazoa; phylum Arthropoda; class Branchiopoda; order Anostraca; family Artemiidae; genus Artemia; species Artemia sinica. The sequence goes on from JAPEVW010000037.1 coordinate 1,490,768, forward strand.
TTTATTAGGAATGCCAAATTGTAAAAATAATTTTGCTAACGCCTTACTTGTGGCATAAGCACCTTGATTTTTTAATGCTTTTGCAAAAGTAAATCCGGAAAATGATCTATAACCAAAAGAATACAAGTATGGCCTCTGCTAGAAACAGGTAAGGCTCCGCTTGTTCCGCATAGGTCAAATGAGATAATATCGAAGGGGTACTTTGCTACCGGGACCCTTCCCATTGGAGGATTTGGATAAGCTGGGGGGATTTTTCTTAAGTTACATGCTTCGCATGTTCTTACAAATTCTTTAATTTGTGTCATTGCAGATTGTACGTAAAAATATTGTTTTAACTTATGGAACGTTTTCATAACTCCTAAATGTCCACCTGTATCTGAATGAAAATATTCAAATGCAGGCACTATTAAGTTTTGTGGTAATACAGGTATTATTGAAGTTTGGTTTCTGTTTGTCTCAGCAGTCACGATTCTACATACTATTTCTTACATCAAGATCATGGTCAAAATTATCTATCTCTTTTCTAAGAGTTTTGAATTTATCCGGTAACGCATCATCATTCACAAAATAATCAATTAGTGCTACACACATTTCGTCCTTTTTTTGCTTTCTTTTTATATTTTCCAAGGACAAGGGACAATAGTTAATCTTATTTTCTTTTACTGTGTCTTTGACTTTGTTTTTCTTACATTTGTGTTTGCTTTTAGCATTGATAGCATTAACTTCATTTTCTCCAGTTTCCGACGGAATATTTTCTGGGTACCTACTCAAAAAGTCACAAGCTGCATTTTGTTTACCTTTTAAATGTTCAAATTCGTAATCTAGGTCTTGGATTTTCATAATCCATCTAGCTAGAATGCCTGTGGGGTTTTTAAATGTGCGCAGGTACTGCAAGCTTTTATGGTCTGATCGTAGTATAAATTTTCTACCAATTAAATAATGTCTAAATTTGTCCAAGTGGTGGATAATAGATAATAATTCTAAATTTGTGGCGGAATAACTACTTTTGCCTATTGATAAGGTTTTACTCGAATAGCATATAACTTTTTCTATTTGTTTTTGTTTAGGCGTTCCCTCTAGAGGATTAGGGTTTTCTACCGGGATTATCTGCGAAAGAATTGCGCCAATGCCTTTTGAACTAGCATCCGTTGTAACCACAAATCTTCCGTTTTCGAAATCAGGGAGTGATAATATTGGTTCAGAAGTGAGTGCCGTTTTGAGACGGTCTAGTGACAGTTTGAGCTTCCTGGGACCAGGTTACATTATGGGAGTTCCCTTTAGTTAATTCCGTGAGGGGTTTCGCAATTTGGGCGTAATTGCGTACGAATTTTCTAAAGTAGCCAGTAAGACCTAAAATTCCCCTTAATTCTTTCATAGTTCTGGGGGCTTGAGGTTTTCAACACATTTTATTTTATCAGGGTCTGGGGATATCTCTCCCTGGGTTACTACTACTCCTAAAAATTTAATTTTAGGTTGAAATAAATTTACTTTCTCGGGCCGGCATTTTAAATTGCCTTGCCTGAACTTCTCGAACACCTTAGCTAACGTTGCTAAGTGTTGTTCAGTGTTTTCTCCCACGCATATAACATCATCAACAAAATGAATTATATTCTTTAATCCTCTTAACAGGTGCAATAGGGGTCTACATAGCGCGCTTGAACTTGTTTTCAGTCCAAATGGTACTCTTAAGTACTCATATGAACCACATTCAGATGCTGAAAATGCAGTTTTATGGACATCCTTTTCGGCTATTTTCACTTGGTGGTAGCCTTGGGTAAGGTCCAAAGAAGTAAAAATTTTGTTTTTGCTTGAAATCGAGTCAAGAATTTCATCTATTCTTGGTAGAGGAAATTTATCGCTAACTACTTGTTTGTTGAGGGCTCTATAATATACTACGAGTCTAAGATCTCCATTTTTTTTGGTACTAAGATCACTGGTGCACTATACAGACTTATACTTGGGCGTATAATTTCGTTTTTTCTAATTCATGGATTTTATTTTTTAACCATTCTTTGTGCTTATATGGCACACGATATGGCTGTTTTGCTACAGGATTACCAGTCGTTAAAATTGAATGTTCATAAAATGGTATTAGCCCGATGTCATTTTCAGATGCAGAGAATACATCCTTAAAATTCCATAATAATTCGCATAATTTTTCTTAAGTTCCAAGTCCGTAATATGATCCATATTAAATTTGTTTAAAAATTGCGATTTAGTTAAAGGATATTTGTTATTTGAAGTTTTGATACCGTTAACTAGGTTTCTTTTAGAATTTTCCCATCTATTTAAATCATTCTCCGTTAAAACCTGGATTTGAACTAGACACGTCCCCTTTTTAATTGTAATTGTATCATTTTCGTGATTATTAGTTACCCAAATAAAACCTTCTCCTTTGTCATAAGATATAATCTGTTCCTCGCATAGCAGATTTTCGGGTATTTCAGATGGGGTCGCAAACCATATTTCTGATTTGCTAATCACTGGCTCAATCATCTGTGATATTTGAATTTTTTGCATCGTTTTGGGAGGGACTTTTGTTTTCCTTATCGCGAATCCGTAATATTTCTCTTTATTTTCATTGTTTATTAGATTCATACTGGCGCTATGCTGCGCCATTGCGGCATCTTGTGGCGTCACGTTGGGTTTTACTATGTTCTTCCATAGTTCCGCTATTTTCTTAATTTCGTTTGACCTGTATTGTCGTATATCTCCTATTTTTATTTTCGCAGATTCAATACTTTTATTATTTAAATTTACTTCATTTCTGCAATGTCTTTCAGGGTAATTGAATAAATTTCCAATTATGCCATGTATTTGCGAGACATGAGGTTCAAAATATTGCGACATTATACCACCAGAAATTCTGTTTACTGTTACGTTGTCTTCGTAACCTCTGTTACGACTTCTTAGGGTAGAAATTTCTTCCCCTACCTTAGCTGGGTAGACAAGCCTCTCATTTGCTACGTCTAATAGTATTCTATTAGACCTTAGAAAATTTGCGCCTATAATAGCCTCATATGGAAAGTTATCGCATATAATAAAATTGTCATAAAGGTTATATTGTCTCTTTTTACGTTTAGGCAAATTGAACCTTTTGCATTTAATTTATGACCTGTCACACTCGTTAAATTGGGATTACTAGGGTTCCTCTGTCGCCTAATATGCAGAGGCAACATATTAAATACGCAAGAGTTTATGATACTAATTGTTGCACCTGAGTCAATCAAAGCCTTAAAATAAACATTTTCTACACAAAAATCATTAAATATAGGTAACTTGTTATTAATATCACTACAAGACGGCACTAATATTGTCTTGGACCTATTAAATATTCCGGGCACCCTCTGGGTCCAATTTATATTTCTGAGGGGTCCGAAACGTTTCCCTGAGAATTTATTTCATGTGTCGGTGCCTGTAATAGATATTCAGACGTATTAGGTTCCGTAGGCATATCTAATTGATTTACGTCTGTCTGTCTTCGCCATGTATTATTATGGTAACGTGGATGTCTCGTGTCGGTGCCGCTTGCTGGCGTTGACTGCCAATGCCGTTGGCTTGCAAAATTTTCATTTCCCATCGGCAAATTTTCGTGATTTCTATATTGCATTCTCGCATTATATTGGCTTTGGCGAGTATTTGGGTTTTCAAATCGGTAATTAATTTGTCTGTTGGGGGGAGGGTTATACAAATTTGGTTGGTACGTGTTGTAAGGTAATGATTGGCGCAATCCCCCTGGCTATAGCCTATTGCACGACCGGTGCTAAAATTTGTTCTTCCGAACAAATGGTTGCCGTAATTTTGCGTATTGCCCACAGCAATTCTTGGTATGCGATTGGGGACATAATGGCACTCTCTCGCGATATGGCCAACACGATTACAATTATAGCACCTTATTATTGTAGGGTTATTTCCGTAATTAGATTGTTTAATAGGCTGAAAACGTACTGTTTTCTGCCTAGCAGGTTCTGGCGTTTTATTTCTTTGTGGCACTGAGGAGTTATCCCTTGAAAAGAAATTGGGGGATGCCTGATCGCCCTTGAAGATTAGGTTCGCGTTTGAATCGCCTATTCTATTTATTTTTGCTTTACTATGATTAGCGACCATCGTATCAACTTCGATCAATCGCTCTACCTCCTGAACTGCAAGATCCAACGTCTGAATATTTTTGGATATTACCACTCTATATAGTTTTGGGGGTAGCCCTTGCAGAAAGGTATTTAGTATGACTTTTTCATACAGTTGTCCCGAACCACTTCCGTATTTTGCCTCTACAGAAATGCGTATATTATCAAGGTATTCTCTTATATTCTGTGAAAAGTCAAAGCTCACTGCTCCGTGTTTTAATTTATTTATGGAACTGGTGTCTATAAACCTATCTTTAAATGCTTTTAACAAGTTATCAACCGTATTTATTGGCAAGTTGCCGTTATTGCCTATGGTATCTTCAATCTGTTTTAGAAAGGTTAAGGCCTGGCCTTTTAATCGTAGTAGGAGCATGTCTTTTAACGCTCCAACGTCTGTTTTTGTTAGTTGTACGAACTGGGTCAATTGGACATTAAATTCGTCAATATCTGATTGACCATTGTACTCTGGTATAGATTTTGCTATTTCTATATTTTTCGCGACTAACTTCTGCACTATTAATAAATCATTAAGTTCGTCCATTTTTTTTTTCGTTTTAATCAATGTAAAATAAATTTTATTTTTTTACTTATCCTATTTTGGGGGAGGCTATTATCTCCTATGAGATATAAGGGTTTTCCTGTCGTAGCTTAGCGGCAATAGGCCTAATCACTTTGCTTATATGTCTGTATGTCTCCAATAATTAAATTTAAATTACGAAGTTTTTATGGCCTCTTTAGTTCGCAGTTTTCCTCCAATTTCCGACTCGCGCCATTTGTAGCGATAGAAAAATTAGTATTTGAATCAAACGTATTCTTACTAGTCAAAAATAAAACCTGGCTTTCTCAATAAATCAGATATGAATGGCATAGGTTTATTTCCCTATTATTACTTCTTATATTTGATCCGGATGCTGTAATTTCTCCAATATACGTATTAATCGAATTGTATTTTAATGCTGATTTTGAATATCTTTAAATTATTTCGTTTAACTTAATCTATCAAAAGTTATGAGGAATTAAGAATTATTAAACTAGAAATTCTGACGTCTCAAAACTTTGTTTCCACAGCACGTTTAGATCTGACTTCGGAGACACAAATACTTATAGGCTAATAGGGGTTAGAAACTTTTTTCCAAGCTGTAGCGATGACAACTTTTGGTATTTGTAGGGATGAAAAAGTGTGGCCTCTTTTTTCTCGAGCTATCTGGAGATCCGATTCCCTGGGAGCGTTTACCTTGGAGACATGCGAACTAATTACCTACTATTAGACTAGATGCAGACATATAAAATGAAATAAACACAGATAAAAAAGGCAATAGATTTATTGAACTTACATACTTAGGTGCACAGCAATGGGTCACTTCAAATGACAATAACGGTGACAACGATGGAAGAATATAAGAATTTTTGTCTGAGTGGTTTTGTCTCTGATTTACTAGTAATCTTAAAAAGCACTTCTACCCCACTATCAAACATAGCTTTTCAGTCCTGCGCCGTGAGAACTGGCTCACCATTGGCCCGAGTGGACCAAGGATGTGAACCCGTCGTCCAATAATCTTTCTTAACTATTTTTGATGATTTAGACGTTCACACGGTTTCTATCGTTTAAACTTTCCTAGAAATATTGTACGTAGCATATTTTTTATTACTCACTCTCTTAGCGAAATCTAAAGCTTGGATAGCGCCGTTCTTAGTCTGGGGGTGACTGCACTTTTTCTCTTTGCTGATTGAGGACTTTTCATTTTTGAAACTAGATTTAACTTAATTAGAGGAAGCCGGAATTATCTTTAAAAAGAAGGAACTTTGGTATTTTAAATACATCGCATTTTACTCATGGTACCGACCGCGCCATTTGTAGCGAAAGAAAAATTAGTATTTGAATCAAACGTATTCTTACTAGTCAAAAATAAAACCTGGCTTTCTCAATAAATCAGATATGAATGGCATAGGTTTATTTCCCTATTATTACTTCTTATATTTGAACCGGATGCTGTAATTTCTCCAATATACGTATTAATCGAATTGTATTTTAATGCTGATTTTGAATATCTTTAAATTATTTCGTTTAACTTAATCCATCAAAAGTTATGAGGAATTAAGAATTATTGAACTAGAAATTTTGACGTCTCAAAACTTTGTTTCCACGGCACGATTAGATCTTACTTCGGAGACACAAATACTTATAGGCTAATAGGGGTTAGAAACGTTTTTCCAAGCTGTAGCGATGACAACTTTTGGTATTTGTAGGGATGAAAAAGTGTGGCCTCTTTTTTCTCGAGCTATCCGGAGATCCGATTCCCTTGGAGCGTTTACCTTGGAGACATGCGAACTAATTACCTACTATTAGACTAGATGCAGACATATAAAATGAAATAAACACAGATAAAAAGGCAATAGATTTATTGAACTTACATACTTAGGTGCACAGCAATGGGTCACTTCAAATGACAATAACGGTGACAACGATGGAAGAATATAAGAATTTTTGTCTGAGTGGTTTTGTCTCTGATTTACTAATAATCTTAAAAAGCACTTCTACTCCACTATCAAACATAGCTTTTCAGTCCTGCGCCGTGAGAACTGGCTCACCATTGGCGCGAGTGGACCAAGGATGTGAACCCGTCGTCCAATAATCTTTCTTAACTATTTTTGATGATTTAGACGTTCACACGGTTTCTATTGTTTAAACTTCCTTAGAAATATTGTACGTAGCATATTTTTTATTACTCACTCTCTTAGCGAAATCTAAAGCTTGGATAGCGCCGTTCTTAGTCTGGGGGTGACTGCACTTTTTTTCTGTGCTGATTGAGGACTTTTCATTTTTGAAACTAGATTTAACTTAATTAGAGGAAGCCGGAATTATCTTTAAAAAGAGGGAACTTTGGTATTTTAAATACATCGCATTTTACTGATGGTACAGCACTTCATATGGAAGGGGTTGTTGTAGAAACTTCAAAGGGGGCTCATTCAATTGGAAATTAAAGGGCTAGTGCCCTTTTTAATGGTCAAAAGTGATTAAAGTTCAACTAGCTCCCCCCCTCCCCCCCCCCCCCCTCATGCACATCATTCCCCCAAACACATCCAATCAATATTTTGAGATAGCCACTTTGTTCAGAATAGTTGATTTCCAGATAGAAAATATATTTTTGGGGAGGACACTCCCCACAACCCTCAGGGCAAGGGTTTTAAGTTATGCCCTGGGGGCATATAAGGTTTTTATAGAAGGTATTGTTGTAGAAACTTCAAAACAGGCTCATTCAATTGGAAATTAAAGGGCTAGTGCCCTTTTTAATGGTCAAAAGTGATTGGAGTGCAACTAGACCCCCCCTCATGCCCATCATTCCTCCAAACACATCCAATAAATATTTTGAGATAGCCATTTTGTTCAGAATAGTTGATTTCCAGATAGAAAATATATTTTTGGGGAGGACACTCCCCCACAACCTTCAGGGCAAGGGTTTTAAGTTATGCCCTGGGGGCACATAAGGTTTTTATAGAAGGCGTTGTTGTAGAAAATTCAAAAAAGGCTCATTTGATTGAAAATTCATAGGGCTAGTGCCATTTTTAATAGTCAAGTGATTGGAGGCAACTAGCCCCCCCCCCCCCTATGCCCATCATTCCCCCAAACACATCCAATCAAAATTTTGAGATAGCCATTTAGTTCAGCATAGTTGATTTCCAGATAGAAAATATATTTTGGGAGGACACTCCCCCACAACCCTCAGGGCAAGGGTTTTAAGTTATGCCCTGGGGGCATATAAGGTTTTTATAGAAGGCGTTATTGTAGAAACTTCAAAAAGGTTCATTCTATTGGAATTTCAAAGGGATAGTCCCCTTTTAATAGTCGAAAGTGATTGGAGGGCAAATAGCCCCCCCCCCACGTCCACCATTCCCCCAAACACATCCAATCAAAATTTTGAGATAGCCATTTTGTTCAGCATAGTTGATTTCCAGATAGAAAATATGTTTTTGAGGAGGACAATCCCCCACAACCCTCAGGGCAAGGGTTTTAAGTTATGCCCAGGGGGCATATAAGGTTTTTGTAGAAGGTGTTGTTGTAAAAACATCAAAAAAGGCCCATTTGATTGAAAATTCAAAGGGTTAGTGCCCTTTTTAATAGTCAAAAGTGATTGGAGGACAACTAGCCCCCCCCATGCCCATCATTCCCCCAAACACATCCAATCAAAATTTAGTTAGTGCCATTTTGTTCAGCATAGTTGATTTTCAGATAGAAAATATGTTTCTGAGGAGGACACTCCCCCACAACCCTCAAGGCAAGGGTTTTAAGTTATACCCTGGGGACATATAAGGTTTTTATAGAAGGTGGTGTTGTAGAAACTTCAAAAAAGGCTCATTTGATTGGAAATCCAAAGGGCTAGTGACCTTTCTAATAGTTGAAAGTGATTTGAGGGCAACTAACCCCCCTCTCATGCCCACCTTTTCCCCAAACACATCTGATCAAAATTTTGAGACAGCCATTTTATTAAATGTAGTTATAAGGTCTTGAAATTAGGTCTTTGAGGATGACAACTCACCCACAGCCCTCAGGGCAAGGGTTGTAATTTAAGGATTCTCCAAATCCTTCATATTATTTTTTATGGAAGGGATACTACTTGTATAAACTTTAGAGAGGGCTCATTTGATTGGAAATTGAAAGTTCTTGTTCACTTTTTAAGAGTCAAAAGAGATTGGAGGGCAACTAGCCCCCCCCCCTCCTCCACGACTTAAATGCATCAGATAAAAATTTTGTTAAAAATAGTTGAAAGGTTAAGTAACAAAACTCTGGCATCAACAAAACCCCCCAGGGCCCGGGGGCAAGAAGGGATTCTCGTATAAACTTCAGAGAGGGCTCATTTGATTGGAAATTGGAAGTTCTAGTCCAGCTCTTACAAGTCAATATCGATCAAAGGGCAAATACCCCCCCACGCCCTTTTTCCCCACCCCTCCCTTTGAACTAATTCTATTTATACCTGAAGGCCCAATGAGAGTTAGAATGTTTTGGTATTAATACACACCTATTAGGCATCTGCTCTCCTCCCTAATAAGGAAAGAAACAGAGAGTTTAAGGCAGTGGTGGATCCAGGGGAGGAGCGAGGGGGGCGCCCCCCCCCCCTAATGAAGTATAAAGTAATGTAATTTACTTATTTAACGCAAGATTGCGTTAATTAAACTTGCTCCCAACGGAAGTTTATCGGATCAACCTATTTTGCCCCCCCTCCTAAAAATCCTGGATCCACCTGTGGTGTAAGGGCACTATAAATTTTAATTTGTAATTCAATGAATCCTGTTCCAATGTTTATGTGACCACCTCTTCCACATAAAGTGCCCCTGGGAAAATAAATAAGTATTAATTCATTTAACCCTTATGGCTCTTTACTTAGGTAACGCTATAGCATTGCTTCTGACCTAAAAAGTTGAGTAGAAATTTCAGCTTCCATTTTTATGAATATCCAAAATTATCTGAGGGGAATATGTTTGGTGGAGCATATTCCATGGCTGGGAAATTTCTGCTGGGTGGAATTTAATGCGGGGGAATTATCAGCAGGAAAGAAAATGTTCTTTGAGGGGGGGGGGAATTTCCCAGGGGTGGGTTTTCCAAATGTGAATTATTCAGGGAGGGGACGACTAAACCCATTCAATAATATACTAAATTTTACATCTGAAAGTAACGGGAATAAAGAATCAACAGAAATGTCAGAGATAGCCCTTCAGGTTCCTTTAAACAATTTTGTTTGTGTCTTTTGAAAAAAACACATTTTCAAAAGACAGATTAATTTCATTTGTATTACTTTCTCTGTGACTGCTCAATTATGCATAAGGGGGGAGACTTCCCCCACCACTGTCAACGCTAAGGTTTCAGTTTTTATCTTAAGCCTTAAAAAGTATAACTCAAAATAACATATATAGAATAATATATGCACACAACACGGAACAATTAATAAAAATTGCATATTATGAGTTGAGGCTCACCCAAATGATGGGCCAGGGGGCTCACCATTCCACAATCTATGAAATCAATCTTGCAATAACTGAAAATATAAAGTATTTTTGAGTATTTTAATGTTTTCCACAACTCAAACATTTCAACATTCTACAGCCCAATGAGTCTGTCTAATCTCCTAAATCGGGAACAGAGGAGATAAGTGAAGTTCTGCCCTGTTTTGGATGAGTCTCCAACCTCACCCTCCCCCTCTCCTACTTTCTACGCTAAAGTTTTCTTCCTTCTGCCAACTACAAACCCCCCCAAAAGACTTTAATAAGGTAAAGTTTTGTATGGGAAGAACACATAGTAAATCTATTATAATTATCCAATTATAAGGTTAAAATACATACTCTGTGATAGATGCAAAATTGCTTTGGCAAACAAAATCCTATTAAGGTCAATTCCAAACAGTTGTGATCCCTTTGTGTCAGCAAGTGAAATGGTCAAAACACCCTTATTGGAGCCATTTTTTCAATCCATTCATTGTTGCCAATTGCCTGTCACAAGTTATGCAAGCTGTATATTGCTCATATATTTTATCAAAGAGGTAATCATATAGACTTTGAAAAAAGCCTCATTTGATTTAAATTGAAAGTTCTAGATCTGTTTTTTAAAGTCAAGAATAATTGGAGAGTAAGCAACCCCCCCCCCATGCAATAAAAACTTGAAACTTTTTGCAATCAAAAATGAACAAAAATTAATTAAAAAACTCCAAAAAATAAGTTTTGCAAAGAGAAGTAAAGGCCATTTTAAACTTAAGCTCAGAAGATATGAATACCTGTTAAAATTCAAACTCGAAACGACCAGAAAATGCTATTAAAGAATAAATCAAACCCAAAACAAACAGAAATTAAAAAATAGATCTTAAAGCGAGTAATGCTTAGATTAAATATGAAAATCAAGCTTAAAACGAAAAAAATAGTTTGCTATTAAAGTATAAATGAAACTTAAAACAAACAGAAATAAAATAAACAATCAATGCAAACAAACATACAATATATACTAATGTAAATGAATAAATAAATCTTAAAACGAGTGAAACTTAAATTGAATATGCAAATCAAGTTTGAATTGAATAAAAATAACTACAAACAAAAGTTTGGGTATCGTCTCACTGCAGAAGCCTAAAACCTACTGCGTCATTGGCACTTTCATATTCATAAAAAAGAACCTCATAAAAAGAAAGAATTCATAAAAGAACCTCTCTTCCCTAACCCTCACCTGTAACGGTAAAATATTCTATCTCCTATTATAGAATCTCCATGAATTTCCCTATGTGATTCTTTTCTTCAAATTAACATAAGAGCAAACTAAAAACCTTAACAGGACCAAGCAACGGGAAATCTCATTGAGAATATATGATTGGGGCTGTATATTTGACCATTAGGATGGATGGGAGCAAAGTGAGGTAATTTTTAGAATGATACAAGTTAGTTTTTAGATTTTTTTTAAAGTAGTTTTATTAATTTTATACAGTTTCCTTGAAGGTACCAAGTTGAATATAAAAAATTCACCCAATACAAAAAAAAAAAAAAAAAAAAAAAAAAAAAAAAAAAAAAAAAAAAAAAAAATGGGGCATCTTGCATAAAAGAAAAAACTTTGCATAAAAGAAAAAAGAAAATCTCAGGGAGACTGTCCTTCTCTGTTAAAAGTAAACACTTGATTAATATTTCAGAAGAATGACTAATATTGCTATATTAGGTAGATTCAGTATTAGAAAATAAAGGACTTATTTGTCAATAAATATTTCTTGAATATCTTGAGTCTTACATTAGATTTGAATTTTAAATTGCTGCAGAAGGTAAATGGCTTAATTTTTTATTAGTAAATATAGGCCTACCATATTTTCCAAGCAGCCAACTGTTTTCTGCTTGAAAAATTTACTAACTGAATACAGCTAACAGCTGTAATTTGCTTTTATACCATGAAAATTTACTATAACCAAAACTACACTTTAAATAGAATGACATCAGAAAGACAGTTTTTGAATTTTAGCACCCTCTTCTTAAAAAACAACAACAACTAGTTACATTTCTATTGCTTTGACTGCTGAAGGAGCATGACCTGTGCTTTCAACTAAACTAAGATAAAAATTGGTTTTGCAGTGTTTAAAAGTCAGTATAGCTTTGGTATTTTCAGGGACTTTTGCCTCTAATCTTCTGACTAAAATCTGAGTGCCATAACCAAGTGTTGATAATAGTAGTATACTTCCCTTAATTTGCATTGACTCCAATCCAAGGGATTTTGTGGACTTGCCTCAAATTTTTAATATGGCTGAGCTTATCACAACACCTGAGGTTTTCAACATCTATTTTATTCAAAACGGTAAGTTAAATTTTCTGTTACAGAATAAATGAAATTCTGCTTTGCTCTAGAAAATTATTTTCACTTTTTATCCAATCTTATTTGTTAAGTGGTTCATTAACTGTATATACACTTGGATATAACCATTAAGATTTGAGGGATGATAAAATTAGCTGCTTTTTGCCACTAAATATAAACTCAATTTCTTAGCCATAATTTTTAAGTTAGAGGAGACAGCTTATCATCTAGCGTGAGAATTATCATCTGCTGCTGATGTCATTACTTTGATTACTTTGTGAATTGTTCTGAGTTTTGCTTCAGCTTCTTTCCTCCGTTTTTATTTCCCATAATCAATCACACAGTCCAATACACAGAAAAGAACATTCAAATCACTCTAGCCGAGAACTCTTTGTCTTGTCTGATTGTAAAACAGGTGTTTCTAGACAGGTAGACAAAACGATAGCCGCCTAATTTAAATGCATTTCAAACAGCCTTTTGAAAGGATCCGCCCAATATTCTTTGAATGAGAAATAGCGAAGCGAAGTCCATCTATTTTTGTAACAATTTAACATTTTTTGCGTTTTCTTGCAATTTTACGTTATTTTCTACAGAAACGTCTAAGTAATATAAGAAATCTGACACGGTGACTGCATAGATCTGAAGCTAACGAACAATATGATACAAATACATTGTCTATTTGGTCAAAATAGTAGCTTCAAATTAGTCGCAAAGTTCTCTGTTTTTAAAAAGCATTTCTCTGTCTAAAAAAAATTTGAATCATATTTCAAAAATATAACTCGGTGAATTCATAAATCTAAGTCTTTTATTTAAAAATGGTCAAAAACATGCATAGTGAGCATAAACCTTAAACATAGGCTACTCTTTTATATACTGCTAGTTTGGTTAATGCTAATGAAATAAAATAAATTAGGATGAATATATAAGCTTAATAGTATAGAAACAAATTTGGGCCTTATATTTGCACATTAGGGGGGGGGGATGGGGGGTACAGTGTGCCATATATTAAATACATAACCTAATCTAGGTACCCCCCCCCAAACCCCAATAAACAACAGTTTAAATATTGTATACACAATGAAAACCATGCTATATATTGCATTACCCTATAGCGGTGTCTTGAATTAACCTGTCAAAACAGGTTTTTTGTGACTGGTTTCCATTTCAGTATATAAAAGAGTACAATTAACATAGGAGTACCAAATATAATATTTTCTTTTCAATTACTTGCAAAACAGACACCACATTTTTAATTTATGCTGACAAATTATTGGTGAAAATTTGACAAAGAAGGTGGATTTCTTGTTACTGCCCTCACATTGTATCATGCTGTAGTAAAATAGAGGTGGTCCAAAAACCCATTGCTATGTTTCAAGAATGCCAAAGAAAAGTGGTCTTTCCTGAAAAGAGGTGTTTTACCCTAGTTTGTAGGTTGGGGAAAAAGATCCTTTGGTAGCCTATGGTTTACTGGGAATATTTTTAAACTTAGGAATCAAACAAAATGTGATTAAGAAAAGCAACACAGTTTTCTGGATGAAAGTAAATAGGGTAAAGTAACCAAACATTCATCCCATTTTTGGAAAATGGACAGTTTTTTGCTTATAGCTCTTCTCGTTTTAAGGACACAATTTTTATACTTATCCCAGTCAATGCCAGGGCAAGGTTCTAAAGGTTTATGCAGCAAATTCTCCCAGATAAGGAGTCTGAGCAATTTTATTCATACTTTTAGCCGAAAAACGCAAAACTAACCTTTCTTTTGGTCCCTGCTTTTGGGGTGACTGGATTTTTGTCCCCAAGGTAACTGCGTTTGTCCTGGGACAAAACGGATTTAAGCATACCCTCCAGGGACAAATTGATTGGAATGTTGATTCTGTCCCAGAAACCCAAAAAAAAAAATATTCTAAACTTATTTTCAAATGTTTATTTTTTTCTTCAGTTAAATACAAAATATGTAAAAAAAAAATTTTCCTTATCAATTTTGACTATATAAAAGCACAGGATAAAAATGCATGAATCATCTTTAAAAAAAAGATGATTAAAGATGATTAAAGAAATCATCTTTAAAAGTCCATGGGCTGGGCAAATATGGAATACTTCAGGCCCATCAGCAAGTGTGAAAGGACCAGTGCCAGATAATTTCAGAGGTCCTGCAAAAATCCTGGTCTCCGGGATATTGGATACATCATCTTTGTTTGGCCACTTCATTGTGAATTGTGGGAAGGAACACCATTTCAAAAATTTTATATTCTTATCCAGAAAGTCCAAGACTTGGCCGACAAACCATGGGACATCTTTTTTCTTTGCACTGAAAAAGACAGCATAGTAACAATCCAGGAGTATTCCTTCTTCTACTGTCTCTGTGTCCTCGCTAGGTCCAGCTGACGTTGACGGTTCAGGTAATTCTGAGGAATCTTTTTTCTTTGATTTGACAGTTTTGCTTTTTTGTATCCTTCTTTGTGCCCCTTCTCTTTTCTTGCCTACACAACTCGTTTGACAGATGTTGAATGAACCTTCTTTGAACAGTCTTTTGGGGCTCTGCAGCATTTGCTACCCAACTAGGAGATGGGGTGAGCAAAAATCTTACTCCTGGGTCAATTTTCATTGGAGTGTGCCAACGCATAGCATTGTTGTCTCCAGGGTACCTCAGAGACCTCAATAAGCATAAAGACCCTTTAATGCTTCCTCTACTGTTTTGAGCAGGTTGGGATAGGCAGAATAAAAGCGTTGCAAAGTTTCAGCATTGATGAAATTTTCCAGTGATTTGAGTACCACATCTGAATGGCTGTCTTTGGTCACCGGACTGTCTTCTTTGTCATTTTGTTGTTTGACAAGCTTCTCGTAGTGCACATTGTTGGCATTCCATGGGAACAGTCCAGAAGCTTTGAATGACTTTCAG
The DNA here is from genome assembly GCA_027921565.1 of Artemia sinica. Lineage (NCBI taxonomy): Eukaryota > Metazoa > Arthropoda > Branchiopoda > Anostraca > Artemiidae > Artemia > Artemia sinica. Next base: position 1,506,096 of record JAPEVW010000037.1, read on the forward strand.
TAATTCTTTCATCATTTTTGGGTCAATGAATTTGCCAAAAAGGCTGGCAAAATTCCTTTTCGTTACTTTAAAATCCCTACCATCCAGCTTTGCTTGATTTCTTTTCTTACAAAAGAATTCCTGCCATCCTGACTTCAGAGGCTTAAGCACGACAACATCTAGAGGTTGGAGAATGAAGGTGCTGTTTGGTGGCAAGCAGACAAGCTCAATTCCTTTTTCTTCACAAAGTTGGCTCAGGCTAAGTGACAGATGAGAAGCATGACCATCCAAAAAGAGGAAAACGGGAGAAGGTACAGACAACTCCTCTACCTTTTCCAGCAGAACCTGCTCAACAAATTCATACATGTTTTCAGCCCTCATCCATCCCAACTCAGATGCTGACTGATAGACGTTTTTGGGGCAATCTCTTTCAACATCAGAATGAACTCTTCCAGATTTGTCAAATAAGCAATGAATGGTTTGCAACTGTCTCCTGCAGCATTCGTGCACATCATGATGGTCATGCAGGTTTTCTCATTGCCTCCCATGTTTTGTACGACTTGCTTGCTCCTTCTCTCAGCAAGAACAACCTTCCCCCTAGGGAGGAAAAGGAAATTCATCTCGTCGCAGTTCCAAATTTGTCTCGGATCTACCTGGTCCATCTTTGGGTACCCCTTTCCTTCGAGATGTTTTTCATGGTTTTGGAACCATCCCTGAATCTTGGCTTCAGTGACCTTGGACTGTCCGCCATGTATGGTTTCCAGGACACAGGTTGTCACCTCAGGATTTCTTTTCAGGAATTTGTAGTACCAAGAAAATGTCAGTTTCTTTCCACGTATCTTTCTCCCTGCACGTTTCAAACATAGCTCAGCTGTTTCAATTAGGTCCTGGCATACTAGTGGAAATCCTTTCTTCTGACAGTCAAATACAAATTCGACAATAGCTTTCTCTTCAGCAGCACTGAAATATGATGGCCCCAAAGCGGAACTCTTTGGGGTATCATCAGTTCCTTTGTTCGATTTGTGTTGTCTGTATGCATAAACAAGTGTCATACGTAGTATCCCGTACTTTTTGCCAATGGCCTTGAAGCCCAGCTCACCAGGGATGTACTCAGAAAGCGCCTTACCCAGATCAGATTTTATGTATGTTGCCTTATACTTCTTTTTCCTGACTTTGCTTTTCTCAGATGTCCCAGTATTTTTTCTGTCTTCATGCTTTTTCTTCACCAGTCTTTAACTTTTCACCATGCTTTTTTTTTTGCCTCCTTCATCAGAATCTCTGTCACTAGAAGAATCTTCACTGAAGTTGCTTTTACTGTCACTGCTGGTTTCTATCAAGGAACTTGAAGAGCCTGTGCTACTTGAAGATGTAGAAAGTTCTGTTACTGGAAAGTAATCTCCAACTGACTCCACTTCAGTCAATGAGGAATCACTTTTTGCATAATATTTTTTGCGTCTCTTCTGCTTTTGGTGAGTTTTCTTTTGACTGGCTTTGCTCACCCTCTTCCTTTTCTTTTCTTCGTCTTCTTTCTCTGCTCCAAAAGAGCCAACTGAGGCTGAAGGTGCTTCAAGTGTCTTGGAGGTGGCATTCTAGAAAAAAAAGGAAAAAAAAAATTAAAATTTATATAATGCAGGAACTGTGGTTGTGATAATCTTTTGATGCCTTTGATGTGTTCCACTTAAAGAGAATGACATTATTATTACCATAATAATTACTATATTTATAAATAGAGGAAAATTTTCCTTAAATAAAATGATAGTTAAAATAGATGGGGATTATATTTTAAAAACTAGATTTCGAAAAATGTTTTCTTTTTTTTTTCACTGAAGAAGTCTAAAAAAGCAAATCCCCCACCTAAAATTTAAAAAGACTTTTCTTGTTTTCAATCCTTTTTTAAATACCCAATTTAATTGCTAATAATTAATTATTTAATTAGCCTAGTTAATAATCAAACGGAATAAGTAATTTGTGTTTAATAAATGTAATAATATATTTATATTTTTATGTTTATATTTTAAATAATCTGAATTGCTAATAATTAATTATCAAATTAGTTAATAATCAAGTTGAATGAATAATTTATGTTTAATAAATTCAATAGCATTTTTAATTGCTAAAAATTATAATCAACAACATTATAATAAGGGAGAAAATTTGGGATCCACATTTGAGGACTTGCAACAAAATCATGTAATCAGGTAATTCAGCTAGAGACTGTAATATTTCCTGTTGATTGTTCTTTTAAAGGTTTCCATAAAAAAAATTAGTCTTTTTGCTTTCTTAAAAATTACTATAATGCTGTATACACCAAACAGTGCAACTGAGATCCATTTGAGTACAAAAACTTTTGTTTCGTATGATATATCAAATCTGGTTCTAGGCTATTAATCCCCCCCCGGCGATTACCCCCTGGACAATACCCCCGGAAAATACCCCTCGGAAAATGCCCCCCCCCCCAGAAAATACCCACCCTGCGGAAAATATCCCCTCCCCCGAAAAATACCCACCCGTGGAAAATAACCTCCCGCAGAAAATACCCCCCTCCAGTAAATACCCCCGTGGAAAACAAGGCTTTCCAAAGTTGAGAATTTTATTATTTTAATTTCTGTAGGGGAGGGAATTTTGGTACTTGGGTATTATACACCACTTACTCAAGTTTACGCTGTGTAAAATTCAAGAACACACCATTTTTTTTGTTAGTTTCTTTGTTACTTTAGAAATAAATTTGGTCGATAGATTCTCACATTAGAGGGGGGGGGGTAAAGTATAGCGGTTTTGCATGCAAAATGTGTTTGGCATAATTATTCTGCATATTAGATAGATAGATAGAGAAGTAGGTTTTAAAGCCAAATATATGGCCATAAACATAGTAAAATAACATAAATGAAAGGCACAAATAACATAAACCTTGATCAGCAATCATCATAAAACACTTTAATAAAACACTGCATTAACCTAATAATAGTACTTAATGTTTGGAAAATCGGACATTGAAAAAAAAAAACACTTAAATTTCTGCACAACCGTTTCCAATCAACAGTTTTGAAGCTTGCTCATGTAACCTGAAAATTTTGTCCCCAGTTACGTATTTTGGGGACAAAAGTTCGGTTACTTACCCTAGCAAAGTTCTTCAGTTACTAATGGCTGGAGTTCATCATTTATTAGTTTGTTTCTGACCAACAAAGTTTTCTGATGATAGTAAAGAGCAAAGTTCTTTGGCTAATGTGGGCTGAAGACCCTCAAAGGTAAATACCCCCCCCCCCCTCCCCCCTTAAGGAAAACTGTTAAAATTCCTCCAGCATAGAATACACTCCCCCCCCATAAAATTCTCTCCAGATGGTTTCATCCTTGCTAAAAAAATCTCCAAAAATTTGCTTAGATAACTGGAAAAAAAAGACCTGGGGAGGGGTAGTTAGCCTTATCTTTTTGGTCTCTTAAAAACGCCATTAGGACTTTTAATATCCATTCAAATGCACCCTCTCTCAATCTTCTAGGACTATTATTTTGATACAACCATCCCTGAAAAAAATAAAATAAATATACACACATCCATGATCTTTCTTCTGGCATATAATGTAAAATTCCACATCTTTGTATATAGGAGCTTGACACTTCTACGGTAGAGTTCTCTGATATGCTGAATTGGGTGGTGTGATTTTCATTAAGATTCCTTGGCTTTTAAGGGGTACTTCCCCCTTAATAGAAAATCATGTAAATTTTCTCAGGTTAACTTTTGATGGGTAACACTAAACTTGATGAATATTCTATATTTGGAATCAGCATAATAAGCTGATAGTTTTGATGTATCTATTGCTACCAAAATTCCTTTTTTGGAGTTGTTTACTATTGAGCCTAGTCACTCCTTACTTACACTTTGTTACCATGAACTGTTTGATTAATAAAACATAAGAGCAATTCAAGCAAAATTAGAAGTATTTTTAAAGTGCAATGCAACTTTAGCATAAAGAGCAGGCTGCTTAAGAGATGTTAGCTCCTCTCCCTTATATATGGAATAATTTCTGTGTGTTTTAATATTGCTTCTTGCTTTCAACTAAAAAAAAACTTTTTATAGTTAATATTAGTAAGGCTCCGCTCAACAACAAAAATATTACCACAAAACCAAAGGAGAATTCACCATAGCCTTTTTGATGGATTTAGTCCATGAAAAGTAAACTTACTTTGTCAAAAACCTAGTAAAAACTATAAATTACCAATTGATTGAAAGTAGTATTAGCTGTAAACTAACTGTTAAAAACAACTGGGATAGTGAAACTGAATCTATGGAGAACACTATTAAATAGAAAAGAAGCATAAGAAAAGTTATATAAATCATTTTTTATTGTTCAGTTGACTTATAGCTGTAGTATAAAAAGGTGGCTAATTGGGCAGTAAGTTACCACTTCATGAAGTTTGCTGCATATAAATTTCATTAACCTGGTCATTGAGACTTTAAACATATTAGTGATTTTACTTTTTATTGTGAGATCTTTTTGAGAGATCTCTATCACAGGAGACCCTAATTCAGAAGCTTTTTTGGGATGCTTGATGTGATGGAATTGCCTGATCCTACACCAAGCTGGATCCTGTTCCTACATGTGTTTTTTTACTGAGCTTTTTACTCTCTACTGACTTTAGCTCTTTACTGATGTATCATTGCAAGAAAAAACCGTTTAAACATTTTCAAAGGGTACAATTTTTTCTTAAATTAGTCTTTTTCTTTTTTTTTGGAGATGAAATTAGGTAGATGTCCGGAAATTCGGTATAAATTGATACTTACTAGTGCTCTTTAGGTAGATGTTGGTATAAATTGATACTTACTAGTGCTCTTTAAATATTTAGACTGAACAATTGAGGGGAACAATTATTGGGCAGAACTAAAATTAAAGCAACTTGACAAAGTCTGGTCTCTATAATAGACAAACATGAATAACACAACAATAAAAATAGATGGCATGGTTACAAGATTTACAGAGATAACATTTTAGGTTAAAGTTAACTTAACTTTAAGTTTGAAACTTGCTCAAGTAAGATTTAGATTTTTTTTTTTTTTTAACAAGCAATTCAAGTGTTATGATTTTATAGTTTTTTTTATAGGCATAATCAATAGCTCTGAATAATCTTGCATAAGGATTGGTCTGCTTACATAGAAACACTGACTACAAAAGAGTAATTGATCTTCATTACACATCATATTCAAAACTCCATATAATATATTTGGATTCCATATGATATTTTGTTTCCTTTGCACTTGTGCTCATTTCCTTTGTATTTTGACCAAATAGGTAAAGGTCTAGAATAACTTCTTTTAAGAAGGTGACAAGATAGAACAAACAGAGATACAATTTTGTATTGCCAATTTTCTTTTAATTTTTAAGTTTTTTTTTTTTGTTTTGGATATGTCATCCCCAGCGTCATCCCCTACATCCCCTACCTAATGGCTTCATTTTGCCTTAGGCTATTTAAATAAAGTAACATAATTATTGACTAAAACTGATTCTAAACAAATAAAAATGGGGAGAAAACAAGGAAATGTGATTCACTTATATTTGCTTTATTTATAAAGTAAGATTGTCAATCCATTTGTTGGTGTTGTTTTTACATAGCCTACTTCAAGGTTAAATTTGGCAATTAGGGGGGGGGGGGGGTGGATTAATTGTAAATAGTAATTTCGATGCATAATTATGGCTTTTCAGAAGGAATCAACCCAGAATTCTGAAAAGAACTTTCAAAACCTGAAAATACTTTAAAATATTTTAAATTTGAACATAATCATAAATTCACAACACATAGGCCAATTTAGCCTGCATATTTCCAATACATTTTCTGTTTCCTTAATTTGTCAATGCTGATTCAGTTTTTGGGTATTGGGTTGCAAAAACACAAGTGATGTAGTGCAAGAGATATAAGAAGTATGTAATTTTGGTTTGGCAATATTTTTGTGCATTAGTAGGGATTAGTGGGTAAAGTAACATGAAGCACATAGTAATGATAAATGTAATTAGGTTATTTTTTTGGTTTTTTTCACTACAGTCAACTTCTACCTCCTACACTAAATTGGTTATCTTCTCTGATTGTAATTTATCTCTGTAGGCTATGGAGTGCATACTTTGCCAAAATATAATATTGAAAACTGGATAATGATGGAACAAAACATGATGAACTTATCTGTTAAAACATCCTGGTTATTATAAAGTATTATCTTTAATGTTTCAATGTTTTATTTGAGTATTTCAGATATTCCTCAGGCTCTATGGAACCATGAGGGGGGGGGGGGCATTTAAAAGTCAATTGATTGTTATAATTAGAAAGATAATAGGGAAAGGAGTTTTTTGTTTGTTCATATTGTCCCCATGTTAACTTTGGAATCTTTCATATATTGATAAATTATAAATGAGAGACTTTTCAATATCATGGAATATAGTTGAGTCAATTTGATAAAATACAGGAAAAGAATGAAACCCTGTATGATTTGTAAGGTTGCTGTGCTTTACCTCTTTGGTATCATTCCCACTTGCTAAAAGAAACAGAATAAGGTACTTGTGTACATAATGGTAGACACTCAAGATGTGAAGTTAGGTTAATCCTAATGAAATATATCAAAATATCATGAAAGTATATTACTTTTGAAACAAATTTGGGCTATATATTTGCACATTAGGGGAATAGGGGTAAAGTATAGTTGGTCTGTATGCAAAATGTATTTGCTACAATTTTTCTGCATATTATGAAGGAAGAATTCTTTTCTAACTTTATGTTGTTCAAATACTTTATCCCCACCAACACCCCTCCCTAATTTGCAAATATTTAGCCCAAATTATTTGAGTCTAATGTATTCTTTCACCCATCACTTGTTTTCCACTGAGTGTAAGCTAATTGTCTCTTAATAAAGACAGGTAAAACTGTTTTTTTCTTGATTGTGTACTATTTTGTACCCAAGTACCCAGAATAAATTGCAAATCCTTCTTAAAAACATTCTAAAATATTTACTCACATTCTTCCTTAAGGTGTATCAATAACCTTTATGTTTCCTAGATTATCAGATATATCGTGAATGTATATATGTGTGCAATTTCCTCACCCTGGGAATTGCTGCTTTACTGCTTTTGTCTTTGCAGTTATTTCAATTTGAAGAAAGAATTGAAATGTGTTTTAGCTGTTTCCCCCCTCAAAAGAAAGTGCCATAAAATTCTGGAAATTTTAGAACTAAAAACTTCTAAAATACTGCCTAAAAACACTTCAATCTACTACCCCTTCTAGTAATGATCAAACATATAGCTGAAATTACATATTCTCCATGAGTTTTTCTATTGCTTGATACTGTTAACATTGTTTTTTTTTTTTATCCTTAAAATTAATTTGAAGAAAAGAATACATGTAGAAAATTTAGATTATAGTTAAGAGTTCTGTTTTAGTGATTTTCAACTCAGAAGGGAACACTATAAAATTTTGGAAACTAATTATACAAATTCTAAAATGGGTAGTCATTCATATAAGAACCCCCCTTCCCTAACCCTCATCTGTAATGGTAAAATATTCTATCTCATATTATAGAATCTCCATGAATTCTAATATGTAATTTCTTCTTCAAATTAACATAAGAGCAAACTAATAACATTAACAAGACCAAGCAACAGAAAATCTCATTAAGAATATATGGTTTGTGGGCTGTATATTTGACCATTAGGAGGGGTTGGAGCAAAGTGAAGTAATTTTTAGAATGATACAAGTTAGAGTTTTTAGATTTTTTTTAAAGTAGTTTTATTAATTGTATACAGTTTCCTTGACGATACCTAGTTGAATATAAAAAATTCACCCAATATAAAAAAAAATTGGGGCATCTAGCTGAGAATGCATGGAAAGGTTGAAGTTTATTGGTGCATCCTAAAGTTTATATTTGATTTTGAACAATTTAAAGTACTTTTCAGTATATTGTAGTGTTTCCTTCTGCAGAGTCAAGTTGCAATGCTGATACAACCTCTTCCAAAGGAAATGCTATAAAATTCTGAAAATATCTTGAAAACAATTTGCCTAATAAAAATAATAATAATCTCAGGAAGATTGTCCTTCTTTGTTGAAAGTAAATACTTGATTAATATTTCAAAAGAAATTTAGACTGATATTTTTCATCAGAAAGACAGTTTTTGAATTTTAGCACCCTCTTCTTAAAAAAAGAAAAAAAAAACTAATCGCATTTCTATTTCTTTGACTGCTGAAGGAGCATAACCTGTGCTTTCAACTGTACTAAGATATAAAATTGGTTTTACAGTGTTTAAAAGTCGGTATAGCCTTGGTATTTTCAGGGACTTTTGCCTCTAATCTACTGACTAAAATCTAAGTGCCATAACCAAGTGTTGATGATAGTATTATACTTCTCATAATTTCCATTGACTTTGTTCCAAGGTCTATGGACTTGCCTCCAATTTTGGATACGGCCGAGCTTGTCACAACATCTGAGGGTTCTTTTATTAAAATAGGTAAGTGATATTGTTAAATTCTCTGTTACAGAATAAAAGAAAAACTGTTGCTCTAAATAATGATTTTTCACTTTTTGCCCTTCTTACTCATTTAGCGGTCCATTAACTGTGTATGCATTTGGATCTAACCATTATGATTTGGGAGAGGATAAAAGCAGCTGTTTTTGACACAAAATATATATAGACTCAATTTTTTAGCCATAATTTTTAAGTTGGGAAAGACAACTAATCATCTGAAATAAGAATTTTCTCTTGCTCTTTCTTGTGTGTAGGTATGACAAAGGGAATATTACCACCAAAGAGGGGGCAATTATGGAGCAGCAAGATTTTTTTGAATTTATAAGATAACTAATGTTGAATTTGGATGGGGATATCAAGTTATAAGACATGTAAAAGAGGGCTAAAGTTAGTTGAATTCAGGTGCTTAACTTCAAGAGCCTATATTTCGTTTTTGTTTTCGGAACTAATCCACTGTATGAAGAAAACTTCAATTGATAAGTATTTTGGCTACTTTTTATTGTGTTATAAACTTTCTTTGTTTCTGTGACAAAAAAAAAAAATATTATATCAAGTATTTAATTTTTTTCTTATTCAATATATTATCATTAGTTTACTTTTATCTAGGACCTTCTATTTTCATAGATTTCCATGAATTTTGCTGAATGTTTTTTTCTTTGTCTTTATAAAAAGCAGATTTAAAAAAACGATTGGTGAAAAAACATCTGCATATATATCTGATTTTATTTATTTCTATATGTTCAATGTATATGTAAAATTCAATATAGATGCATATTTTTATTTTTAACATAACTAAAAGAAAAAGCAGTTGGATTTGTTTAGTAAGCTTTATTGTTCATGTTTTCTGTGTCCTAATTAAAATTTTGTTTCAGAAGCTGATGATACTTTGTCAGGTGACAGTGATACGCCCTTTCACACTCCAAACGATTTTTTGTCTGCAAAACATGAAGATGATCCTTTGCTTACTTTACCCAGTGTTTCAGGACCATATAAATTTGAATATGACGCCCTGGAATCAGGACCCTTATGGTCTGAAAATGAAGGTACATATCAAGCATTTGATTCTTGTAAAATGAAATATATCAGTTAATATTTCATGGGAAAAAAATAGGGCAAGGGGACTTAATATTAAGATGGAATTTGTTTTGTCTCATTTAAACATGCAGGTGCTTGCTAAACCCTTTTTGTTGTCTGACATGGACATTTTCAAATTTTCACTTGGAAGTGGTTTGGCAAATATTGGTATATATCTATTTATCAATTAATATATAAATATGTCTATTATTTGGATTTCATGTTGAATTTGAAAGAAGTAGAAAATTAGCAGTTATGAACTGATCTGCCTACCAGAAATCTTTACTATTGAATATTAATTTACTAAAGAAGTTTTTTTTCAAACAAAATACTATATATCATATCATATCATGAACATATCAAGTTCTGTTGGACTTTAAAAATAAAGAACAAAGTTTTACTCAGGTATTCAATTCTAGGGGCATTCAGGTTGTATTCACCCCTCCCTGCCCCTCCCTAATTTATTGAGTACAACTGTTGGAATATTTGGGCTAAGAGGGGTACCAACTAATTTAAAGAAAAGACTCACATATAGACAGTTCAGAAAACGATGGATTTGTTTTAATAGTTTATCCCCTCACAAGTAGCAGCTATAAAACAGTGAAAGCTTATCAATCCTAAAAGAACGTCACAAAAACTTTACCCCCCCCCCCCCGCCTCCTGCTAATAGTAAAATATTTTGTCCAACTCATATATTCTCTCTGAATTTTCCATATGTGACTATTTTCTTCAAAATTGAATTAACAGCAAACAGGCTATATTTACTGCATCAAGCTACCATAAAAAGGGATTAACCTCTCTTTAATGGAGAATATCCGATTTCGGGTATATATATTTAACTATTATGTAGGGTCTGACTGGAAATTATAGGGAATTACTTCTAGGAATGATGTAAATAAGAAGTGTTTTATTTTATAATGTTTCCTTAAGTGTGCCTGGTTAAATAAGAAAAAAATTACCAAATATATATACTTTAGGGAATCGTTTTTAAAATGCTGGGAAAGGGTAAAGTGTATTGCATTTAGGGCCTGACCATATATTGGGCTGATATGAGGGTTAGTGTCATTATCGGATATTGGAAAAAAATATCGTTAACGTTTTTCTTTTTTTTGGTTGGGGGTTAAGTTCCTAAAAAATACGTTCCTTAATCAAATTTATTTTTTTGCAAAGCTGTTTGTCATCTTGTGTAATTTTGCATGCGAGATTGATATTAAAAGCAATACGACCACTCCTGGGGCGGAAATGATGTAAGTTATGATTTTGAAATGTGCTCTTAAATATGACTCTACTAATGTGAATTTTTTCCAAAATTAAGGCTCTAACGAATTAGTCCTAATTGTCCCGTTGTTCTTTAGTTTTAAGTCATGAAGTGTCAAATTAGTAATTTCCATTGAATTAAGAAATTTTGGTAATACAATTCTTTCTTCCTGTTTTGCATGTGAGATTGATACTAAAAGCAATTCAACCACTCCTTGGCTAGAAATGACGTAATTTATGCTCTTGAAATGTGCACATAAATATGATGCTACTAACAGGATTTTTTTTTTTTCCAAGATTAAGGCTCTAAATGAATTAGGCATAATCATCGCCATATTCTTTAGTTTTTAAGTCATGAAGTGTCAAATTAACCATTTCAATTGAATTGAGACATTTGGGTGACAGTATAATTCCTTCTTCCTGTTAATCCCTTAAAGAGTCACACATTTTATATGATTTGTATTCTCCTGGGATTAGTTGTGATTTACACTGTTACTTTTTTTCAAAGCACAGACGTCGTTTACTATTCGATGTGACCATCGCAGTCACTTGTCTTCCAACCGCGGATTTTTTTGTTAATTTTTGTTCATCATTTTCTGAGATTTTTTCCAGGCCTTTTGCTTTAGCAGTTTAGATTCATGCTTTAGATTTCGCAGTTTGGTTAGATTCATCGTTTTAAATAATTTCTTAAAGACGTCATAGATACCAATAAACGTCTTCTCCAGTTTTTAACCACAAATTGCTGTTCAAAATTTTCTTTTGCAATTCAATTTGATTCTTGCTCTCGTTTGTTTTGTGCATTTTGCTTTAGTTATTGAGATTCTCACTTTCGCTTTCTTTCTTATGACATATATTTGTGCTTTATTTTCATTGAGCAATCTTTTAAACTTTTTTTCCATGCATCTGTCTCATTTGAAAATCCGGGCCGAGGGACAAAAATTTCTCCTCGTTGTTCAAACGACGTATTATTTTCAATCATTGTCAGTTAAATCATGTCATGTTGTTCGTACTCTGTTTAAGCAAATGGATCTTAAATTGCGACTTTGTTTTCTTAGTGTTTTGGTTAGTGTTGGCCCGCTTTCTTTTGGTGCTGGTTGTGGTTTTACCAGCTTCCACTTCAGACTTGCCAATAAAATTACATCCCTTGTCAAGTCTTCATTTATGTTTTGTTTCTTAATTGGAACTTTTTCCCTCAGTTTGCCTTTTGTCATTGTAAAAACATGATGCAAAACCTTTTTTTTTTGTAACAGAGGCTGATCAAGTATCAAGTTTTACTGATTTTTCTTTGATTGGATCTTTAACTTTTGTCTCGGCTTAACTTTTGCCACTATGAAATACATATTGCCGAATCTTTGTTTTTTAACAAAGGCATAATAAGCATTCATGACCCCATCCATGTCAAAATTTCAAATCCAATCATCATCGCTATCATTTTGAAATGTGATATTTCGTTCTTCCTATTTTTGTCTCACTTCATGGTCCAGTTTGTTCATTTTCACCCAACGTGAATTTACGTTGTTTGGGCCTTTTGTTTTTTTGCCTTCTAGCCGTACATTTTTTTTTAGCTTTCGTTGTTAGTTCGTTCTGATTCTCTCTTTCGCTTATGGTCCAACCACATTTTTCTTTCTTCTTTATTTAGCATTTTGATGACTTCAGAGAATTAGTCAATGCCCTTTGCTTTGGTCCAGGTTGTTGAATTTCACCCGTTGTGAATTTAAGTTGTTCGACTTGTTCTCTTAGACTTATTAAGTTTGATAGTTCAGATGGTTCCAACGAATCATTATTTGTGACAATTATAAATTTTGTTTTGGGCGTTTGTCTAGGCCTAATTTTTCATACTGCTTAGTTTCAAAACAGACTGATATATCTCTCTAGAAGACGGTCGGTTTTACGCTATGAATGAAGTCTGCATATGAGTCATTCATTGGTTTAATATGAATGCAGCCCTTTATGTTGGCAAATGACGTCATTGCAATACCATTGTATATAAGTAGGCTATGACGTCACTCACGCGAATCTTTTTTTTCAAAAATTAAGACTTGGGGAGTTTTCTCAAACTGTTCTCCTATGAAGTTAATTTTTCTGGTCAGAAAATCCCAGTGGGTCAATTTTCAAAAAAAAGTATGGAGCTATGTATATATTTTAAAATATTATTTGTTTCTCGTATTTCATATGGTAGAACAAAAAGTCAAAGATTCATTGAAGAGGCCATTTTACACGTTTAAGAGTTAAGAAGAGCAGGAAAGAAAACCATAGGAATCCTTGTAGAAACTAAATTAAATGCCCATTCACAAATAAACCTTAAAATGTTATCCTAGAACATCTATATGAATCTTTCGGAGCTTTTTTGTGTTGTACTCTTAAATTTGTTTTGTTAGAACCTTCTCTTGAAATTGACAAATCAATCTCACATTATATGAGCATCCCACCTTTCTTGTTAGCGATAGTGATTTTCTATAGTGTAGTTTACTGTAATGTTCTCTTTTCAAACTCAAACAGTAAACTGCCATCCAATAAGCATCTGACATTTCTTGTTAGTTATCCCTCATTTGCTTTACGTCTTGGTGAAGTCGTTCACCCTTCTCTCCACAAATGGTCCCTCAATTTAGGGGAAATAGTTCTAAACATAGGCAGCGCGCTAGCTGCCTAAGTAAAGAACGATGTGGGCACAATGTGAGTTTTTTTTTCTTCAGCCGGGCACTTCGTATCGAAGGAGTTGTCGTAGAAACTTTGAAAAGGGCTCATTCGATTGGAAATTGGAGTGGCTAGCGCCCTTTTTAATAGTCGAAAGTGATTGGATGGCAACTACCCCCACGCCCATCATTCCCCCAAACACATCCAATCAAAATTTTGAGACAAGTCATTTTTTTCAGCGTAGTTTAGTTCCAGATAGAAAATATGTTTTTAAGGAGGACACTCCCCCACAACCCTCAGGGCAAGGGTTTTAATTTATGCCCAGGGGGCATATAAGGTTTTTATGGAAGGCGTTGTCGTAGAGACTTCAAAACAGGCTCATTCGATTGGAAATTCGAAGGGCTAGTACCCTTTTTAATAATCGAAAGTGATTAGAGGGCAACTAGCCCCCATACCACGCCCATCAATCCCCCAAACACATCCAATCAAAATTTTTAGATAGCCATTTTGTTCAGCGTAGTTGATTTCTACGTAGAAAATATGTTTTTGAGGAGGACACTTCCCCGCAACTCTCAGGGCTAGGGTTTTAAGTTATGCCCTGGGGGCATATAAAGTTTTTATAGAAGGCGTTATCGTAGAAACTTCAAAAAAAGGCTCATTCGATTGGAATTTTAAAGGTCTAGTGCCCTTTGTAATAGTCGAAAATGATTGGAGGGCAACTAGCCCCCCCCCCCACGCCCATCATTCCCCAAATACATCCAATCAAAATTTTGAGATAACTATTTTGTTCAGCGTAGTTGATTTCCAAATAGAAAATATGTTTTTGAGGAGGACACTCCCCCACATTCCTCCGGGCAAGGGTTTTAAGTTATGCCCTGGGGGCATGTAAGAACGATGTTGGCACAATGTATTATTTATTAATTTTTTCCTTTAGAGCAGGGCACTTCGTATCGATGAAGCTTTCGTAGAAACTTCGAAAAGCGTTCATTCAATTGCAAATTGGAATGGCTTGTACCCTTTTTAATAGTCGAAAGTGATTGGAAGGCGACTAACACCCTCTCACGCCCACCATTTCCCCAAACACATCCAATCAAAATTTTGAGATAGTCATTTTGTTTCGCGTAGTTTAGTTCCAGATAGAAAATATGTTTTTAAGGAGGACACTCCCCCACAACCCTCAGGGCAAGGGTTTTAATTTATGACAAGGGGGCATATAAGGTTTTTATAGAAGGCGTTTTCGTAGAGAGACTTCAAAACAGGCTCATGCGATTGGAAATTCGAAGGTCTAGTACCCTTTTTAATAATCGAAAGTGATTGGAGGACAACTAGCCCCCACCCCACGCCCATCAGTCCCCCAAACACATCCAATCAAAATTTTGGGATAGCCATTTTGTTCAGCGTAGTTGATTTCTACGTAGAAAATATGTTTTTGAGGAGGACACTTCCCCACAACCCTCAGGGCAAGGGTTTTAAGTTATGCCCTGGGGGCATATAAGGTTTTTATAGAAGGTGTTATCGTAGAAACTTCAAAAAAGGCTCATTCGATTAGAATTTTAAAGGTCTAATGCCCTTTGTAATAGTCGAAAATGATTGGAGGGCAGCTAGCCCCCCCCCCCTCCCACGCCCATCATTCCCCCAAACACATCCAATCAAAATTTTGATATAGCCATTTTGTTCAGCGTAGTTGATTTTCAAATAGAAAATATGTTTTTTGAGGAGGACACTCCCCCACATTTCTCAGGGCAAGGGTTTTAAGTTATGCCCTGGGGCATGTAAGAACGATGTTTGCACAATGTATTATTTATTAATTTTTTCCTTTAGAGCAGGGCACTTCGTATCGAAGAAGTTGTCGTAGAAACTTCGAAAAGCGCTCATTCAATTGGAAATTGGAATGGCTTGTGGCCTTTTTAATAGTCGAAAGTGATTGGAAGGCGACTAAAAACCCTCTCACGCCCACTATTTTCCCAAACACATCCAATCAAAATTTTGAGATAGCCATGTTGTTTAACATAGTTGAAAGTTCTGGAAATTCGGTCTTAGAGGATGAAAACCACCCTAACAGACCTTAGGGTAAGGATTGTAATTTATGCCCTGGGGGCAAATAAGGTGTTTATAGAAAGCGTTGTCGTTTCCAAAACGGCTCATTCGATTGGAAATCGAAAGGCCTAGTGCCCTTTTTAATAGTCGAAAGTGATTGGAAGGCTTGACATTTTTATAGTAAAGATCGAAGTGGGTATAATGTATTATTTTTTGTTGTTGTTGTTGTTTAGACCAGGGCACTTTGTATCGAAGGAGTTGTCGTGGGAACTTCGAAAAGGGCCCATTTGATTGAAAATAGAAAGGGCTGATGCCCTTTTTAATAGTCAAAAGTGATTTGAGGGCAACTAATCCCCCTTCCACTCCCAACCTCCCTCGCCCATCCTCCCATTTCTGCTCTTAAAATTAACCAAATCAAAATAGCGTAAGTGTATCCTAGCTATCAAAGAAAGTAAACAGATTTTTTTGTGAATGGTATCAAGTTTTCCATTTCAGGTCAACTAGAGGAGGTATGAAACTAAATTAAACAGTACTATTGTTTCCAGATTTTTAAAAGGGTGTATGTTGTTAAAAATTGCTGAAAATTTTTCTCCAGCATACAAATAGCAGGCCAAACTATAAAGTCTTAAAAAACGAAAAGATTTAAAGTATTATTTTCTTTTTCCCTGAAAAGACTATGTCAATATAAAAACGAACAGAAATTTATGTGAAAAACTTTCCACAAAATAAGTTTTTCAAAGAAAAGTAAAGAGCTCCATTAAACAAAAAATGAGCAAAAATAAAATCAAATAATCTACCAAGCTTGAAACTACCACAAATCAGCATCGATAAATGAATGAAACCCAAAACGAACAGAAATTACAATAATTAACCGAGTCAAACTCAAAACGAGCAGAAATTAACATAAGTTGGGCGCAAAACCCCTATGCCTTCCCAAGGCCAGAAACAAAATTTGCACTTTACTGAAAAAATACAAATGAATTTGCATTGTCAGTTTAATATACATATACTGACATTTAGTAATCAAAATGTTAATATTATTTGATTTATTAAAGTTATAAAAGTAAAAACATTTATATTTTTTTCAGTAAAGTGCAAATTTTGTTCTGGCCTTGGGAAGGCATAGGGGTTTTGCGCCCAACTTTTCTGCTCGTTTTGAGTTTGACTCGGTTAATTATTGTAATTTCTGTTCGTTTTGGGTTTCATTTATTTATCGATGCTGATTTGTGGTAGTTGCACGCTTGGTAGATTATTTGATTTTATTTTTGCTCATTTTGTGTTTAATGGAGTTCTTTACTTTTCTTTGAAAAATTTATTTTGTGGAAAAAGTTTTTTAAATTAATGGCTATTTAAATGAGGAACTCGGCTGTTCTTGAAAATAAATAAGATTACTATTAACTCGGTGATCTGAAAAATTGTTTACATGCATCCAAGTTAAAACTCGACATAGCGATCGCTCATGCAGTCCAATCAATAAAAAAAGACGTGGAGGGTGGCTGTTGCCCTCCGGTATTTTTAACTCCTAAAAAGGGCACTAGAACTTCCGGTTTTCTATCCAATGAGCCTCTTGGTCTCACCCTTTTTTGGCATAGTACTCATATTGACATATTGGCTGTGGCATAGTCTTTAAGTCTTGGTGAAATCTTTCACCTTGCTCATTACTAGTGGCGACTAAAGTCTCTGAGAAGTAGTTCAAATGGCTATATAAATAGTGACCTTGAATACTCATGTTACAAGCATGGTTTCTGAAACGGATAAGCATATTGTTTACCAAGGTGACACAATATTCAGCTTTGCGGTGACCCAAAAACTGTTTGACTTCTACAAATGATGTACAATCTTATTCCTCTTCCTCATTCAGTTAAGAAAAATCCAAATATTTGTTTTGTCTCCACTTATGGTTGGATTTACTCCAGGGTGTATGTATTTTTTGGTCGTCCAAGGTTTCATTTTCACTCTTTACTTACATCAGAATATCTAATTTTAATAGCTAATATAAGCATCATCAAGAGCTAGAGAAGAGGGATCGAAAATAAAATTTGTTCTTAAAATCTATCTTAAGATATACTGTTTTCTTTTTTAACTCAGTCGAATTTTTTAGGTCGCTTCTCACCACATGTGTCTGGACTATACTTACAGAGAAATACGTCACTACTTGCTAATACTCTGAGTGGTTTCTCAAATCCATTTGCATTGGAATCTGAAGCCAAAGGCTTTAAAAATGAGAAAACATGTCTGAAAAGTCGCCTGCAAAGTAAAAAGCATGGAAAATTAGAAAGACATCAAAGATCACATAAAGGAGAAAAGACATATAAATGTGACGTCTGTGACAAGATCTTTTCTCAAAGAGGAAATTTGAATTCGCATCAAAGATTGCATACGGGTGAGAAACAGTTAAATGTGATTTATGTGACAAGGCTTTTTCTCAAAAGCATGTTTTAAAGGCGCACCAGAGTGTGCATACAGGTAAAAAGCCTTTTAAATGTGATGTGTGTGACAAAACTTTTGCTATAGCAGCAAGTTTGAAAGTACATCAAAGACTGCATTCAGGTAAGAAAACGTTTAAATGTGATGCATGTGATAAAACTTTTTTTTACGCAGGAAATTTGAAGCAGCACCAAAGAGTGCATACGGGTGAGAAAACGTTTAAATGTGATGCATGTGATAAAACTTTTTTTGACGCAGGAATTTGAAGCAGCACCAAAGAGTGCATACGGGTGAGAAACCGTATAAATGTGTTGTGTGTGACAAGGTCTTTTCTCAAGTAGGACATTTGAAGCAGCACCAAAGAATGCATACAGGTGAGAAACTGCTTAAATGTGATGTGTGTGACAAAACCTTTTCTATAGCATCAAATTTGAAGCAGCACCAAAGAGTGCATACGGGTGAGAAACCCTTTAAATGTCCTGTATGTGACAAGAATTTTTCTCATTCGCAAAATTTAAAGAGGCACCAGAGAGTGCATTCAGGTGAAAAGCCTTTCAAATCCAATGTATGTGATCAGACCCTTTCTCAAGCAGCAAGTTTGAACGCGCATCAAAGACTGCATTCAGGTGAGAAAACGTTTAAATGTGATGTATGTGAGAAGGCATTTTCTGAAGCAGGAAATTTGAAGCACCAAAGAGTGCATATTAGTTAACAGCAATTCAATGTTCTGTAGGTGAGAAAAGTTTTAAGCAAGTTTATATGCACGATTTTTTACATGAAACTGAATCTTAGTAGAGGACTTGAAATTAATAAAAGTTGCAAATATAGATGGATCATATGGTAAGAACAAAAACAAAATTGTAAAAACTAGTCTGCTGTTTGAATACAGATCAAATGCTGCACATAGGTGGGAAACCTTTTTAAATGTAATCTGTGTTAGAAAAATTTTTCTGATCTGAACAATTTTAAAGGCATCAAAGAGTGCATGCAGGAGTTTAGTGAGATTGTAATAATACAAGCTGGATCCTCATTGGCTTGTTGTCATTATTCTCACAAGTAATTGTAAATACTTACCGTCGGATTAGATTCATTTAATTCGAAATTAATATCTAACAACCAATTCTCAGAAAAGCTTCTTGGTTTATAGACTGCAACAAGACCTTCAGGCACATTGGTAGTTTTTATTCAAAGAATTTTTTGGTACTTGTAGGATATACCCCCTACCTCTCAAGAAGTGAAGTTAGGTTAATCCTAATAAAATATACCTAAGTATGATAAAAAATATAAAATACTTTAGAAACAAATTTGGGCTATATGTCTGCAGATTAGGAAGGGGGGTGGGGGAGGGGGGGGGGGGGGGGGTAAAGTTCCGCAGTTGTGCATGAAAAATGTGTTAAATACCCCCCCCCCCCCCCCCCTGTAATATGCAAATATATAGCCCGATTTATATATTTCCGATCTATTTTGTCACTTCTCTTTGTCTTTTTTAACACTAAGTTGAAAGAAACCAGTTTACAGCGCGTCAATGCATGATTAAGTTAAGCGGTAGGGGGTATATCATACAAGTACGGAATTTGTATTGAAAGATTTTTTTTCTGGTAAGTCAGGTTTTATGGAAAATAAAGGTTGTCTTTTCATCCAATGACCAATGTGGAACTACACAAACAAAAAAGGCATATGCCTATTTACTGTAAAAATTCTTCTTAAATGGATAATATAAAAAGAAACAGGTCTACATTGTCCAAACTGAAATGCATAATAATCAGGATTTTCAAGTTTGTTCAAAAGATCCGAAAGCTTTGTTTTTCAAATGGTGTTTTCTATTATTTTTTCTTTGTTATTTAACAGAATATATTACGTTTATGTCCGGTTTTAATTCTGCTGTCAATAAAATTCCGTTTTAGTATCCCTCTCAATTTTTCTTTGAAAATGTTGTTTTAAAAATTTAGTTTTCCAGAAAAAAGTAATTACATATTTTGATTTCATATCAGGCTTTGTCATATTGAGACTTGAGGGCTTTTCTGATATTCAAAGACAGTCGTTTGGCTTGAGCAACTCTCTTGACCGTTCAGTTAAAGGATATAGGGGGGGGGGGGGAGAGGAAGCCATAGACTCTCTCACTCATGCAGGACTATATATATATACTAGTAGAGTGCATGTATCCAATTAGGATGGTTCTACTGACCAATGTCATTCTCTAAAGCACTCTTGACAATCAATGAACCCTTAATTGACCCACTTGCTAGTTGCATAACAGCTTTTTTTGTTTACCCCGAGCATAGGTCAATGATTTTACATCTGCTTAACGAATATAGTGACTCCTGGTACCTTTGTGTTGCTTAACGTATTTCTTTGAGCTTGGAGAGTTACATATCAGAGGCAATGCAGTACAGTTGCCTATAGTAAAGGCCATACGGCTCCAACGTTTTATTGTATAATATTTTTTTTTCAGAGGAGCTTCATATGGAAATGGTGTTCATATAAACTTCGAAGGGAGTTCATTCGATTGGAAATTGGAAGTTCTAGTGCCCGTTTTAATAGTCAACAGTGATCGGAGGGCAACTCCAATGTATATTTTCTCCAAATGTATCCGACAAAAATTTTGAGATAGCCATTTTGTTAAAAATAGTTCAAAGATCAGATAATAACAATTCCGGTGTTGACACAGCCCTCCAGTGCCTGGGAGCAGGTGTTTTAAGTTATGCCAAGGGGGTATATATTGTTCTTTTGGAAGGGATGCTTGTATAAATATCAGAAAGGGCTTATTTGATTGGACATTGAAAGTTGATACTATGCCTCCAAGAAACCCATTTAAACTCATCAGTTACTCTAAAAAATTCCTGGATATAATGTCCTAAGAAAAGATAGATCTTCCAATAGAATTGGTGGTGGAGTTGCCATCCTTCTAAGATCACACCTCAAATTCTGTGGTATAAGCCTTCTTGATTTCAGTCATGACATTGATGCAATTTGTGTGAAGTTGTGGCTGGCAAACATGGAGGTTACGGTTATTAATTTATATAACCCAAATGGTAATAACAATGAACAAGATTTTTTCAATTTTATTTCTAATAACTTCTCAAAATCAAATCTAGTGGTTGTTGGGGACTTCAATGCCCATAGTCCTATCTGGGTTATTCACCTTGAAATAATGATGGCAAATACATAGAGGAATTCCTCACCAATTTTACCAATATAGTACTAGTGACTCCTAGACACCTAAATACCTACTTCAGTAAAAGAAGTGGGAGCTATTTAACTATTGATCTTCAATTAGTGTCATCAAGTTTAATAAATAAAATTACCGTCAACAAAATTGACAAACTCCTAAGCGACCATTTTGCCATATGCACAAAAATTGGTGACCTAGCCATCATTGATAACTTCATTCCCCACTATGTGTGGCAAAAAGCAGAGTGGCCAAAGTTCTCCAAAATTCTATCAGACCATGACAACTCTTCACTGTCCACTGACCAAAACGAGCTCTCAAAAATTTCACATCACTACTGCTTGATGTTGCAAAACTTCCCATACCCCAGTCCCAATGCCCAAAAACACTGAAGAATAATAAACCCCCTAAGCCATGGTGGACATCCTCTTGCCAAGAAGCTTGGCACAATAAAAGGAATGCCATCAGATCCTTCAAGAGAAATCCATCCAATGGAAAATATATAGCAAAACTACAAGCAGAGGCAAAACTTAAGAGAAGAATCAAACTTGCAAAAGAAGAGCCATGCAAAAACTTATCTCTTATCAGTGTCCCGCGAAACACAAGAGTCAAAGATTCATAAATTTCTAGACAAGATGTGTGGCAAATTCTCCACACAGAACCCCCGTCCATTACCAGCTAACTCTAAATGGTCAGCAGCTGGAAACCAACAAAGAAAAAGCTGAATTTTTAGCAGATTTTTTTGAGAAGAAGTTCAAAAACACCCCTCATAATTCACCTCAGATTAGCCTAACACCCCATTTTGACTTGCCTGTGTCCCAGTATCTCCTCCAAAATTTTACAATGATTGAGCTAGACAAAGCAATCAATTATCTTGTAGCATATCTTGTAGCCACGACCAGATCCATCCATCTTTACTCCAACACCTTCCAACAGACTTTAAAAAAGCACTCTTAGCTCTTCAACAACGCCTGGAGTAATTCCTTCTTCCTATCCACTTTGAAAACATCACTCATCATCCCTATATTAAAACAAAATAAACCCAAAGAGGACCCCAACTCCTTCCGACCAATTATGATTACCCCAGTTCTGGGAAAATTTTATGAGAAGATAATTCACTCCCCATTGTATTGGTTTGCTGAGTCTAACCACCTCATCCCACATACCTAAACAGGCTTTAAGAAATATTATTCGTCCATTGACGCATTTGTTTGCTTAACCAATGCCATATCTGAGTGTTTGAAAGATAACCAAATCCTAGTTGCAGCCTTCTTGGACTAACAAATTGCATATGATAATATCCAACATCCACTCCTACTGCAAAAATTATCAAAAATAGGTTTTCCACTACCTGTAGTGAATTTCTCTAAAAGTTACCTATCCAAATGCTCTTTTGTTCTCCAAGTAAATTCCTACATCTCTTCTAAAGTCTATCTTCATCGGCCTTCCCCAAGCTGCTGTCCTCAGCTGTCTCCTGTTTTCTCTATATTTATGGGATCTGAACCTACCCCAAACAAATATTCAGTTTGCAGATGATATAGTCCTATGGTCTACCTCAAATAATTTTAAACTGGCCCAATCCAAGTTACAAAAGTTGCTTTATGCCTTTGAATGTTTCTCTAACAATTCCTGCCTACCCACCGCCCCATCAAAATCAGCTATAGTACAGTTTACATAATAAGAGAAACCCCCAATCTGCCCTGCTAACCCTAAATGGTGTTGTCATCCAAGAGCAACAACACATCAAATATCTAGGCCTTGCTCTAGACCAAAAACTAACTTTCAGGCTCCCACATTGAAAATGTGAGAATAAAATGCCTCAGAAAAATGCACATCTTACAAAGGCTACTCAATACACCATGGGGTTGCCATGAAAAAATTGTAATAAAATTCTATAAGACATATCAGATCTCAGATTGATTATGGACTAATTGTCTATGGCTCATGCTCAAAAACCCTATTATGCAGTCTGGAGACTGTCCAGAATACTATGATCTGTGCTATACTTGGCCTCATGAATCACATCAAAACCAACTTGCTCCTCAGCAAAAGTGGTCTCACCTCTATTGCTACGCGCAGAGAAAACTTACTTGCCCACTACTTTACAAAAATTGAAGATAACAGTTCCCATAGATTACATGATTGGCTCAGAAACCCTGGTGCTTTTAAGGGCCATGCACGGGAATTTGCAACCACCCAAATGACCTTCCCCATACCTTCATCTTCTTTATTTCAAATATACCCCCGGATACCATCCTTGGCTAATCACTACCCAGATGTGAACCTATTGTTTGCGCCAGCTATTAAGGCAGATCTTTTCCTTGTCTATGTAAAATCATTATTCCACGAATTTGAGTCTCAGAGATATAACCACCACCTCCCAATTTTTGTGGAGTCCACTTCCTATCTTTAGGTATAGCAGCTGCAGAAAGACTCCATTATGATGTGAGTATCATGACAGCTGAAATAGCTGCCATCAACATCGATTGGAAACCATTATAAAGATTCCAACCCTCCAAGAAACACCCCTCTTATAATTTATTCAGACTGAAAATCAGCCTTTGCCTCAATATCACCAGAGTATTCAGACTTTCCAGACATTGATACCTCCACCATTCTTGTACTATTGAAAAAACTACTTAAACAAGGTATATCCACAAAATTCCAATACATCCCAAGTCATATGGGTATTAAAGAAAACCGCAAGGCAGATGAAATAGCTAAATCTGCCCTTCAGTTTGAAAAAATATCTGGAAGGCCTATCCCAGTAAGAGATATAAACCATTGGTGCCTAAAAATTTATCTAGCTAACCAACGCCCACCAAACCTTTCTCCATTTACATCCCGGAAAGACTCAAAGATGTACCATAGAATACAATCAAATGCTACTGGCCTTAACTGCCTAACTTATCACTATCAAAACACAACCCAACAGTAACAAGCCCTCTTTCCCGCCTACGTCAAACCCATGACGAGACCATCAACCACGTTCTTTTTGGTTGTTCTGTGACAACTGTCAACCATAAAAAAAATGGCTAGCTTTATCTGCTGTATTCAAGCGCCTTAATCTAACCCCTAATATTGACCAACTAACACAAAGGAGATACTCTTCAATCGATGATGCCTAATTGTTCAAAGTTCTTTAACTGCCTAAATATAGGTGGTTCCATCAATGATGTATAAACTCTATTATTAAATAATAATAGTCTAATTTTTATATTTGATTTCCCAGGATGCCCCTGACATAATCAGACAATACGAAAAAGGTTAAATGGATTTATCCGAAGCCTATAACTGAAGAAGAAGAAAAAAGATTTTCTATTGTTCTAGGCTGGGAGTGTAATCATCCAGTTCTTAGGGTATTTACTATGGTGCACTTATTGTTACTAATAATTGGTTCACATCTTCAATTCTTTTGAGGTTCTTCATGTTTCTAAAATGTGTATATATTACTGAATTGCTAATATTCCATAAATGATTTAAATTTTTAAACCAACCTACAACCCCTCAAAGATGTCAAGGATAATATACTCTATGTTTCAAAATTGCAGATATTTTTAAGGGTAAGTTTAAGAGGGATGCAAAGAAAAACCATAGGCAAGGGTAAAAAATAAGCATCCAATTGAGTAAAATTTAAGACTAAAACCCTTTTATTTTGTAACCAAAGAGGTATTGAGAAGAATTGTATATATCAAAGAAAAGCTAATAATCGAAGTTATACATTAATATGTTTTTTATAACAATTATTTAAGATCAAACACTTGAAATTATTAGTTTATTGACTTACATATAAGAACCTCTTTTTGGAAATACCAATTATCCTATTTTGATGTATATATCCTTTTAGTGTTTCAATTTTATTCACATATTAACAGAAAGCTGATTTTCTTCTGATTCTATAAATGTAACTTTTATTGCTTGGGGTTTATTCCATAAATCCCAAATATAAAATATAAGGTACTCCTATGTTAAACATAGGCTATTCTTTTATATAGGCTACTGCTAGTTAGGTTAATGCTAATGAAATAAAATAAATTAAGATGAATATATAGGCCTAATAAGTAACTAAAGTAGGTTTTTACCCTATCAAAAACAGGTTTTTTGTGACTGGTTTCCATTTCAGTATATAAAAGAGTACAATTAATATAGGAGTACCAAATAATATTTTCTTTTCAATTACTTGTCAAAACAGAGACCACATTTTTAATTTATGCTGACAAATTATTGGTGAAAATTTGACAAAGAAGGTGGATTTCTTTTTGCTGCCCTCACATTGCATCATGCTGTAGTAAAATAGGGGTGGTCCAAAAACCCATTGCTATGTTTCCAGAATGCCAAAGAAAAGTGGTCTTTTCTGAAAAGAGGTCTTTTACGCTAGTTTTTAGGTTGGGGAAAAAGATCCTTTGGTAGCCTATGGTTTACTGGGAATATTTTTAAACTTAGGAATCAAACAAAATCTGATTAAGAAAAACAACACAGTTTTCTGGATGAAAGTAAATAGCAAAGTTCTTCAGTTACTAATGGCTGGAGTTCATCCTTTATTAGTTTGTTTGTGACCAACAAAGTTTTCTGATGATAGTAAAGAGCAAAGTTCTTTGGTTACTATGGGCTGAAGAACCCTCAATGGAAAATACCCCCCCCCCCCTTAAGGAAAACTGTTAAAATTCCTCCAGCATAGAATACACCCCTCCCCCCCCCCATAAAATCCTCTTCAGATGGTGTCATCCTTGCTAAAAAATCTCCAAAATTTGCTCATAACTGGAAAAGAAAGCCCTGGGAGGGGGGGTAGTTAGCCTTATCTTTTTGGTCTCTTAAAAAGGCCACTAGAACTTTTAATATCTGTTCAAATGCACCCTCTCTCAATCTTCTAGGACTTATATTTTGATACAACCATCCCTGAAAAAAATAAAATAAATATACACACATCCATGATCTTTCTTCTGGCATATAATAAAAAAAATTCTATATTTTTGTATATAGAAGCTTCACACTTCTATGGCAGAGTTCTCTGATATGCTGAATTGGATGGTGTGATTTTCATTAAGATTCCTTGGCTTTTAAGGGGTACTTCCCCCTTAATTGAAAATCATGTAAATTTTCTCAGGTTCTTAACTTTTGATGGGTAACACTAAACTTGATGAATATTCTATATTTGGAATCAGCATAATAAGCTGATGTTTTGATCTATCTATTGCTACCAAAATTCCTTTTTTTGGAGTTGGTTACTATTGAGCCTAGTCACTCCTTACTTACACTTTGTTACCATGAACTGTTTGATTAATAAAACATAAGAGCAATTCAGCCAAAATTAGAAGTATTTTTAAAGTACAATGCAACTTTAGCATAAAGAGCAGGGTGCTTAGGAGATGTTAGCTCCTCCCCCTTATATATGGAATAATTTCTGTGTGTTTTAATATTGCTTCATGCTTTCAACTAAATAAAAAAAACCTTTTATATTTAATATTAGTAAGGCTCAACTCAACAACAAAAATATTACCACAAAACCAAAGGAGAATTAACCATAGCCTTTTTGATGGTTTTAGCCCATCAAAAGTAAACTTTCTTTGTCAAACACTTAGTAAAAACTATAAATTACCAATTGATTGAAAGTAGTATTAGCTGTAAACTAACTGTTAAAAACAACTGGGATAGTGAAACTGAATCTATGGAGAACACTATTAAATAGAAAAAGAAGCATAAGAAAAGTTATATAAATCATTTTTTATTGTTCAGTTGACTTATAGCTGTAGCATAAAAAGGTGGCTAATTGTGCAGTAAGTTATCACTTCATGAAGTTTGGTGCATATAAATTTGATTAACCTGGTCATTGAGACTTTAAACATATTAGTGATGTTATTTTTATTGTGAGATCTTTTTGGGAGATCTCTATCACAGGAGACCCTAATTCAGAAGCTTTTTTGGGATGCTTGATGTGATGGAATTGCCTCATCCTACTCCAAGCAGGATCCTGTTCCTACTTGTGTTTTTTTACTAAGCTTTTTACTCTCTTTACTGACTTTAGCTCTTTACTGATGTATCACTGCAAGAAAAAAAACTGTCTAAACATTTTCAAAGGGTCCAATTTTTTCTTAAATTAGTCTTTTTCTTTTTTTTTTTGGAGATGAAATTAGGTTTAGGTGAAACTAGGTTGGAGATGAAATAAAATTTGAACAGAATCATAATTCACAACACATAAGCCAATTTAGCCTGCATATTTCCAATACATTTTCTGTTTCCTTAATTTGTCAAAGTTGATTCAGTTTTGGGGTATTGGGTTGCAAAAACACAAGTGATGTAGTGCAAGAGATATAAGACGTATATAATTTTGGTTTTGCAATATATTTGTGCATTAGTAGGGATTAGAAGGTAAAGTAACTTGAATCACATAGTAATGATAAATGTAAGTAGGTTATTTTTGGTCTTTTTTCACTACAGTCAACTTCTAGCTTCTACATTAAATTGGTAATCTTCTCTGATTGTAATTTATATCTATAGGCTATGGAGTGCATACTTTGCCAAAGTATAATATTGAAAACTGGATAATAATGGAACAAAACATGATGATCTTATCTGTTAAAACATCCTGGTTATTATAAAGTATTATCTTGATTATTATAATTAGAAAGAGCATAGGAAAGGAGTTTTTTGTTTGTTCATCTTGTCCCCATGTTAATTTTGGAATCTTTCATATATGCCTATTGATAAAATTATAAATGAGAGACTTTTCAATATCATGGAATATAGTTGAGTCAATTTGATAAAATACAGGAATGGAATGAAACCCTGTATGATTTGTAAGGTTGCTGTGCTTTACCTCTTTGGTATCATTCCCACTTGCTAAAAGAAACAGAATAAGGTAGGCTAGTTGTATACATAATGGTAGACACTCAAGAAGTGAAGTTAGGTTAATCCTAATGAAATATATCAAAATATCATGAAAGTATATTACTTTAGAGACAAATTTGAAGTATATATTTGCACATTAGGGGAATAGGGGTAAAGTATAGTGGGTCTGTATGCAAAATGTATTAGCTACAATTTTCTGCATATCATGAAGGAAGAATTGTTTTCTAACTTTATGTTGTTCAAATACTTTATCCCCACCAACCACCCCCTCCCCTAATTTGCAAATATTTAGCCCAAATTATATAAGTCTAATGTATTCTTTCACCCATTACTTGTTTTCTACTGAGTGTAAGCTAATTGTCTTTTCATACAGACAGGTAAAACTGTTTTTTTCTTGATTGTGTACTATTATGTACCCAAGTACCCAGAATAAATTACAAATCCTTCTTTCTTCTCTTCTATTTAACAGCAGGCGGGCTTTTCAGTGATACTATTTAGCCTTTTCCTTTTGCTTCACTCTGTGAGCTACACAGCTTCTGGCTTGATTGCCTCATGATTATTAGATATTTTCAGATATCTTTCAGTAGATCTTTTGACTCTAGGAGTTCAATTATGAGTTGATAGATGTCGATTTCTATGCTCTGTGTGCAGGTATAGTTGGCTAGGCTCTTGACTGATAGTGAGATTTTGTTGTGTTTGAAGCATTTTAACAGTTTGCAAAGCAAGGTATGTTGTGCAGACATCAGCATATTACATTCAAATAGGCAATGGTCAATTATTTCACTATTCATATTACAATGCCTACAAAGAGGGGACAGGGGAATTGAACCACTTGAATTAGAAAATTTATACGAGCATGCAAGAAAATTTAGTCCATTTGTTCCAGAGCGAATTCTATGATAAATTTTTAGAAAGATACTTATTGGGAAAGGGGGAAAGGATAGGATTAATCTTATGAAAATTAATATCTGATAGCCTCCATTGGTAAATATCTCTAATCAGGATTGATCTCCCACTTGGCTGGTCAATATTTATAGCATTCTTTGCTATTTCATCAACCTAATGATTACCACTTATGCCAGAGTGGCTAGGAATATACTGAAAATAAGTTTTTATTCCACTTGAAGCAAGATTATCTATTATACTGAGACAATGATAAGTGTCAATGTCCAACTTATACTGAGGAGCTGAGGCCAGCAACTCAAGGCTGGATAAAGAGTCGGAATGTACAATAATTTTATTTGAATTTGCAATCAAAGGTTGCTTTTCCTTAATGTGTTCTAATGCCATGATTATGGCATTTGACTCAGCAGACATTATAGATAAATTATTATATAATCTCTCGCCCATTGCAATTTTCAGGTGAGGAAGGAAAGCACCACTTGCTACCTTCTCATTCATTTTTGACCCATCAACAAATATTTGGAAGTGATTTTTATAGGTAATTGTATTAAGTTCAGCAAATTTTTTCTGGACAAAAGCGATGGGGGTTAAATCTTTAGTCCACTTTGAGGAATCAGTATTTATTATGGGACTTACGTTAAATTACTTAAATCGCATTGTCCAGCGAAATAAGGAAAGATCCTGTTGAGTCGCTGGTCAGTGACGATGGGGAGTCACTGGTTCGGCGGCGTCCCACTCTGTTTTCCATGGTTTTGTGGACCAATTCTTATCAATGGCAATCTTGAATGCATTGACAGAGGGAGTGGTGACAGCTGCATTGGGAAGACTGTTCCAGGGGCCCACCACTCTATTCGAGAAGTAGTGGTTGCAGAGTCTGCTGTGAGCTCTTCCTGAGCAGCTTCTTACTATGCCCTCTTGTCCTGAATGATTCGTCAAGTTGTAAAGGACTCTGAGAAGAGGAATCAGCATGCATTAGCTTGTAAGCCATAATGACATCGCCCCTCCGCCGTCTGTAGACGAGTGTTGGGAGCTGTAGTTTGTTCAGGCGGGATGGATAGTCGAGGTTCTTGCATCCATCAATAGCTTTGGTTGCGCGCCTTTGAACAGATTCTATTTTCTGTTGGTCACTCTTATTCAGAGGCGTGGCAACACACATCCCAAACTCCAGCAATGGTCGTACGAGACCCTTGTACAGCTTCGTCATAACTTTAGATGATCTGCTATGTACTGTACGCTTTAATTATTCCGAGGGTCTGAGATGCTTTGGCAACCGCTGTTTGGGTGTGTTTGTTGAATTTTAATTCTTCATCGACGACTATTCCCAAATCTCTTTCAGCTACCGAGGAACCAATCGATTGTCTAGAGCCATCCCCCCCACTCATATGGTACTGCCACTTCTCATTCTTTTTCCCGAAATATACCGCCTTGCACTTCTGGATGTTAAACTCAAGCTTCCATTGGCAGGCCCAAAGGGAAAGTGCATCCAGGTCTTCCTGTATGGTGGCTCTAGTCGCTGACGACTCCGAGGGCCCAATAAGCTTTGCATCATCAGCATAGAAGCTCATCTTATTTCTTACAGCCCGTGGAGCATCATTAATATAAATATTGAAAAGTGTTGGGCCCAAGATCGTTCCCTGGGGCATGCCACTATCAACTCCAGCAACTTCTGAGAAAAACTCTTGCCTGTTATCCCCAAACACTCTAACTCTCTGCTTTCTTCCTGAGAGGAACTGCATCACCCATTCAACAACCTCCACATGTATCCCGGTAGCTAAAAGTTTAGCCTTCAAACGACGATGGCAAACTTTGTCAAAAGCCTTTGCAAAGTCTAATAAAATCATATCAACAGGGATATCCTGGTGTAGCAGTTCGGTGACACATTCATATGCGTCAATAAGATTTGTCTCGACCGAGCGTCCAGATCTGAATCCATGTTGGCTATCGGTAAGTAGTTTATTGTCAATCAGGTGTTTCATAACAGCGGTGTTTGCAATTCCTTCGAGGATTTTACTGACTGTCGAGGTGATGCTAATTGGTCGGTAATTGGCAGCACAGTTCCTGCTACCACCCTCTTGTGAACAGGTGTAATATTCGCATTTCTCCAATCTTGAGGGACTTGTTTCGTGTCAAGAGACTTCTGGAACAGTTTTGCTAGGGGGAGGGCAAGCTCCGCATGAGCCTCTTTCAAAGTTCGAGGGTGTACCCCATCAGGGCCAACTGACTTATTCGGGTTCAATCTTTTGAGCTGTGATTCAACATCCAAAGTGCCGATAGTAATAATTTGCATCGGTTTCTGAATATCATATTCCGGAATTCGTGGCAAGAGGTCATTATCTGGAGGTGTAAAAACTGACTTAAACTGCTGGTTCAGAGCTTCAGCTATATTTCCAGGGTTGATTATGGTATTCCCATTAACTGAGAGTTCGGCTACGAATGTCTTCCGGGCTTTTGAGTGGGCATTCTTCCATTTGTTTTCAAGCTTTTGAGTGGAAGCATACTTCCAAAATTTCTTCGGATTTGTTTTCGATGCTGAAGCTAAAGACTCCTCATACTTGCTAGTAGCTTCTCTTGTAAGGTAGCGGACTTTGTTTCGTATTTGTTTGAATTTGTCATGATTAGCCTGCGTTGGGACGTCCTTGTACCTTCTCCTGAACTTCTTCTTCCTCCGAACTGCTAGTTTGATTTCTCGTGTGATGAAAGGGAGCGTTCTTGTCTTCGTTTCCAAGTGGTTGTCGTGTGTTTTGCGATTGTCTCACTGAGGACCCTTTTCATCTCCAGCCAAGCTCCCTGTACATTATTCTTTTCGACAAAAGACCAATCTTGGTTAGCCAAATCTTGCCTGACCTTGTTGTAATTTGTAAACACATGTTTTCTAAAATTATTTGTCTGCGGGTACAACTTTAGTCGACAAGTTATGGCTATATGGTCGCTTGCGCCAAAAGGTGGCTCTGAGTCTATACTTTGGATTGCCTCCTCATCTTTGACAAATAGGAGATCTAAGAGAGATGGGTTCTGGCCCTCTCTGTACCTAGTCGGGAAATTGATTGTCTGGTACAATGAATGTTCTTGCAGGCATTCGAGGAGTGTGCCAATCTGGTCATCGTTATCTCCTGTGGCAGGATAACCACTAATCCATTGGATCTGAGGCAGGTTGAAGTCTCCAACAATTACAATATTATGGCAAGGACGACTCATCACCGAACTTATAGAATTTGCAATCGCGAGGTGAGAACTTTTCTGACAGGGAGAGCTTGGGCTTCTATAAATACAACCTATAATTAAGGGGTGACCCTCTAGCTCAATTTTTATCCAGACCTGCTCCACCCACGGCTCATACTGAGAACCAAGATTAAGGTCTCCTACCTTCAGTGATGATTTGACGTACAGGTCAATTCCTCTTCCTTCTGGTTTCGATAGATTTGAGATTATTCTGAATCCGGTAATCTGGATTTGTACATCAGTCAGTGGCACTGAAGTATACTTTGGTTTAACTTCAGTGAAGGCAAAACACACTCACTTCAGGTCTTGCCGAAACTACAGCTTTTATTTCATCCATTTTTGTGGTGATGCAATCCGTTACTGTAAAGCATTAATAGTCCGTCTACATTTTCAATATGGGCATCACCAATATCTCTAAATTCCGACTCACAAGATTCGAAAGTGGAACTATCCAAAGGTTCTCCGCTATGATTACTTGATAATGCACTTGCAAACGATTCATCATTATTGATCTCAAATGTGGGGCTTGCGTTTGAATCACTCACACTAAAGTTTCTATGTACAGTACTATTTACATTGTTTTGACAGGCATAACTCCTAGATCTCCATCACCTGCGACTCCAGCGTAGCTGGAGGCTGCTGGAAGTTTTTTGGGACAATCTTGTTGCCTTTAATCACAATATTTGATTCACCACCTGCCCGCCTTCTGTATAGTTCTTCATATAACTTCTGCCTTTTGTCACGGTCTGTTTTGATACATCATTTCTGAACTGAACTGCCCCTTTTTTCTCAAAAGATTTCTGGAGAATCAGCCTCTTGATCTTGAAGTTGGGGACAGCAAACATGATTGGGGGTGGGCGTAGTGGATTTTGGGTTACGGAGACAGTGGGATTCACTAGGCAGCGGATGTTTGAAATAGGGACACCAGGTAAGCCGTATTCATTAGCTAGGTGCTCGCGGACAAACTGGGCATCATCAGTTTGAGTAGCAACTCCAAAGGCCACTATATTCAATCTTCTCTTCTGTTTGTCGCGGTCTTCGAAGATTAGCGCCTTCACCCTGCTTTCAAATTGTTCGTTTAGGGCTTCCTTTAGAGAAGTTGTTTCAGCAGTCACAAGGTCTTTTAACTTTTTGGTCTGTGGCAGCTCCCGAGTGCTGCTCCGGGGAGCGTACTCTATCTTCAAGGCCGGTGAACTTAGTGTCTATTTCAGCTTTCAGTTCATCTTTCAAGCTCGAAAAGGAGTCTTTAACCGCTTCTTTGATTTTCACATCCAGGTTCTTTTTTGTTTCATCAAGACCACCTAGAGACCTTTTTATGCTACTGTCCACAATTTTCGCTATTTCTGAGGCATTAACACTGCCTTTTGGGTTGCTTTTGCACATGGGACATTTCCACTCACAGCCCATGCGGCGAGTCATCTTTGTTAATAAAATTTATTCTGGTTCTGAAAGATCAAGGCATTCTGCACACAGCCATCGCTCACAATCATCACAGTTCATAGCATTAGAACCTTCATTCAAATTGTCTTCACAGGCTGCACACTTGTCCGTA
This sequence comes from Artemia sinica, assembly GCA_027921565.1. NCBI lineage: Eukaryota > Metazoa > Arthropoda > Branchiopoda > Anostraca > Artemiidae > Artemia > Artemia sinica. Next base: position 1,539,685 of record JAPEVW010000037.1, read on the forward strand.
CCCTTCACCGGGCTCGCCATTTCTGGTTCGGGATAAATAGAGGAAGTTTATCAATTCTCTTGGACAAATAACTCTCGGCAGATACCACTAGAGCACTTGCCACAGGTACTTTCGCCTCTTCTGCTAGCTTTTCCTCTCCTGACGCTCAAATGAAAGTATTGTATATCGTCGATGCTCAGAACGCTAAATTTATTGCCTTGACAATTTTCGAAGTAGACAAAATGTGGGAAGTGCAATACTCAAATCACCTATTCCCAGCAGTTTAAGATTAATGATTAAAAACCGCTGGTACCAATTCTGCCTCTTGTTTGTTTGCTATTGCTCCCTTCTGCACAAATTATCCACCAAAAATACGCAAAAACGGACGAGCAAACGTAATCAAAGGTGTTTTTAGTATTTAGCGTTTGGCAACTGCGCTTTATTGCTGGCAGCAAATTTGGAAGAAGGAGAAGGACACTAAATTCAGCTTGGCCTTATTTACAAACAAAAAACAGCTGTTTATTATCAGACAAAGGACAAGTCCCCTGGGAATAGAAAATAAAATTTCTAACATCAAAATTCAGGTAGGTAAAATCACACACTAGGAAAGTCACTCAAGATGCCACCTAAGGATAAATATTAGTTGAAAATGATAATTATAGGTACTAATAAATGTTTTATCTCACAAATTTAGCCAATATGCCTGTATTCAATTTTCACATTGACAAGTTTAGTTGACCAATTCTATGGAGGGGATTGGGGGAAAGTGGGTGCAGTAGACTTTGCTGGTACAGGGAACTTCTTCTGAATGCTGGCATACTCATCTGCAATGCCTCTATACATGGCTGGATTTCTTAACCAATTATGTAGGGTGTGTGAGCTATTTGATTCAATTTTTGTAAGATGTTTTGTCAAGAGAAAGCTATGTCTCTTCCTTATTGTTTTTAATCCACTCTCCATAAGCAGAAACTTGGTGCTTGTGGGTTTCCTAAGACCAAATATGAGATGTATTATATCATTTTGTTTTGTTTCAATTTTTTGCATCTGGGTCTTTGCACATGCACCATATACAATGAGCCCATAGTCAATATGGGGTCTTATATATGATTTATAAAACTGGAGTAAGGTTTTCTCCTTACAGCCCCAGGGTGTGGAAAGAAGTCTTTTTAGTATATTTGTTTTTCTATAGCATTTTTTTTTATTGTGTTTGAAATGTGGAGGTGGAAATTAAGCTTTTGGTCAAGCATGAGACCTAGGTAATTTAATATGATTATCTTCTGGAATAGTTGTTTTATTTAGAGTTAGTTTTGCATTAACATGGTTTCACTCCGGTGAAATTGGATTATTTTTGACTTGGTAGGTGCAATGGGTAAATCTGAATGTTGAGAGAATTTTTCAAATTGGAAAAGTGAGTTTTGCAGATTTGACTGTGCTATCTCAAAGGTGTTGCCAGATGACATAGCACCAGATTGTCAGCATATTGTAGATTCATGTGGGGTAGGCTCATGTCCCAGAGATATAGGGCAAACAGGAGGCAACTGAGGACTGCTCCCTGAGGTAGGCCTTTGGTTGTTGTCTTTTGGGGTGAAGAGGCTGAACCAACACAAACAATGAAACTTCACACTTCTATGAAGGATTTTATAAAAGATACTAGCTTGGGGGGGTAGTCCATGGTTTGCAAGTTCATTTAAAAGGATTTGGTGGTTCACATTGTCATATGCCCGTTCAAAATCTAGGAAAGCTGCAACTAGGACATTATTTTTTGAGAATGATTCATTTATTGCATTTGTTAGCAAAATGAAAGCATCTGTTGAGGAGTGGTGTTTCCTGAATCCATTTGAGTGTGAGGGATCATATTATTTTTTTCAACAAAACAGAGGAGTCAGTAATAGATCATTTCTTCTTCTTCTTCTAATTCACAGCAGGCAGGCCATTCAGTTGGTACTATTTAGCCCTCTTCTTTTTGCTTCACTCTGTGGGCTACAGAGCTACTGTCTTGGTTGTCTCTTATTTATTAGATATTCTCAGATATCTTTCAGTAGATCTTTTGACTCAAGGAGTTCAAATATAAGATGATAGATATCAATTTCTGTGCTCTGTGTGCAGGTATAGTTGGCTAGGTTCTTGGCTGATAGTGAGATTTGTGGTGTTTGAAGCATTTTAACAGTATACAAAGCAAGGTATGTTGTGCAGACATCAGCAAATTACATTCAAATAGGCAATGGTCAATTGTTTCATTATTCATGTTACAATGCCTGCAAAGAGGGACAGGAGAATTGAACCACTTGAATTAGAAAACTTATATGAGAATGCAAGAAATTTAGTCCATTGGCTCCATAACAAATTCTATGATAAATTTTAGAAAGATACTTATTGGGAAAGGGGGAAAGGATAGGATTAATCTTATTAAAATTAATATCTGATAGCCTCCATTGGTAAATATCTCTAATGGAATTAGTCTCCCACTTGGCTGGTCAATATTTATAGCATTTTTTGCTATTTCATCAACCTAATGATTACCACTTATGCCAGAGTGGCTAGGAATGTACTGAAAATAAGTTTTTTATGCCACATGAAGCAAGATTATCAATAATACTGAGACAATGATAAGTGTCAATGTCCAACTTATATTGAGGAGCTGAGGCGAGCAACTCAAGGCTTGATAAAGAGTCGGAATATATGATAATATTATTTGAATTTGCAATCAAAGGTTGGTTTTCCTTAAGGTGTTCTAATGCCATGATTATGGCATTTAACTCAGCAGACATTATAGATAAATTATTATATAATCTCTTGCCCATTGCAAATTTTCAGGTGAGGAAGGAAAACACCACTTGCAACCTCTCATCATTTTTGACCCATCAACAAATATTTGGAAGTGATTTTTATAGGTAATTGTATTAAGTTCTGCAAATTTTTTCTGGACAAAAAGCAATGGGGGTTAAATCTTTATTCCACTTTGAGAATTCATTATTTATTATGGACTTGACCAATTCCATGGGGGGGGATTGGGGGAAAGTGGGTGCAATAGACTTTGGTGGTATGGGGAACTTCTTCTGAATATTGGCATACTCATCTGCAATGCCTCTATACATGGCTGGATTTCTTAACCAATTATGCAATGTGTGTGAGCTATTTGATTCAATTTTTGTAAGATTGTTTTGTCAAGAGAAACCTACGTCTCTCCCTTATTGTTGTTAATCCACTCTCCATAAGCAGAAACTTGGTGATTGTGGGTTTCCTAAGACCAAATATGAGATGTATTATATCATTTTGTTGTTTCAATTTTTTGCAACTGGGTCTTTGCACATGCACCATAGACGATGAGCCCATAGTCAATATGGGGTCTTATATGTGATTTATAAAAACTGGAGTAAGGTTTTTCTCTTACAGCCCCAGGGTGTGGAAAGAAGTCTTTTTAGTATATTTGTTTTTCTATAGCATTTTTTTATTGTGTTTGAAATGTGGAGGTGGAAATTAAGTTTTTGGTCAAGCATGAGACCTAGGTAATTAATATGATTATCTTCTGGAATAGTTGTTTTATTTAGAGTTAGTTTTGCATTAACATGGTTTTGCTTCCGGTGAAATTGGATTATTTTTGACTTTGTGGGTGCAATGGGTAAATCTGAATGTTGAGAGAATTTTTCAATCTGGAAAAAAAGTGACTTTTGCAGATTTGACTGTGCTATCTGAAAGGTGTTGCCAGATGACCATAGCACCAGATCATCAGCATATTGTCAATTCATGTGGGGTAGGTTCATGTCCAAAGAGCTATAGGGCAAATAGGAGGCAACTGAGGACTGCTCCTGAGGTAGGCCTTTGGTATTGTCTGTTGGGATGAAGAGGCTGAACCAACACAAAAGATGAAACTTCGCACTTCTATGAAAGATTTAATAAAAAGATACTAGCTTAGGGGGTACTCCAAGGTTTGCAAGTTTGTTTAAAAGGATTGGTGGTTCACATTGTCATATGCCCCTTCAAAATCTAGGAAAGCTGCAACTAGGACATTATTTTTTGAGAAAGATTCATTTATTGCATTTGTTAGCAAAATGAAAGCATCTGTTGAGGTGGTGTTTCTGAATCCAGTTTGAGGTGAGGGATCATTTTTTTTTTCAACAAACCAGAGGAGTCTGTGATAGATCATTTTCTCCATTATTTTCCCATCATTTAAAAACATTCTAAAATATTTACTCACATTCTTCCTTAAGGTGTATCAATAACCTTTTTGTTTCCTATATTGTCAGATATGCCTTGAATTGTATATACGTATGCAATTTCCTCATCCTGGGCATTGCTGCTTTACTGCTTTTGTCTTTGCAGTTATTTTTAATTTGAAGAAAGAATTGAAGTGTGTGTTTTAGCTGTTTCCCCCTCAAAAGAAAGTACCCTAAAATTCTGGAAGTTTTAGAACTAAAAGCTTCTAAAATACTTCCTAAAAAACACTTCAATCTACTACCCTTTCTAGTAATAGTCAAACATATAGCTGAAATTACATATTCTCCATGAGTTTTTCTATTGCTGATACTGTTAACATTGTTTTCTTGCCTTAAAATTAATTTGAAGAAAAGAATACATGTAGAAAATATAGATTAGAGTTAAGAGTTCTGGTTTAGTGATTTTCAACTCAGAAGACAACACTATAAAATTTTGGAAACTAATTAAACAAATTCTAAAATGGATAGTCATCATAAAATAACCCCCCTTCCCTAACCCCTACCTGTAATGGTAAATATTCTATCTCATATTATAGAATCTCCAAGAATTCTAATATGTAATTTCTTTTTTCAAATTAACATAAGAGTCATCTAATAACATTAACAAGACCAAGCGACAGGAAATCTCATGAGAATGTATGATTTGGGCTGTATATTTGACCATTAGGAGGGGTTGGAGCAAAGTGAAGTAATTTTAGAATGATACAAGTTAGAGTTTTTAGATTTTTTAAAGTAGTTTTATTAATTTTATACAGTTTCCTTGAAGGTACCAAGTTGAATATAAAAAATTCACCAATATAAAAATAAATTGGGGCATCAGCTGAGAAAAAAAGCTGAAAATTCAGGGAAAGGTTAAAGTTTATTGGTGCATCCTAAAGTTTATATTGATTTTAAACAATTAAAGTACTTTTCAGTATATTATAGTGTTTCCTTCTGCAGAGTCAAGTTGCAATGCTGATACAACCTCTTCCAAAGGAAATGCTATAAAATTCTGAAAATATCGTTAAAACAATTTGCATTAATACAAATAATAATCTCAGGAAGATTGTCCTTCTTTGTTAAATTTAAAATACTTGACTAATATTTCAAAAGAAATTTAGACTAATATTGTTCATCAGAAAGACAGTTTTTGAATTTAGCACCCTCTTCTTAAAAAAGAAAAAAAAAACTAATCACATTTCTATTTCTTGACTGCTGAAGGAGCATAACCTGTGCTTTCAACTGTACTAAGATATAAATTGGTTTTGCAGTGTTTAAAAGTTGTTATAGCTTGGTATTTTCAAGGGACTTTTGCCTCTAATCTACTGACTAAAATCTAAGTGCCATAACCAAGTGTCGAGGATAGTATTATACTTCTTATAATTTCTGTTGACTATATTCCAAGGTCTATAGACTTGCCTCAAATTTTGGATATGGCTGAGCTTGTCACAACATCTGGAGGGTTCTTTTATTAAAATAGGTAAGTGATATTGTTAAATTTTGTTACAGAATAAAAGAAAAGCTGTTGCTCTAGATAATGATTTTCACTTTGCCCTTCTTACTCATAGGTGGCTCCATAACTGTGTATGCACTTGGATCTAACCATTAAGATTTGGGAGAGGATAAAAGCAGCTGTTTTTTTGACACAAAATGTATATAGACTTCAGTTTTTAGCCATAATTTTAAGTTGGGAAAGACAAACTAATAATCTGGAATAACAATTTTCTCTTGCTCTTTCTTGTATGTATGTATGATAAAGGAAAATATTACCACCAAAGTGGGGACAATTATGGAGCAGCAAGATTTTTTGAATTTATAACATAACTAATGTGAATTTGGATGGTGATATCAAGTTATAAGACATGTAAAAGAGGGATAAAGTTAGTTGAATTCAGGTGCTTAACTTCAAGAGCCTACATTTCGTTTTTCGTTTTGGGAACTAATCCACTGTATGAAAAAAACTTCAATTGATAAGTATTTTGGCAACTTTTAATTGTGTCAACAACTTTCTTTGTTTCTGTGACTAAAAATGTTAATTTAAACAAAAAATATTATATTCAAGTATTTAATTTTTTCTTATTCAATATATATTATCATTAGTTTACCTTATCTAGGACCTTCTATTTTCATAGATTTCCGTGAACTTGCGCTGAATGTTTCATTTTTTTCTTTGTCTTTATAAAAAGCAGATTTAAAAAACGATTGGTGAAGACACCTGCATATACATCTGATTTTATTTATTTCTATATATTCAATGTATAGTAACATTCAATATAGATGTGTATTTTTTATTTTTAACATAAATAAAAGAAAAAGCAGTTGGATTTGTTTATTAAGCTTTATTGTTCATGTTTTCTGTGTTCCTAATTAAAATTTGTTTAGAAGCTGATGATACTTTGCCAGGTGACAGTTATACGCCTTTTCATACTCCAAACGATTTTTTGTCTGCAAAAACATGAAGATGATCCTTTGCTTTACTTTACCCAGTGTTTCAGGACATGCAAATTTGAAATATGACGCCCTGGAATCAGGACCCTTATGTTCTGATAATGAAGGTACATATCAAGCATTTGATTCTTGTTAAATGAAAATATATCAAATAATATTTCATGGGAAAAAAAAAATAGGGCAAGGGGACTTAATATAAGATGGAATTGGTTTTGTCTCATCTAAACATTCAGGTGCTTGCTAAACCCTTTTTTGTTGTCTGGACATGAACATTTTCAAATTTTCGATTAGGAAGTGGTTTGGCAAGATTGTTATATATCTGTTTATCAATTAATATATAAAATGTTTATTGTTTGGATTCCATTATTGAATTTGAAAGAAGTAGAAAATTAGCAGTTTTGAACTGATCTGCCCTACCAGAAATCTTCTACTTTTGAATATTAATTTAATAAAGAAGTTTTTTTTTTCAACAAAATACTGTCATATCATATCATGTACATATCTAGTCCTGTGGACTTTAAAAATGAAGAACAAAGTTTTACTCAGGTATTAAATTCTAGGGTCATTCAGGTTTGATTTACCCCAATATGCCCCTCCTAATTTTATAAGTACAAATGTTGGAATATTTGGGCTAAGAGGGGTATCAATAATCTGAAGATAAGACTCACATATAGACAGTTCAGAAAACGATGGATTTGTTTTAATGGTTGTCCCCTCAGAAGTAGAAGCTATAAAACAATGAAAGCTTATCAATCCTAAAAGAACGTCACTTTAACCCCTCCCCCTCCCCCCCTAATAGTCAACATTTTGCTAATAGTCAAATATTTTGTCCAACTCTTATTCTCTCTGAATTTTCCATATGTGACTATTTTCTTGAAAATTGACTTAACAGCAAACAGTTGCAATATTGCTGCATCAAGCTACCATAAAATGGGATTAACCTCTCTTCAATGGAGAATATCTGGGTTTTGGGTATATATTTAACTATTATGTTGGGACTGACTGTAAATATAGGGAATTACATCTAGGAATGATGTAAATAAGAAGGTGTTTATTTTATAATATTTCCTTGAGTGTGCCTGGTTAAATTAGAAAAAAATTTCCAAATATATATAATTTAGGAAATCAGTTTTAAAAGGCTGGGAAACGGTAAAGTGTATTGCAACTAGGGCCTGACCGATATATTGGGCTGATATGAGGGTTAATGTCATTATTGGATATTGGAAAAAAATATTGTTAACATTTTTTATTTTTTGGTTGTGGGGATAAGTTTTTGAATAAGATATTCTTGATATTTTTTTTTTGGGGGGGGGGGGGGAAGTGGGAGGGTCCCCATGAAATTTGATCCATTGAGTTTTAGAATCAAATATTGTTGATATTTGTGTCTGGAGAGGGGGGGGCTGTAGGGCCAGTTTTCAGATCCTACAAGTTTTAAAATAAAATATCCTTAATAATTTTTCATTTGGGGGAGGGGGGGGGGGGGGTAAGGAGGGTCGGGTATCGGTTCCATACTTTTTGGAATAAAATATCGTTAATAAGTTTTTCAAGACGTGGGGGGGGGGGGTCGGTCTTATCTGATCTCTGAACTATTTAAAACCCCCTCCCATAGAAACCTTGTCCAAGCCCATGACTTGCAACAACTGCCTCTGGGGGGGGGTTGTCCTCCGAGCACATTTTACTCTGAAATACGGCACTAAAACTTCCGATTTTCAATCGAATGGCCCTCCTCCGAAGTTTGTACGACCCCACTTTTATATGATGTGCCTCTGGGAAAAAAAACAAAAAATATTGAAGCCTTATGGCCTTCGCTATAGGCAACGCTATACCCTTTTCAGACGCTATCTTATCCAGTAAAAAAAAAAAAAACGTACCGACGCTAAAAAAATACGTTCCTTAATCAATTTATTTTTTTTGCAAAGCTGTTTGTCATCTTGTGTAATTTTGCATGCGAGATTGATATTAAAAGTAATATGACCATTCCTGGGGCGGAAATGATGTAAGTTATGATCTTGAAGTGTGCTCTTAAATATGACTACTAATGTGATTTTTTCCAAATTTAAGGCTCTAAACGAATTAGTCATAATTGTCCCGTTGTTCTTTAGTTTTAAGTCATGAAGTGTCAAATTAGCAATTTCCATTGAATTAAGAAATTTTGGTAATACAATTCTTTCTTCTGTTTTGCATGTGAGATTGATACTAAAAAGCAATTCAACCACTCCTTGGGTGGAAATGATCAGTGGCGTATCCAGGATTTGTTTCGGGGGGGGGCCGTCAGTCTACTTTTTTTATAGCAGTCATGTGAGCAAGAAAATTATCTATCATAGTGCAAGATTTCAGACGGGGGGTTATGGGGGGGGGGTAGCTAGGTAAAGAAATGAAAAGTACACACTTGTCATGAGTATTTCTAGTTTTAGACTTTTTTTGTTTGAGAATGGATGACAAAAATTTTGCCAACAAAGTCAGAATTAAAAAAAAAGGTTAGAAGCAGTGAGAGTTTCTATTTTTTGGGCGAGTAGATGTTTTGGAACTGCCACGAAGCAGCAGAATTTAGAAAATATAAAAAAAAGAAGTGCATTATTCCTTATATTTGCCTATAGGGACCCTTGTTTTAGAGAACCAAATAAATAAAAAAATAATATTATATCAAACCACAATTGCACAGAATTTGGTTTTGGAGGGCTGGGGCCCTCAGTCTACCTAATATAGCAGCCATGAAAGCAAGAAATGTATTGATACTAACATTGTTACAGAGGATGAAGCACAATTAAAGTTTAAAAACAGAATCACCTGCACTTAGAGAAACGAGCAACGAAAGACGACCTAACCTCTCAGAGTAACAGCCGCCAGTCTTTTTTTGGCTGCAAATCGATCAAAAACTGGTCAGCATCGACCGGATATCGTGGTTCAGGGTCATGTGAGCTAGTCCGTTCAGACGTTCTCGCCTATGAGCTCCGCAGATAGGTTTTTAATCGCTTAAGATAGCTAAAGCTCCTCTCAGCAGAAGCGGTAGTCACTGGTAATGTCTGAAAAAAATCGTCAAAAGCCTTCGAATGCATGGGAAAAATCTTGCATCACCTGACGCAAGAATCGAAGCAGCAGTTTGATGGTTCCTCAGACATTCCGAGCCACTTCTGTTTCCAAAGGACTAACTCACATTCGAGCGCACGTCTACCCCTGTGAAATCCCTCGTAAACAGCAACAGCGATTCACAAATTTATTAATTTTTAATGACTCGCTGTTAGCTGGCAAAAGCCTTCCGAGTTTTTTAAAGATGCCTCCTGATGGCGCAAAAATCTTTGATTCAAATTCTTCAATAAGTGAAGCAAAGTAAGGTTCGAAACAATGACTCGCGATAAAAAAACCTTGAATGGACTCATATGTTGATGGACTTTTGGTGGATAGACCTTGGAACAGTCGGAGCCACATTTAACTCTTCTGCAAGCTCATAGGCTTCTGAAAAACTGTTTCAAAATTATTTTGTTTTGACTGCAGTAAAGTATCAGAACATAGATTAACATGCCGACAGCACTCAACTAAGTCTAAATCTTCGGCTTACAGCGCCTTAGAGACAGAGAGCATTATGGCACTTACAACTCTAGCATAGCCATCGTGAACATAAAAACTAAATTCGCTTGCTGCTGAAACCAACGCATTCGCTTTTGAAATAAACTTCCGTATCGCACGTATGCTACCAACTGTTTCCTCAAGTACGGAAATAATCGCACAATACAAGAAATAAAAACCAAAATGCAATCGTGACACTCCACCCATCTCGTTTCGCACAACTTCACAAGCTTCCCCACAGGGACTATTGGGACAAATGACAGCGACCGCTTCTACAAACAGATTTCGTTCTTTTTGGTGAGGATAATGAAAATTATATAAATCTGCTGTATAGTAGCAAAGGTTGACCATAAACAAGTCCTACCCTACTAGTTTTACATAAAGCCCAAATTTAAGCTGTGCGATGCACAGTGGGTGTAGATCACATGCGGATATTTTCCTAATTTCTGGCACTGTGCACCAGAATAGCAGCCTGGGGACATGTGCTGGCCCCATCAAAAACAACCCCCATTTAAATTTTCCCATTTTTAAGCCGAACGCAATGCATTTGACTGATGATTGCTTTCGCTACTGCATAATCGGTGAGATTTCCGGAAACAGAAAAACCCGAGAAACCGCTCTCAAGTAAAGCACGAGTTTCACATTAGTATCTGAATACAAGAAACTAATAGAACTAAATTAGCTTGTCAGCATGTGTATCAATAACTGTACAACGAAACCTGAAGAATCCTTTGACGCTATATGCTGATGACTGCAAGCCTACCTAGGGACTGGCCCAGAACAACCTAAATCTATCTACTATGCAAGAAGAATCTGGACAGGACTATCTAGATGGGTCATCGGATTGGTGTCTACAGTTCAACGCCTTAAAATGTAAAGTTTACATCTTGGATACAATAATCCAAAATTGCATATCACATAGGAAGACGCCCAGCTGAGGCCATCTCAGTGAGGAGAAGGACCTGGGGGTTATTGTTGACAATGAGCTGAAGTTTCAATGCCACAACACTAGCTCAAGTTGCAAAAGCAAACCAAGCCCTGGCCTCATAAAGCGAAACATTTACCACCAGGAAGTCGGGAGTGATTACGAAACTGTACAAAGCCATGGTCCGTCCTCACCTGGAATTTGGCATGACCTAGCCTCTCCGTACTATAGATGGATGTGAACGTACTTGAGAGTGTCCAAATAAGGAGCAACTAAGCTTATCTCTGACATCCAAGACAAATCTTACGGAGGAACGTCTCCTCCCTTACTCAAAATCCCTACCTTAGTATACCGTAGGAAAAAGAGGAGCCGTAATAGCAACTCGTAAGTTGCTAGAAAATGACTAGATTAAGTCATGGTGTTTCCCCGTCCTGTCTCAACTACCACAAGAGGGACACACCAAGAAGCTGCAGGTCCCCCGTTGCATCAAGCGAGAGCGCCAACAGATCTTCTCAGTCCGTTCCGTCTCATCTGGAATAGCATATCCGAAAGCCACCGTCCAATCTAAAACTCTAGATGCCTTTATAGAAAGAAGCTGATCAAGACGCGGCCAACGCCGAATGGAGGCTGAAACTGGGATGTCAAATCATAACCTTGAAACACCCCAGCAAGATTTCTACAGGAGGGGCTCAAACACCACCTTATCTCGATTGGACAGCGATTTAGGGTAATTTTCTTTCGGTTCCTCTCATGTCACCTTTCCGTTTCAATGCTTAGCTTACACTGGAATTATAGCAGCGTTTGAAACTTGAATGAACTATTGCCCTCTTAGTCCGATTCCTTATCGCAATTCACTCAATGCAGAGAAACTAGTGCTTATAGCTGTGGGGGTTAAATAGTGAGAAAAATTTCTTTGACATCTGATTTGATTACTGGAGGCGATTGCACGTTGATGATAAAATAATGATATAAAGCTTGCTGGAGAAATGGATAACATTTAACAAGAAATGAAAAAAGAACGGTTGTTGCAAAATAAACTTAGAAGCGTGAATATTTCGGAACTTACTATATGGCACTAAAAAAAAAGAAGAAAAGAAATTTCGGGGGGCCCGGGCCGCTGTGGCCCCCCCCCCTGGAGACGCTACTGGAAATGATGTAATCTTATGCTCTTGAAATGTGCACCATAAATATGATGCTACTAACAGGATTTTTTTCCAAGATTAAGGCTCTAAAACGAATTAGGCATAATCACCGCGATATTCTTTAGTTTTAAGTCATGAAGTGTCGTAAATCAACCATTTCAATTGAATTGAGACATTTGGGTGACAGATAATCCTTCTTCCTGTTAATCCCTTTGAGAGTCACACATTTTATATGATTTGTATTCTCATGGGATTTAGTTGGATTTATACTGTTGCTTTTCTTCCAAGCACAGAGGTCGTTACTATTCGATGTGACAGCGCAGTCACTTGTCTTCCAATCTGCGGGATTTTTTTTTATTTTTGTTCATCATTTTCTGAGATTCTTTCCAGGCCTTTTTCTTTAGCAGTTTAGATTCATGCTTTAGATTTTAGCAGTTGGTTAGATTCGTCGTTTTACATAATTTCTTAAAGACGTCATAGATAATGACCAATAGATTAACCATAAACGTCTTTCTCCGTTTCTAACCACAAATTGCTGTTCAAAATTTTCTTTTACAATTCCAATTTGATTCTTGCTCTCGTTGTGTTTGTGCATTTTGCTTTCAGTTATGGGATTCTCACTTTCGCTTTCTTTTTTCTTATGACATATATTTGTGCTTTATTTCATTTAGCGATCGTTTACACTTTTTTTCATGCATCTGTCTCATTTGAAAATCATTAGTGTGTTTGGTTAGTGTTGCCCGCTTTCTTTTGGTGCTGGTTGTGGTTTTTACCAGCTTCCACTCAGAATTGCCAATAAAATTACAATCCCTTGTCAAGTCTTTCATTTATGTTTTGTTCTTAATTGGAACTTTTTCCCATCAGTTTGTTTTTTTATCATTGTAAAAACATGATGCAAAACCTTTTTTTTGTAACAGGGGCCTGATCAAGTATCAAGTTTTACTGCTTTTTCTTTGATTGGATCTTTAATTTTGTCTCGGCTTAACTTTTGCCACTATGAAATACCATATGGCCGAATCTTTGTTTTTAACAAAGGCATGGTTAGTAGTTTATGACCCATCCATGTCAAAATTCCAAATCCCAATCATTATCGCTATCATTTTGAAATGCGATATTTCGTTCTGTCATATTTTTGTCTCACTTAATGGTCCAGTTTGTTCATTTTCACCAATGTGATAATTGGTACTTGTTGGGCCTTTGTTTTTTTGCCTTCTAGCCGTACATTTTTTTTAACTTTCGTTGTTAGTTCGTTCTGATGACGTCACTCACGCGAAATTTTTTTTTTTCAAAAATTTAAGGCTTGGGGAGTTTTCTCAAATGTTCTCCTATGAAGGTAATTTTTTTCTGGTCAGAAAATCCCAGGGGTCAAATTTTCAAAAAAAAAAATAAGAGCTATGTATATATTATAAAATATTATTTGTTTTTCGTATTTTATATGGTAGAGACAAAAAAGTCCAAGATTCATTGAAGAGGCCATTTTACACGTTTTAAGAGTAAGAAGAGCAGTAAAGAAACCATTGGAATCCTTGTAGAAAACTAAAATTAAATGCCCATTCACAATATACCTTAAAATGTTATCCTAAAAACAACTATTTGAATCTTTCGGAGTTTTTGTGTTGGACATCTTCCAATTTGTTTTGTTAGAAACGTCTCTGAAAACTGACAAAACAATCTCAAATCATATGAGTATCCCACCTTTCTTGATAGCGATAGTGATTTTCTATAGTGTAGTTTACTATAATATTCTCTTTTCAAACTCAAAACAGTAAAACTGCCATCCAATAAGCATTGCTGACCTTTCTTGTATAGTTATCCCTCATTTGCTTTACGTCTTGGTGAAGTCGTTCACCCTTCTCTCCACAAATGGTCCCTCAACTTAGGGGAAATAGTTTAAATCAATAGGCAGCGCGCTAGCGCTTGCCTAAGTAAAGAACGATGTGGACATATGTATTTTTTTTCAGCGGGCCCTTCGTATCGAAGTGGAGTTGTCGCTAGAAACTTCTAAAAGGTCCTCATTCGATGGAAATTGAGTGGCTAGTTCCTTTTTAATAGTCGAAAGTGATTGAAGGGCAACTAGCCCCCCCCCCTCGCCCATCATTCCCCCAAAACACATCCAATCAAATTTTGAGGATAGTCATTTTGTCAGCGTTAGTTTAGTTCCAGATAGAAAAAATATGTTTTTGAGGAGGACACTCCCCCACAACCCTCGGGGCAAGGGTTTTAAGTTATGCCCTGGGGGCATATAAGGTTATTAAAGAAGGCATTGTCGTAGAAACTTCAAAAAAAGCTCATTCGATTGGAAATTCAAAGGGCTAGTGCCGATTTTTAATAGTCGAAAAAGTGGATTGGAGGGGCAAACTAGCCCCCCCCCCCCCCCCCCCCCCCCCCCCCCCCTCCCCCCCCCCCCCCCCCCCCCCCCCCCCCCCCCCCCCCCCCCCCCCCCCCCCCCCCCCCCCCCCCCCCTCACCGCCACCCCCCCCCCCCCCCCCCCCCCCCCCCCACTCATTCCCCCAAACACATCCAATAAAAATTTTGAGATAACCATTTTGTTCAGCGTAGTGATTTCCAGATAGAAAATATATTTTGAGGAGGATACACCCGCACAATTCGTCAGGCAAGGATTATAAGTTATGCCCTGGGGACATATAAGTTTTTTATTGGAATCTTTGTCGTAGAAACTGAAAAAGGGCTCATTCGATTTGAAATTCAAAATGATAGTACCCTTTTTAATAGTCGAAGTGAGTAGGAGCTGCCTTTAGGGCAACTAACCCCCTCTCGCGCCCACCTTTTCCCCAAACACAATCCAATCAAAAGTTTTAGATAGCCATTTTATTCAACGTAATTGAAAGTTTTGGAAATTAGTCTTTTAAGGATGACAGCCCCTTCCCCCACAGCCCTCAGCGGCAAGGGAGTAAGTTATGCCCTGGGGCATATAAAGTTTTTATTGAAAGCGGTGTCGCTAGAAAACTTCAAAAGGGATCATTTAATTGGAAATTGAAAGGGCTAGTGTTTGTTTAAATAGTTTGAAAGTGATCGGATAGCGATTAACGCACCCTCTCACTCCCAGTATTTTCCCAAAACACATCCAATCAAAATTTGAGATATCCATTTTGTTCAACGTAGTTGAACGTTCTGGAAATTAGGTCTTTTAGGATGATAAACCCCTCAGAGCCTCAGCGCAGGGGTTGTAAGTTATGTCCTGGGGGCATATAAGGTTTATATAGAAAGTTGTTTTTGTATAAAGCATAGGCAGCCTCCGATCGCCGCTGCCTAAGTAAAGGAACGGGGACACTCGAGACCGAGACAAGAAACCGGGGACTAAGTAAAGAGGGAAACAATCACCCACAAGCCATTAGGCAAGGGTTTTAATTATGCCTGGGGGCATATAAGAACGATGTTGGCACAATGTATTAGTTATTAATTTTTTCCCTTTAGAGTAGGGGCAATTCGTATCGAAGAAGAAGTTGGTCGTAGAAAACTTCGAAAAGCGCTCAATTCAATTGGAAATCTGAGTGGCTTGTGCCCTCTAGTAATATTCGAAAGTGATTGGAAGGCGACTAACACCCCTCTCCACGCCCAACCATTTCCACAAGCACATCCCAATCAAATTTTGAGATAGCCATGTTGTTTTAACGTAGGTGAAAGTTCTGGAAATCGGTCTTTAGAGGATTGACAACCACCCTAACAGACCTTAGCGGTTACGGGTTGTTAAGTACTATGCCCGTGTGGCATATAAGGTCTGTTTTATAGAAAAGCGTTGTCGAGTTTCAAAAAGGGAGGCTCATTCGATTTGGAAATCGAAAGGGCCTAGTGGCCCTTTTTAATAGTCGGAAGTGATTGGAACGGCTATGACATTTTATAATAAAAGATCGAAGTGGGTATAATGTATTATTTTTTGTGTTGTTGTTGGTGAGGACCAGGGCACTTCGTAATCGAAAGGAGTAAGTTGTCGTCGGGAACTTCGAAAAGGGCTCATTCGATTGAAATATATGAAAGGGCTGATGCCTTTTTTAATAAGTCAAAAGTGATTTGTAGGGGCAAATTAAGCCGAACCCAATCCCACACCTCCCATTTCTGCTCTTAAAATTCTAACCAAATCAAAAATAGCGTAAGTGTATCCAAGCTATCAAAGGAAAGGGTAAACAGGATTTTTTTTTGCGACTGGTATCAAGTTTTCCATTTCAGGTCAACTAGAGGAGGGTATGAACTACAATTAAACAGACTATATGTGTCCAAAATTTTTAAAGGGTGTTATGTTGGTTAAAAATTCATGAAAATTTTCTCCCAGTCATACAAATAGGACAGGCCAAATTATAAAGTCTTAAAAAACGAAAAGATTAAAAGTATTTATTTTCTTTTTCCTGAAAAAGTCGGACTATGTCAATATAAAACGAAACAGGAAATTGATTAAAATAACGTTTCCACAAAATAAAGGTTTCTAAGAAAAGTTAAAGAGCGGGATCCATTAGACAAAAAATGAGCAAAAATAAAATCAAATAATCTACCAAGCCATGAACCTACCACAAATCAGGCATCGATAAAAATAAATGAAACCCAAAACGAAAACAGAAATTACAATAACTAACCGAGTCAAACTCAAAAACGAGCAGAAATTAACATAAGTTAGGGCGCAAAAACCCCTATGCCTTCCTAAGGGCCCGAACAAAATTTGACACTTACTGAAAAAATACAAATGAAATGTGCATTGTCAGTGTAATATACATTATACTGATATTTAGTAATCAAAATGTTAATATTCATTTGATTATTATAAGTTATAAAAAAAAAAACATTATAATTTTTTTCAGTTAACAGCGTCAAATTTTGTTCTGGCCTTGGGAAAGGCATAGGGATTTTGCGCCCAAACTTATGTCTAATTTCTGACACGTTTTGAGGTTTGACTGGTTAAATTATTGTAACTACTCGGTGAATTCATCGCAAAGCCAATACCGTGGCCGTATAGTAAAGCCCACCACGGCCTCCAGTGTTTATATGTCATAATATTTTTTTTGTTTGCAGAGAGGCTTCATATGGAAGGGGTGTCTGTTCATATAAACTTCGAAGGGAAGTTTATCGATTGGGAAGTTGGATTTCTAGTGCCCTTTTTAATAGTCAACGGTGATCGGGAGGTCAAATTAGACCCCACCCCTCCCACGCCGTTTTTCTCCAAATTTATCCGACAAAAAATTTGAGATAGCCATTATTTAAAATAGTTCAACAGATCCAGTTTAATAAAACAATTCCGGTGTTGACCAACGCCTCCAAGTGGCCTGGGAGGCAGCGCGTTATTAAGTTATGCCAAGGGGGTATATATGGTTTCTTTTGGAAGGGGATGCTTGTATAAAAATCAGAGAGGGCTCATTTGATGGGACATTGGAAAGTTGATACATTTTGGCCTCCAGAAAAAACCAATTTAAAATCATCGTTAAATCTCAAAAAATTCCTGCGTATGATTGTCCTAAGAAACGAAGATCTTCCAATAGAATTGGTGGTGGAGTTGCCATCCTTGTAAGATCAACAACCTCAAATTCTGTGATATTAAGCCATGCATGATTTCAGTCATGACATTGATGCAATTTGGTGTGTGAAGTTGTGGCTGGCAAACATGTGAGGTACGGTTATTAATTTATATAAACCAAATGGTAATAACAATGGCCAAGATTTTTTTTTCCAATTTTATTTCTATATAACTTCTCAAAATCAAATCTAGTGGTTGTTGGGGACTTCAAATGCACATTAGTCTATTACTGGGGTTACATTTACCCCTGAAATAATGCTGGCCAATACATAGAGGAATTCCTCACCAATTAACCAATATAGTACTAGTGACTCCTAGCCACTTTAAATACCTAACTTCAGTAAAAGAAGTGGGAGCTATTAAACTATTGATCTTCAATTAGTATCATCAAAATTTAATAAATAAAATTACTGTAAACATGGAAATTGACAACCCTCTAAGCGACCATTTTGCCATATGCACAAAATTTGGTGACTAGCCATCATTATAACTGCATTCACCACAATGTGTGGCAAAAAGCAGAACTGGCCAAAGTTCTCCCACAGTCTATCAAGACCATGACTAATCTTCCACCTGTCCACATGACCAAACCAGCTCTCCAAAATTTCACATCACTACTTCTTTATGTTGCAAAACTCTTTTTCCCCATACCCCAGTTCCAATGCCCAAAAAACACTGAAGAATAATAAACCCCCTAAGCCATGGTGGACATCCTCTTGCCAAGAAGCTTGTTACACATAAATGAAACTGCCATCAGATTCCTTTCAAGAGAAATCCATCCACTAGGAAAAGTATATAGCAAAACTACAAGCAGAGGGCAAAAACTTAAGAGAACAATCAAAACTTGCAAAAGAAGCGTCATGCAAAAATTCTCTCTATCAGTGTCCTCTGAAACACAGAGAGTCAAAGATTCCTAAATTTCTAGACAAGATGTTTGGCAACATGCTCCACACAAAGAAACCCCCCGTTCATTACCAGCTAAACTCCTAAATGGTCAGCAAGCTGGAAACCAAACAAAAGAAAAAAAAGCTGATTTTTAGCAGAATTTTTAGAGAAGAATGTTCAAAAAACAACCTCAAATTCACCTCAGATTAAGCCTAAAAACCCATTTTGACGTGCCTGCGTCCCAGTATATCTACTCCAAAATTTTACACTGATTGAGCTAGACCAAAGCAAATCAATTCAATTAAAACCCAAAAACATCTTGTAGCCACGATCCAGATCCATCCATCTTTTGCTACTACCACCTTCACTACAGACTTTAAAAAAGCCACCTCTTAAGCTCTCTTCAACAATGCCTGGAGTAATTCCTTCTTCCCATTCCACTTGGGAAAAACATCCAACTCTCTATCCCTATATTAAAACAAAATAAACCCAAAGAGCGACCCAAATCCTTCCGGGACCGATTATGATTATCAGAGTTCTGGGAAAATTATATGAGAAGATAAATTCACTCCCCAATTGTATTGGTTTGCTGAAGATTCTAAACCACACTCAATCCCACATACCCAAAAAAAGGCTTTAGGAAAGAAATATCATTAAACCATTGGGACTTTTTTGTTTGTTTAAACCAATGCCATATCTGAGTGTCTGAAAGATAACCAAATCCTATGGTGCAGCCTTGTTGGAACTTCCAAAAGCATCTGAAAATATCCAACATCCACTCCTACGCAAAAGATTATCAAAAATGGGTGTTCCAACTACCTGTAAGTGAATCTTCTTAAAAAGTTACCTATCCAAATGCTCTTTTGTTCTCCAAGGTAAATTACCTACATCTCTTCTTAAACGTCTATTCTTCAAGGGCCTTCACCAAGGTGCTCTCCTCAGCTGTCTATTCTGTTTTTGCTATATTTATGGATATGAACCTACCCCAAATAAGTATTCAGTGTGCAGATGATATAGTACCTATGGCTTACCTCAAATATTTTTGAACTGGAACCAATCCAAGTTACAAAAGTACGACTTATGCCTTTGAATGTTTCTCTAACAATTTCTGCCTACCCACCGCCCCAGCAAAATCAAGCTAATAGTACAGTTTCATAATAAGAGAAACCACCCAATCTGCCCTACTAACCCTAAATGGTGTTGTCAATCCAAGAGCAACAACACATCAAAATATCTAGGCCCTCACTCTAGACCCCACAAATTAACTTTCAGGCTCCACATTGAAAATGTGAGAATAAAAATGCCTCAGAAAAAATGTCAAATCTTACAAAGGTAATCAATACACCTTGGGGTTAGCCATGAAAAAACTGAAATCTTCTATAAGACATATTCAGATCTCAGATTGATTAGGGACTAATTGTCATGGCTCGATGCTCAAAAAAAACGCTATTATGCAGTCTGGAGGGACTGTCCAGAATACTCTGATATGTGATATACTTGGACCTCAGGAAATCACATCAAAACCTAACTTCCTCCTCAGCAAAAAGTGGTTCACCTCTTATTGACTACGCGCAGAGTCAGAGAAATCCTACTTTGGCCCGCTACCTTACAAAAAATTGAAGGTAAACAGTTCCATAGATTATATGATTGGGCTAAGGATACCCTGGTGCTTTTAAGGCCTTGCACGCTAATTTGCAACCACCCAAATGACCTTACCCATACCTTCATATTCTTATTTCAAATAAAACCCCCGGGGATACCATCTTGCGGCTAATCACTACCCAGATGTGGGAACCTATTGTTTGCGGCCAGCTATTAAGGCAGATCTTTCCTGGTCCTATGTTATAAATTCATTATTCCACGAATTTGAGTCTCAGAGATATAACCACCACCTCCAAATTTTTGTGGATTCCACTTCCCATCTTAAGGTATAAGCAGCTGCATGAAAGGCTCCTAATAATGATGTGAGTATCATGAGAGCCTAAAGTAGCTTGCCATCAACATCCGCATTGGAAACCATTATAAACATGTCCAAACCCTCCTAAGAAACACACCCTACATATAAATCTAATCAGAACTCAAAATCAGCCCTAACCTCAATATCACAACGAGTATTCTGACTTTCCCAGAAATGCTACCTACCACCACTCTTGTACACACCCGCACACCAACTTACTTAAACAAGGTATATCCACAAAATCCAATACATACCCAAGTCATATGGATATTAAAAGGAAACCGCAAGGCAGATGAAATAAGCTAAATCTGCCCTGCAGTTTTGAAAAAAATATCTGGGAAGGCATATATCCCAGTAAGAGATATAAACCCTTGGTGCCTAAAAAATTTATCTAGCAAACCAAAACCCACCAACAACCTTTTCTCCATTGTACATCCGGAAAGAGTCAAAGATGTACCACCGAATACAATCAAAATGGTACTGGCCTTAATTGCCTTGCTTATCACTATCAAAACACAACCACCCAACACGTAAACAAGCCTCTCTTGCGCATAAGCCATACAGTGACGAAGACCATCAACCACGTCTCTATTGGTGCCCTGGTGGTAAACTGTCAACCATAAAAAAAGATTGGCTAAACTTTATCTGCTGTATTCAAGCGCCTTAAGCTAACCCCTAATATTGACCAACTAACACAAAGGAGATACTCTTCAAAGCGATGACTCCGATTGTTTCAAAGCTTTCTTTAACTGCACTAAAATATAGCGTGGGTTCATCAATGATACATAAATTCCTATATTAAACAATAATAGACTTACATTGTTTATGTTGATTTCACAGGATCCCTGACATAAATCAGACAATACCTGAATAAAGTTTAAAATGTAATCTATTCGAAGCCTAATAACTGAAGAGAGAAGACAAAAAAGATTTCTATTGTTCCTAGGCGGGGGAGTGTAATCATCAGTTCTTAGGAGGGATTTACTATGGTGCACTAATTGTTACTCTAATAATTGGTTCACATCTTCACTTCTTTTGAGGTTCTCCAGGTTTCTAAGAAGTGTGAGCATGTAGGTTTGACAATTTCTGTATACAGTGATTTTACTGCGATGTAATGAGCCGATGGCTTTCTGATAATTATTTGGAAGTGAGATGAAAAAAAGCAAAAGGAAATAAAGGCTTGATGGAGTTTTTAGGCACTTGGTATTTTTTTCAGGTTTAGCTGTAAAATCTGAAAGACTTGTTTTATTAGTCAAATTACCAGTTTTTTCCCTTCAAGGATGTTTTGCACCATATTGTTTGATTCGGCGTCTAGCCTAGCCATCTTCAGGGTGATCGAAAAAACGTTACCAAAAGAAAATAAGTCATATCAATTCACACTGCTTTTCCATTTACAAGAAAAAAATAAAGAGAGAAGGAAAAGACAGGGTTTTTAAATGAAATTACGCTTCTTCCACCGCTTTATTTAAAGTAAACCCCGTTTTTTCTCCTCTATGCTGGTTTTAAAGTCAATAATGCTCTAGGTGGTTTTCCCAGTCGGTTAAGTTTGTAGCGCATTAGCTGGGTTCGTTTTCACCGTTCGTCGTTCTCTAGTACTAAAAAAGATGTTCTCGGTTTTTATCTTAAATTGCGTTTATATTCGCCGTTCTCTAGAACTTCGTTTTAACTGAAAAAAACGGATATATAAGAGCTTTCCTTAGCCAGATAAAATTATCAAAGTCACAGATAAAACTTTCAATCAACCAGCACAACAAAAATGGAAAAATTCTTGTGAATGTAGCAAAACAAGCAATAGAGTTACTTAGAGGGAAGTGACTGTTGAGTGACTCCGTTGCACCGTTCTATAGAGTGCAATTACTGGGCCACTCTTGCTTTTGAATGCTTATGAAGGAGGCATAGACATTAGAATTAGTTGAAATGGGGCGTGCAGTCCTAAATAGTGGACTCACATAGGGGACACAGTTAAGAAAATATTTTTTACTCCATAGATGGACATTACTAAGTTGTGGCACTTAGACTAACACTCAAAGCCATAAAGTCCTTTCTAAATTTTAGCTTTAAGACGTTGCTCAATTGAAAATATTCCTAAGGGTATTGAAACCCTGGGTAGCTGGAGTTTCTTAGTAAGTTGTAAATCAAGATATCTAGAAATTCCTCCATGAGTTTTTCCAAGGACACCTGAAAGTTGGAAAGCAATATCCCAAAAATGCTTCCAGAACTTCTGAGATTTCAAAACGTGCCAACATATACGAAAGCAAATCACAACCATTTTTAGATGAAAGACCCCATCAGCAAAATCTACAAAATTAAATATCAATAAATTGTTTTCATGTCAGTTTTTTTATTTAAAATGGCGCCCAAAAGTAAAAACTAAAGTTGTGAATGGAGAATGAGGCTCCGTTCGTAGTTCTAAGAACGACAGGTACTAAGAACGAAGCACGGCCTTTCAAAGAAAGGCTATAAGCGAAACATTCATAGAACCCCTGTCCCCCCCGAAAACGAACGCTTAATGTAAAACCGAGATGATTCCATAGAACGACGAAAACGCACGCAGCTAATTGTGATAGCTTTTTGTGAGGTTATAGTTTTATTCGACAAAACAAAACATTTGTTGTAAATAAAATTTCATTTATATCCGTACCAGACCGCCAGAACTGAACATTTTTTAAAATATCCAGAATGTAGAAGTACCGACCCAAAACAATGTGGAAAGAGAGGTTGACCGTAGGCATTCAGAGGAGTATATATATATATATTTTTTTTTTATTTCAAAACATTTCGAAAAGCAAAATCACCTTGATCGTATAAAAACTGGTTACTCGTAAGGAGCCAAAGCATACACGATATGGACCATTTATGCCCAGATTCATCAAGGTCACGACTTTAGTCGACAAAAAAAAACAACTTTATGAATACCAAAGCCGTATACAAGTGGGAGGAGTTGCGGGTTTGACCAACCCCCTCCCCGAAATTTGTGTCTAATCGTTAAAACGTACCAAAATGTTATAAACTAATTTTGAAAGTTTTCTTGGTAACCCCTCCCAAAAAAAAAACTCCCGCACCAAAAAAAAGTCCGGATACGCCATGCGGAGGATATGTGTTTTTTTCTGATTTAGCGTCAAATATATTTCAGAAGCAGAAGTAACACACTAATTTGTTCGACTATTCGTGAAAAACAAACTAACAATTTACTCGTGAGAAGGTGTATCAAGCTCATTCATAGTGAGCACCATTTTCACAAGACATATTAAAAAACCACAAAAACCCACCCAAAAAAAGCAAACTAAACATATTAGCAAGAAATACTCTTATTGAGGTAGATAACTCCCTTTGGGAGCTAAGCGTAGAAAGTAATTTTATTTTTTGGTGGATAAAAAAAAATAAAGAAAAAAATATCAAACGGCTTTTGGGTAACATAGTTTTTGCAGATCCACCGTCATGAAGAAGCTGGAGGCAGTCCAGGCAGGAGGGGGTGTGGGACAGATGCCTTAAAATAGGCATTAAAAGGGCATTAAAAAAACACAAAAAATAAGGTTTGGTTATGTTATTCCAAAACTATCGATGTCTTAATTTCAATTAATCCATCGAAAGTACGAGCCGAGCAAACTCATCGAATTAAAAAAAGGGGATTAAACACCCCCAAAGGCAAAGCGATATTACAATAAGCAACCATAAATTCAACGTATCGGGAGAACCCTAGTAAAGAGATTCTTGTACGAGGGTATAAAAGACATTCGGGTCTTTTTGCCTCAAAGAGGACAAATTAATATGGACA